>CDMY01000227.1:423641-464314 GCA_001179505.1 Vitrella brassicaformis
TCAGCTGCAAGCGGGGTGGGTTGTCCTTCCATTCTTCTCTGTGTGCGATGGATGGATCGATGGATGGATGTCCACGTGTGGGTATGGTCTGCTTGCAGTAGGATATGCGTTTTGTGTTGTGTGCGTAAACGCTTTCAACAGGGGGGCGCGTGTCTGTGCGCGTGTTTGTGTGGACGTGCAAACGAGAGTCGTCAACACTGGCTTTTTTTGTCATGGGACAGAGACATTCAACGAGTCAACTGTCACGTTCATTTGCTCGCAGCATCCCTTCCCCCCTCACGCAGCCATCCCTCAACTTTCATAGCCAGAGCCCTCCCACACAACAGCGCACTCTCACAGCTGCCCAAAGGCTCCCCACAGAAATCGCCACCAACCCCCAAGCCAATACACCCATCCCACAAACACCCATCTCCCCGCGCCTCCTCAGGCCCCTCAACAGCAAACGCCGCCCCCCACTGCTGCAGCTGACACATGACGGGGGCAGGCAGCTCAGCCGACGGCATCACCCTCCGCAGCACCCCTTCTGTCCGCTCCCGCAGCGTCCCTGCCAGCTCTTCTGGTGGCTTGTATTCCTTCCCAGGCACACTTGTGGGCGGCGCAAGGTGCGTGAACTGGTTGGCATAGCCACGGGTACAGTGGGCCACGAGGCAGAGCAGCCCCTGCTGGCGGGGAAGGATGACGATCTTGGACAGAATGGGGTCGTTCTCAACCATCAGGCAGTCGAATGGGACGGCGGCCTCCGTGGGATACGCCAGCATGAGGGTCTGCGTCTTGTCGCTCCTCACTTTGGCCATTGCATTCACCAGACGATCAACGTCAGAAGGGACACCTTCCTTGCGCAGCGAGGCGCCGAGCCGCCGCAGCGATGGGTCAAGGTCGAATGACAGCCCGCGCTCCTCACCAGTAGCAACACTCGTCAGCAGAACCACACCAAAGCCCGCATACACACCGTCCTCGTCGTCACGCAGCGAGAATTCCCTCTTTGCGGGGTCGTAGGTGATCTCGACGAGTGTCTTCGAGTAGGTCTGAGTGATCCGCGGGTTTGAGCTAAGCATTGCCTCACACCAGCTGTTCATATGTGGGCTGCCGACGTATTGCGGGCCTTCATCAGGGGCATCCCTCATCTCGCCGCTGGATGCGTCGAGCACCATCCTCCTGCCTTCATAGCGCCCCAGCCCCAGCTGTCGCTCCACCATTCTCTCCAGCACCTCGGTTGCCTCATCACACTGAGCCGCAAAGAACGGCGTGCCGTGGTTGAAGGAAACCCCAGGGAGTGAGCGGCTGAAGCGCGTCGCTGTGCGGCCTCCTGGGCCCCTGCCGCAGTCGAATACGCTGATTGAAACGTCCTGCAGTCGGCTTAAGTGGAAGGCGGCAGATGAGCCACAGACTCCAGAGCCGACGATGCAGATCTTGACGCCGCTGAGTGCGGCAGGTTGAGTCATCTTCTTCTTGGCTGGTGCGAGTGAGGGGAGGCGCACGCTGCTGTTGCGGAGGATGGACAGCAAGGGAGTTGCGAGAAACAGGGCGAGGGACATCCACCGATGGATGAGTCAGCAACTGCAAGCGAGTCCACGGTGACTCGCTTGCGAGTCAGCAACTGCTGGGCGTATAAGACACCCTCAAGCGAGAGGGGGCAAGGTCCCCGTGAGGTTGAGAAATCGTTGGCCGGCGTTGCGAGCTCAGAGAAGGGGAGAGAAGGGAAAGAGGCAGAGGACGTCGAACGCGCCCCAGCCTCAAGGTTTCCAGCCTCAAGGATGGCGTCATCGTTATCGCTGGAGGCGAAGCTGAAGCGCTTCAGCCTCTACTCCTCCCTCATGGACAGATATCTCGGCAGCCAGGCGTCCCACGACCAATGCGACAGCACCGACCGCCATCTAGCGGGCGGCACCACCGCCCTCGACCAGGTCACCACCGTCCTCACCTTCCAGCGCTCCATCTCGGACAGCAAAGTCGCACGCCACGCCCTTGCCGGCTCTGCATGCAGCGACCTGGTCGTCAGCGGCCTCTCGCGCTCCTTCTCGGTGGCGTCGACGAGCGGCAGCCCAAACTCGGTCGTCTCATCCGGCAAGGGCGGCCGATCGGTGGTGTCCTTCTCTGAGGGCAAGGGCGCATCGCCCAATGCTGCGATGACGATGATGGACGTGTGCCGCAGCGGGAGCAGTCCCAGCATGGGGGAGGGGTCGGGAGGAGAGGGAGGAAGAGGGGCAGGGGGAGGGGCAGGGGCGGCAGGTGGTGGTGTGGGTGGGGAGGGGATAACGATTGAGAGGGCGCGGACGTTCAGTGGGTTTGACAAGATGGCGGTGAATGAGAAGGCAACCAAGGCGCTCAAGGAGTCGCTCGGCATCCTCGTCCAAGCAGGTGTGTGTGGCGAGCACACAGGGGGGAGCAAGGATGTCCACATTGGAGGATTCTGTATTTGTGTGTGTGTGTGTCAGCGGCGGGTTCGAAGGCCATTTCTGCGACCGACCTGAGGTCACTTGAAGTGACGCCAGACACACCCGAACGCACACCCTCTGCATCATCCAAGTAAGGCAAGCCAGGAGAGTCACCCAGGCCGACAATGAATGAGTGGATTCACACCCACCCTGTTCGTTGGTCCGTTCGTCCCCTCTTCTCCCTCCCGCTCACAGATTTGATAAGAAGGACAGCCAAGACACCTCCCCCACCCCCAAAGACACCTTTCCCACCCAGGCCAAACGTACCATCATCATCCACGAGGACGGCAGCGCACAAGACACCTCTCACCAGCACCAACCACCGTCGCAGCACCAGCAGCACCCCCACCCCCACCCCCACCAGCACCACGGCAGTCCATTCCCGGATGGTCCCAGCCCCTCCAAGACACGCACCGGTCGGCCCCCCTTCAGGACACGACCTTACGGCCACCACCCTCATGGGCACATGGGACGTGGCGGGGGCTACGGTGTGCCGCATCACCACCACCACCACCACCATGAGGATGCAGACGGCGGAGGCAGGGGGTCGTTCCGCATGAAAAAATACAGGCGCGGGTGAGTGGCGGATGGAGCCTGGGAGAGGGGGAGGGGGGCGTGCTGTATACATGTGTGTGTGTGTGTGTGTGTGTCTGTGTGTGTGGTTTGCCGTTTGTTGTGTGATTTCTGTTCAGAAAGAATTACATCCGTGACGACCCCATGAGTTGATCGATGGTATGTGTGTGTAGTGGTGGGTCAGTCGGTCGGTGGCTGCGTGTGGCTGAATGGTTGCGTGCGTAAGGGGTCGTTTCGTTGAAGTGTCGATAATATACGTTACCTTTCTGTCTGCCTGCCTCCCACTTGCGATGTACACATACACACGGTTGCGGTGATGCAGCGAGCATATCTACGCCCTCATTTGCACGTTGTCAGTTTCAAACCGGTTTTGACGTGTTCAGCCACTCGGATGCCTTCGTATGTGGGTGTGGGTGTGGGTGGTACTTTCCTTTTTCTTAACATGGCCTCGGTGTCGGTGTCAGTGTCGGTGTGTTCTGTCGCCTTTTTCTCCCGATTGAATGAAGGCCTCACTGACGTACCTGCCTGCATAATGCTGCTGGATGGAGGGATGGCTGCTGATTTGAAGGCCAATGGGTATCTGTGTGTGTGGGTGGGTGTGCATGTGTGTGTGGATGAGAGTGTACGTTCATTTTTTCCCCAGAGGTGGCTGTGCTGTGCTGCGATGACTAACTGGAGTGAGAGTGAGAGTGCGGCTGGTGCTATTTGTCTCTCTCTGGGTGCGTGTGGCTGGCTGGCTGGGTGTGCGCATGACAATGATTTCAAGGACACGTGGCGGTTTAACAGTGGTGGCTGGACGCACACACACACCACCACAGACACACTCGACTTGGCCAACCTGATGGATGGACACATCGCACGAGCAGTGAGTGTGCCTGTTTTTGGCACCGACCGTTTTCCATTCACTATCGCAACCTGGCTGAGCTGATTGACCCCCTGACTGGTAGGGTAGGCAGAGGCGGCCGACAAACAAACCTGCAGTGTAGACAGAGCTACCCGCAGAACTGATGGCCTCACTGACTGTGTTGCATGCGCTGGCCCGTTTGTTTGTGTCGCGAAGGGAGGAAGGCGTAGAGTCAGTCAAAGCAGGAAAGCTGGCAGGCACAGAACGGGACGCGCGTGTGGGCGACTACCTGGCGATAGCTGTTTGCACGAAGATCGTTCGTACGGTGTACTTTACGGCTTGTTCGGCTTAATTCTCTCAGCCACGTCGGCTGCACACGTCGGTCGGCTGGTGGCTCTCGATGTAGACGGAGGGTGTTGACGCATCCTCTGTTCGCATAAGACCACTCCTGCCGACGTGTGCGGCTGATGTGGAAGGGACGGTAGCCGACTACTCACTCACTCCAGAGACTGACGACTGCCTGCCTACCTGTACCTGCCTTGCGCACCCGTACACAAAACAAATGTCTGCCTCTCTCTTACGTGAGGGGCGCGTGGATGATTTCGGACTTTTTGCGTCATTCATTCAGCCCTTGTTTGTGGGTGCGTCTGTGTGTGAGTGATGGCATGAATGGCTGGCTGCCTCGAAGGGGCGGAGGGAGTGGAGTACGTGTGTGGGCTGGGGTGTCTGTCGTAGGTCGGTTTCCTAGGCTAAGCTGGGTAGGGGGATGTGTGTTGCCTTGTGTTGCGTTGCCTTGTGTTGTGTTGGATGGACGGCCCGTGGAGTGACCGTGTACAAGTACGTGTGCAGTGACCACAGACAACGCAGGATCGATCCACCCGATATATATATAAAGGTGTGTAATGAATGCCCCCTTCTCCCCCAATAAAAATGATGTGAAGCCGCTAACACAGAATAGCAACCGATCCACACGAGAGAGAGCATCCTTGTCAGTTGCCCAGCTTGAGCTGCGTGTCTGCCTCTACAATGGTCTGCAGCTCCCGCGATGACCGCCGCCCATTACTCAGCCGCGAGCTGCTTTTCCGCCACGACCGACGCCGCCGCCCACCGCCTGGCTCAACCATCTCCAGCTCACGCACCTTCTCAACCACCTCCTGCAGACACACACACACACACACACACGTGGACGTGTCTCTGTCGATCTGTCTGTCTGTCTGTGTGTGTGTGCGTCTCTCTCAGTGTCTCGGGCCGACGCACCTTGAGTTTGCCGGCGTCGATGGTGGAGAGGTCGGTCCTGACGGGGAAGTGCCAGTCGGACGGCGTCTGTCTCAGCGCCCCTATCCTCTCGCCCTCCTTGTGCAGCGCCCACGTCATGGCCATGCGGTCATAGCCAGCCGTCAGGATGCAATTGGCATTGGCCACCACCTCGAGGCTCGTGATGGCGTCCGTGTGGGCCTTCCAGCTCCGCACTCTGGCCACCACCGGCCCCTGGCAGAGCGTCTCGAGCGACCGGCGTGAAGAGGTGGACACGGCGGCTGCTGCGGCCTTGACGGACATCTCGCTGTGCTCCCTGGCGTCCTCGTAGATGACCCTGTGGGGGTACCAGTCCCTCTTCACCTCCAATGGCACTATGCCGTCGTACCTGTGTGATGTGACCCAGAGGCGACACGAGGCGACACGACACCCCACATTCATTCATGGAGACGGACGGCCATCGGTCTGTCTGGCTGTGTGTGTGTGTGTGCCGCTAACTCACCGGAAGAGCCTGCCAATGTCCCACACGCGAATGAACCCCTCCTCGTCTCCAGTGAAAAGCAGCATGCGCAGACCAGAGGGCACCTCACGCACCACAGGAAATGGGCGCCCCTTGCTGTGTGCCAGCGCCCCCCGCCGCTGTCCCCCGTCCGCCGACGCAGGCGTCTGCAGCAGCGAGCTCTTGCCAACCGGGGATGTGACGAACGTGCTCTTCCTGGGCGCCCGAGAGCTGTGCGAGTTGATCGACGACGTCATGACCCGCGACTTCTTTTTGTCTGCCCCTGACACCCTCGTCCGCGATCGGCCCTTCCTCAGCGACGTCGTCCTCTTGCCCCCGGGGGCCGCCTCATCCCCTCCGCTCACGTCAGCGCCATCTGTCGCATGGGCGTCGGCGAGCCTCACAACTGACCCGTGAGGGCCTTCGTGTGCATTGGCTGCTGTCAGCTCGCCAGCGGCGTGTGAGCTGTGGATGGTGGCCTGGGATGAGTCTGACTGTCGCGTGTGTGTGGCGGCGGACGGGTGTGCGGGGTCGGCTGCGTCTTGCGGGGCCGAGGGGGGCTGGTAGAAGAAGTCCATGCACTGAATCGGCACCGCTGACTCAAGACTCTGCACACACTCATTCACATAAATGTAGGGGACACGCAGCTTTCTCTTCCTTTCTCTCTTTTTTTCTCTTGTGACTTACGTGAAGATTGAGGAATCTGGTGAGGAGCACGGTGCCGTTTCTGGCCTGCCTGGCCTCATTGTCGAGGACCCTCTCTGCGAGGGGGTGTGGGGGGATGAGCCAGAGGAACACCTGCCCCAGCTGGTCGGCAGAACACAGCAGGGGAAAGGGCTCCAGTATGCGCAGGCACGTCGGCTCGGCCTGCAACAAGAGAGCCGATTCACTGTCGAGTGGGCGTTGTGCTGTCAATCAGTGGGTGGGTGCGTGAGTGGTTTGGCTGCCTGGTGTCCGAAGAGCTCAGCGACTCTCTTCATCTTTTCGTAGCTCCAGACGACCACGATGCGGTCGGTGGATCCGGTGGCGATGAGACCCAGCCGCCGCGAGTAGGCGCAGCACGTGATGTCTCCCGCATGCGCGTTCGCTATCCGACGCCACACCTGCACACAGACAGACACCCACACCTAGATTATCTACCCGTCTTGTGGCCTGGCCTAGATAGATGATCGTGTGTGTGTGTTGTCTCACTTTTGGCGTGGCGAGTGATCCCTCTGATCCCTCGTCATGGACCACCAGCGACTTGTCCCATGACACGCTCAGCAGACAGCGGTCGCCGGGGCAGTATACAAGACCGCTCACCTCAGCCCTGATATGATGAAGAGACAGACAGACATGCCCAGACACATTCAGACACGAACGAGCGTGAGACAACGGAACTCACATTGACTGACCTGTGTTTGGTGAGTGTCCTGAGGTAGTAGCCCGTCGATGCGTTGTAGACGGCGATATTGCCCGCATGGTCAGACACAAACAGCTGACGACAATACGCATGCAATGCAATGCAATGCAATGCAGCACACACAGAACAGAACAGACGCACACTTTCGCATGGCATGGATGCCACTAGCCTCACTGCCACACAGCCCACCTTCCTGCCTCTGTCGTCGATGCAGAAGTCGGTGATCTCGTGGCCGCCCTTGTGCTGGATCGAGTGCTTCAGCTCGCCCGTCGACGCGTCCCATATTCTCACGTGGTTCCCACCCGCCGTCATGAAAATCCGCAGCTTCGCGTTGTACAGCGCCTGTGAGACAAGCAAGACACACAAACCGACAGACAGACACGTGTTGTTGGGGTGGCAGCAACTGCAGTAACTGCAGTGGAGGTCGGTTAGGTTACTTACTTTGATGAGTGGATGGTCGTCGCTTTCCTCTGGCACGCCGGTGCGCTCAAAGTCGAAGGCGAGGAGCTTGCGGCCCGCGCAGACGATGCGTTTGTGCTTCAGCACTGCAGCGACGGACCTGAGCTGCGGCATTTCGTCGACAAATATGGTTTGCAGGCACGAGTAGTTGGTGAGGTCCCATGTCTTGATGCAGCCATCGGTGTCTGCCGACACAACCTGACCTGCACACACAGAACAGACACACAGAGAGAGACAGAGACACGGGAAGAGACACAGAGAGAGAGAGAAGCGTGTGTGTGCGAATGAATGATCAAACTAGTCGCTTACCTACCTGTGCCGGGTCCGAGTGACTCGATTTTGATGATGGGTGCGAGGTGTCCCTTGATGGTGTGGATGGCCTTGCCCACGTAGGGATTCCAGATGAACAGCTGGTAGTCAAACCCACCCGTGATCAACAGCTGGATGGATAAATCACATCCATTACAGATAGACAGACAGACAGACAGACAGACAGAGGGAGGGAGGGAGGGAGGGAGGAGTCACTGCTCATCGGTTGATCGCCCCTCTCCTCTCCTTTCTCTTGCTTGCTGACCTTGTTTGCAGGCGAGAAGCACATTGTCCTGACGCCCCTTTCATGGCCCTCGAGCTTTCGCTTCAGCTCGCCCGTCGCCGCATCCCATATGTAAACCTGCACACAAGCCAAGCCGGCAGACATCCCATCCCAAGCAGGCAGGCAGGCGGGCGGCTGCGCCCCTCCATCCATCTTCGCTACGTACGTGACGTGCGCACCAATTTGTCCATGGCGCACGAGGCGAGCTGTTCGAAGGAGGGCAGCTCGAGGAGGTCGACCACTATGTCGAGGTGCTGCCGGATCTGACGCCAGCTGATGAACTTGTGCCACAATTCCATCACACCAACCGCACTCCTCCTAACTCACCAACACACAGACACACAGAAACATCTGGATTGCGGATTCATGTGTGTGGCGGTGTGTCTCCGCTTACTCGTTTGCGTGTGTGGTTGGCGAGTCTTCGTATGGGTTGGCGATCGCTCGGATGTCCCAGGCAAAGATGGAGCCCTCGTGGTCGCCGCTGAACAAAGTCTCACACGACTGAAGAAGGCCACACAACACACCACACACCATCACAGAGAGACATCTCACTCACCGGATGCTTTCACTGACCGAACCGACCGTGGAGCAGCAGAGCGCCAGTTGAGAGGTGCGTGCCTTGAATGTCTTGATGACTTTGTAGTCGTTGTCTGTGTCGTAGAAGGTCAAAGAGAGGTCGTTGCACGACGTCACCAGCAGGCTGTACTTGGCGATGAACGCCACTGCCAGCAATCCCGCTTTCTGGTCTCGCAGCTCCTTCTTGGGAGTCAGCTCGGGCGTGAACAGACGCAGGTACCTGCCAGACACACGCATGTGTGCATGTGTGTGTGTCTGATGTAGGTCTTCTCAGGCGCCTTTTCCTTTTCTCACCAACCGTGATCCCTGTTCAAAGAAGGCGAGCATATCGAAGCCATTGCCGCAGAAGTAGTACACCCGCTCGATATGCGCCGCGTGTGGCGTGTCGTCCTGGTGGTGGCTCTTGAGCAGCCGTATGGCGCTGAACTCCTTCATGACGTCCTGCCCCTTCCCACGGTCGACAATAAACCCCGTCAGCTCCTCCCACGACATGGTCTTGCCACCGTCGATGTCAATTAGCTCAAACAGATCCATCAGACGAGCCGTCACGTGCAAGTCGACATCCTCCTCAAGGATCTCGTCCTCGATCTCCTCTTCATCGATCTCGCTCATGGCGCATTGCCCGTCCGGCAGCACGCCCGAGGCGCTGCCGTCTTGCTGGAGTGGTTGGGGGGCGGCTGGTGGGGGGGAGGGGAGGCCGGATTGGGGCTGAGTTGGCTGCAGCTGCAGCTGTCGAGGGTTGCTGACCTCTTGTTTCTGCCGCCTGTTGCGGGCGGCCGCTTCGCGAAGCTCATCGAGGAAGCCCGTCCAATCCATGTACTTCTTCATTATGTACCTGAGAGAGAAACAGACGCCACGGCACTCTTGGGTATGTATCTGTTTTCGTTCCCGTGGCTTTTGGCCATTCGTTCATTCGGGGCTCACACACTCACTCACACGAATTCGTCGATGGCGACATTGTTATTGCGGTTGAGGAACTCCTCCTTGATCATGGTGATCCTGTCCTGGTCCACCCGCGCCAGTATCTCCAGCTGGTCACCGCCCTTGTGCGGCCCCTCCCCCTCCTCCCCTCCCGGCAACGCACCCGCCCCACCAGAGCCCACCTCGACAAGAGCGCCGTGGGCCTCCTCGAGTGGCCCTTTCTTGCCGTGGGCCCCGCCCTCGCTGCGCTTCGGGTCGGGGAAGAGGGGATGCTGTCCGTCCTCATCGACTTCGGTGAGAAACGCACACTCGGAGAATTTCTGAGGCCAAGAGGAGGAGGAGAAAAATGCCTGTCTGTCTGTCTGCCTGTCTGTCCGCTGACCTCGAGCAGCACTTGCCACGTGGTTGTCTTGGGTTTGTCTTCCAGGATATCCGTGGCCAGCGATTGGGCGGTGGGCGCCATGGAAGGCGCGAGGGACAACGCCTTCATCTCAAGAGGTCAGTTGAACAATCGCCATGCCCTCAGAAAACTCATTGCAGATGGGGTGCGGGCTTGCTGGGCACGTCAGAGTGTGTCCCCTGGCTTGCATAAGGCAGCAGGCACCTTTTTTCTCTTTCCCTTGCCGATCCATATCGCGAGCTAAGCTCGCTGCGGTGAGGAGGAGAGAAACGCACACGGTGGCTTAAGGCGGCAATACGAACGGCCGCGTTGCCCTGATTGGTCCGCCTTTGATTCTCTCATAGATCTGATGGAAGCGTCGAGTCGTTGGTACGAGGCGTACGAGGAGTCCACCGACTGGCTGACCCATCAGACGGTCACCCTCTTCCATCCCCAGCTCGTCCACATCTCGCCCCGCCCAACAGAGACCTGGCCCCTCGTACCTCTGCGCCACGCCTTTCTCATCGCACTCGCCTACATCGCATGGGCGGTGTTCGGCGTTTTGCTCAAGGTCAGCCGCAGGAGGCATGGCGATAAGGGAGCCGGGGAGAGTGAGGAGAAAGATGGCGAGTATGCGGCGACGGGCGGCGACGGGCTGGGGCGGAAATTCGCGCGTGAGCCGCTGCTGCTGTTGCAGGCGGTGTATGACGTTGTCCAGGTGAGAACGACGGGATGCAATGCGTCCACAGATCTGTCGGCTTGTGTGTGTGTGTGTGTGTGGCACAGGTAGGTTTGTGCAGCGTGATGCTGTTTCAGACCATCGATGTGTGCTGGCGGGAGGGATACAAATTCTACCAAAACCCGTTCAGGACTCACGGAGCCGGTCAGCACGCCACAGAGAGAGAAGGAGCGAGGGAAGCACACACAGCCACACTCGCACGCACACCTACCTCTGTGTCTGTGTGTGCTGTCTGTCTGGGCGCAGGGTTGGCGCCTGTCCTCTGGCTCTTCTACGTGTAAGTAAGCGTGCATTCATTGAGTGAGTGCATCGACCCGCCCATGGGCTCTCTTCTCACCGCCCACTGTCCTTCCCTCCCTTCTCCTTTTGTTGCTTTCATGGTGCCTGCCTGCCTGCAGGTCCAAGGTGGTAGATTTCTTTGACACGGTGTTCATAGTGGTGCGCGGCAAGTGGCGGCAGCTGAGCTTCATCCACGTCTACCACCACCTGATGACATTCGTCGTCTACTGGATCAGCGTGCAAACCGCATACGACTCGGACATCTACCTAACCATCGCTGCCAAGTCAGTCAGTCAGTCCGTCTGTCAGTTAGCCAGTCTGTCTGCCACGCACCCACCCACCGATCGACAGACAGACAGACAGACAGGGAGAGAGGGATGGGGGCATGGGATGCTTATGGTATGGTGTGGTGTGGTGTGCAGTTCGTTTGTGCACGTGGTCATGTATTTCTACTACCTCATGCGCACCCTCGATGTGCCCGTCCCCCGAGTCATCAAGAAAAACATCACCAACCTGCAAATACTGCAGGTCAGTGAGTCGAGTCGACCGCTGAGCTGACACTTCGGCCGTCGACACGCACACGCACACGCTGTCATCTCGCCCTCTGTGTGAACCGGTCGGTGTGCTATCTGTCTATCTGTCGTCGATATATCAGTTCATCATGATGGAGGTGCAGGGGTTCTCGATGCTGGTCTTCGGCACGCCTTTCCCCATCCGCGTGTGCCTCCTCTACTGCAGCTACGTCGGCACACTCCTGGTCCTCTTCGTGGACTTTGCCGTCCGCACATATGGTAGGTAGGTACGGCCAGCCGAGCCGCCCCGCGCCCAGCCAGCCAGACAGACAGCCACGGAGTGCATTCATTCATCAGACAGACAGACAGACTGGCATAGATGGACGTACGTTTGTTTCCATCAGGTCCCCGAAAGCCGAAAAAGATCGACAAGGCCGAGTGAGGTGCTGTGCTGCCTACCTGTTGCTCGTGACGTGACGTGACGTGCTTAGGGGGAGAGGAACACCGAGAGCCGGGGGAGGGAGGGATGGAGGGAGAGGAGATTTAAGTGAGGGTGGATGGGATGGCATGCAGGGTCGGTAGGTCGTGGCATGTGCCGTGGATTGGATGTATGCCATGCCGTGTATGTCATGTCGATGGATGGGCCTCAAGCCAGTCTATAAATATGTATTTGTAGTGGCCGGGCCGGGCGCTCACCATTGCATTGCATTGCACGCGGATGTCTATCTGATCTGCCTTAGCGTCACTGACAGATGATGTGATGAGGGCAGGGCAGGGCTCTCACGATATATAAACATACAGACTCAGCCTCTATTTCGCTGTCTTGGTTTTGTCCCTGATTGGATCCTGTGTGTCTTTTCCCCCTCTGATTTTGCTCCGCTCCCGCCCCCTTTTTGTCTTCTTGCCTGCCTGTCTTCCCCATGTGTGTGCGTCTGTCTATCCTTCCATGTGTGTGTGACTGCATCGATGGTGCAGCGAGCCAGACAGCCGGCCCAATTGAACGAATGGGACAGGACGTCTCTCCCTGTCTCTCTGTGTGTGTGATGTGAGCCTTCTCTGCTGTGTCGGTGTGTTGATGTTGAGATGAGAGACCAAGGCAGTGAGTGAGATGAGGGATGGAGTAGCGCTGTACCGCGTGCCGGCGAGCGGGAGCGTGAGCGTTCCTGTCGAGGCATGACTGACACGGACATGTCCTCGTGAGAGATAAAAAGTGTCACTCCAACAAGTTGTCATGCTTATCCACGCACACACACACACACACAGACGGCGGCAAAGAGGAAAACTGCCACCACACACACGTATCGTGTGTCACGCCCCTGCCATCCTGCCCTCATCGAGGGCCGCATCACTTTCACCACCCACACACACCTCCCTGACCAGCGCAGTGATCCAGGCAAAAGACGCCCGTGGCTGCGTCAAAAGGACATCGTACTCCTTCTGGTAGTCAGCGAAGAAGCGGTCGTCCGCCTCATTCTTCGCGTGGCCAAAGTCATAGAAGCCTACCTTGAGGACGGCGTCGACTGAGAGGCCCTTGACCACATGAGCGTCCCTGGGGCGGTCACCTGCACGACGGGCGACACGCATCATCAACAGCCGACCTGCTGCCATCATCTTGCCCACCTATGACGAGCAGCCGCTTCGCCTCAGGCCTGGCGAAGAACTCTCTCGCCCACTTGGGCGCCATGTGTTTCGTGAACGAGGACATAGGCATGCCACCCCCGCCACCATCACTCTCACTCTCCGGCCACCAGCTTGTCAGGACGCCCTCCTCGTCCCACACACACTCATTCGACAGGATGGTCACGTTGCCATAAAGACACCCGTGCTGCTGCAGCACCTCGGAGATCACGTCAGTCACCTCAGCCGACACCACCAGAACAGGCACTCGCATCTCGTTGAGCAGGTGGAGGAACTCTTTGGCGCCTTCGCGCAGCCGCACGCCGGCATTGCGGACCATTGGGGGGATGAGAGAGCGTCTCAGACGGTGCTTGATGAGGAGTGCATGTCCGTAGAGCCACCATTTCTCACGGAGAAGGTGCTCGGGCCACTGCAGCTTCCCGGGCAGCACTGACGAGTACTTCTCGAAGTTGAGCAGATCACCATACTCCTCTCTGAAGGCGTCACCAAGCGGCGATGTGGCCATGATGCCGTGACACTCCTGAAACGCATCCGAGTCGTGGCATCGTTTCGCATCACATCAATCATCGTCACGCTTCTCTTTTGTGTACCTGTCTGGGGTCGACGCTGGCGCATGTAATCGTCCTGTCGAAGTCAATGACGACGGCGAACTGCCCGTCCGACGAGCGCCTCAGCGCATTGATGAACGCTCTCCGCTTCAACGGATAGGCGTCAGACTGCCACACAGCGTCGTTTTGGCAGATCATCTTCGACTGGCCTTCAGGGAGTCTGCCCATCATCGTCCTCTTCGCTTTTGGCGTCGCTTTCTCTGGCTGGGTTCGATCCCGAAAACCCTGCGAGCTTGGCGACTGGAGCTGAGGACGACGGAGCTTCCACCGTGGACGGAGACCGCGGGGAGTGCTGCTGTGTGCCTGAGTGTTTGAGCCATCCATCATGACGGCGGTGTCGTGTGGTCCTGTAGTGGTAGACGCCCTGGCTGGTGCATTCAAGCGAATGCACCCCGATGAGGACCTTTCTCTGCTCGACGACGATGCCTTCGAGGTGAGATGAATGACAAGAACCGACCGAGGGGAAACCTCACCGTAGATGGTATGGTTTCTGGTGCGGTGTTCCCCTGCTGCCTGTCTTATTGATTGCTCGTCCACAGGCACGGCTCCAGGCCTTCTACAGGAGGGTCAGTTCGGACACCTCACTGCACATGCTCGCGGCAACCATCAATTGTCATTCGTCGGTGTCCCGGTTTGTGTGTGTGTGTCTGTGTGTGCTGCGTGCAGTTAGCCGAGGAGACCGTCGCGGAGCTGCGCAACCCATCCAATGGCGGCCAGACCGTTGCACCCGCCACCCGAATTATTCAGATGCCAACTCGTGAGGTGGTCGCCGGCTGCGTCCACACGGCCCTCAAACACCTCGAGGACAACCCACACCTCCTCGCGCCGCCCTCTGCCGATGCGCAAGCCAGCCCTGCTGACGTCACCGCCAAAGAGGAGAGTGTCGCTGAGGGGGACAAGGGCGGCCAGATGTCGAGCACTGGCCTGCGGACGACCGCAGCAAGCGGGCCCGCAGCTGAGAGCGAAGCGTCGTCTGTCGTGGCCAACAAGGACAAGGACGAGGCCAAGACCGAGGCGCCTCAGGACGAGAAGGCGCCGGAGCAACGTGTCAATGGGAGCGTCAGGGGGGCGGCAGATGCTGCAGGTGGCCCACCCGCACCACCACCTAGCACCCACCAGGCAGCGAATGGCGCCCACGCCACTTCATTGTCAAACGGCAATCGGGGGCCGGGCAGCTTCTACGGGCCTCTGCGGAATGGCGCTGCTAATGGCGACCAAACAGACCAAAGAAAGCAAGACAACAAGGACGGTGGCCACGGTGAGCCGTGGCGCGAATGACCCTATCATCGTTCCTGATCCATCCCTCTGTGTGTTTGTGTGTTTGTGTGTGTGTGCGTCAGTCGTCCCCCTTGCAGTGGGTTTCCGCGAGCGCGAGATGAGCCCGTGCAGCAGCCGGTCGGCGTCGCGCCCACGAGACGACGATCGCGACCGCCGTAGTCACGGGAATCGGCAGCGGTCGCGGTCACCGCTGCGGCGCGATGGCCGTGATGAGAGGAGGGGCAGCGATAGGGGCAGCTCCGGGAGGGATCGGCCGCGGGATCATCACCAGCATGGCCGATCGTACTACCCGGACCACGGCAACAGGTGAAACGAGTTTGACGGAATGGACTCGGATGGATGGACACCCGGAGTTACTGTCTGCTTCTCTCTCTCTGTGTGTGTGTGTGTGTGTGAGTATGGTGTTCAGCTACGACCGGCGCAGCAACGACTACTCCCCCTCTCGCAACTACAGCCACTATAGCTACGACAACAGGGGCAGGAACACCACCACCAGCACCATCGCCGGCACGGGCCACTACTCCAACTACAGGCGGCGGCAGTCCCACAACGACTTCTACTTCTACAACAATCATCATCATCATCAGAGAGGCCGCCGCAACGACAGCTATGATGACTATGACGACCGGCGTGACAGCAGGTGGTGGGAGAGGGGGGCCAACCGGTGGGACAATGCCGACCCGTATCATTGGGAGACCTCCTACGGCTACCGCGGCCATGGGGGTGGGGGAGGGCATCAGGGGGGTGTGTTTGACCAGAGGCGGTGGGAGGATAGGTCCATCAGACGGTAGATATAGATGACGATGACTGACACACCAGACTGACCGACTGACTGACAGGTGTATGTCTTGATGGATGGTGACAGCAAATGGGCTGTCTGTCGGTTTAGGTCTGTTTAGGTCTGTCTGGCCACGCGACACGCGACACGCGACACATAAATGTTCGCTTCATGCACCGCACCACCACTCGTCAAGGAAAAGACTCAAAGGAAATGTCTTAAGTCACTCACCTGGCTGCCCCCGCGCCATAGCCCACCCACTCAATCTCATCCCCTTCGCCCCCGAACAGCCGGCCTGTGTGTGTGTGGTCGCCCACTGCCAGCCACACGGGCGTCTTGGCTCCCTCCTCGGGCGTCTTGAGTGTCGACGCCTTCTCGTAGCCCTCAGTCATTCCCGTCAGAATGAACCCAGGCGTGCACACTGCAGCAGCAACACAGATAGACACGCACATCATGATATATGTTGGCTCACACTTCTGTCTGTCTCTGGTGTGCAACACACTTCAGTTGTGTACCATTGATTTGCAGTTCAGAGTGTTGCCTCGCGATGATCCGAGTCCACAGATTGAGCACCGCCTTAGAGAATCCATACGTCTGCAGCCACCAGCCCCTCTCAGGGTGCATCTCGATGCGGCCCTCAGCGGCCGTCCCCTCCCAGCACCGAATGAAGTCTTCGACCAGCGCAACAAACGCCTCCTCGCCCATCCGCTCATCGAGCATCTCACGCCGCCTGTTGTCCCGCATTCTCTGCACGTTCATCATGCCAGCCCCCGAGGACACGTTGACCACCCTCCCTCCCCGGCACATGAGAGGCCGGAAGTGCCGAAAGCACCGCATGGCGCCGTACACGTTTGTTTCGACGGTTTCTCGCGCGTTGGTGTCTGCTCTCTTCTGCCAGTCGGGCTGCCATGGCACGTCGAGAGCGATGCCGGCGTTGTTGATGAGCGCATATACGCTGCCTTTGCCGTAAGCGGCCTCAATCTGCATCACACCCGTCCATATCCAGAGAGAGAAACAGCCGCTGCGTGACATAGATGGGTGGACGGCCGGATGGATGGATGGATAAGTGCTCTGATCCCACCTGCCGAGCGGCGTTTGCCACACTGTCCTCCGAAGTGACATCGAGCAGCAGCGGCTCCAGCCTCCCCTTCGCTGCCTCGGGCATCGCAGCCATGATGCTCTCCACCGCCTCGCGAGCCCTGTCGAGTTGTCTGCCGCAGAGAAACACCCTCACAGCTGGATCTGGGTCTTCACGCAAGAGCCTCTGGCAGATGGACTTGCCGATCCCGCGCGTAGCACCCGTAACGACGACTCCCTTGGTGTTGGTTTGCATCGCCAGTGCTAATGAGAACTGATGGATGAGCTGCAACAACCAGATGCAACGCAGCATCCCCTACGTCCCCCAGGACCCGTTACCACCAATGCATCGCCTTCCTTCCTCCTCTGAGATCGCATGCATGTGCGAGCTTGAAAGGAAACGACTCAAAGCAGATCTCGCGAGATCTCCAGTCATTTTGTGTCGAGGATGGAGGGCACACCCCATGGCAGCAGCAACAAGGACGAAGCGCTTAAGTGCAGGGCTCTCGGCGTGAAGGCACTCAAGGAGGATGACCCTGCCAAGGCAAGCAAACAAGCCTGACTGACACCAAGGAAGGAAAGAAGGACAGATCAGCCACCTCACACCTCCCGCTTTCACTCATATGTGTGCATGGGTGTCCGTGTCTGTCTGCATGTGATTTTCTGTATGCATCATGATCCGCAGGCCGTCAGGATGTTCGAGCGTGCGCAGCGGATGTATCCCGAGGAGGCGGTCAACTCATACCTCATCAAGGCGCGAGCCCAGCTGGCACAGAAGGACTCCCACTCATCCAGCAGCAATACCGCTGCCACCACATCATCAGCCGCCCACTCCCCCGACTCGGCTGCCCACCAGCACCAGCCCAACGGACACCCGTCACACCCATCCGGCCAGCCGGCACCCACCAGCTCATCGTCTGTGTCGATGTCTGCTGCGGGCGCGACGCCTCCGCCTCCCAATTTCATGAAGATGCCCTCGCCCGACGGCAAGACCACTGCCAATGGCGGGGCTGCTAGTGGTGGTGGTGGTGGAGGAAGGACAGAGCGCTCGTACAGTGAGGAGCAGGAGAAGGCGTGTCGGCAGATCCTGAAGCACAGGAACCACTACGACGCGCTGGGGGTGCCGAAGAATGCCAACGAAGACGCCATCAAGAAGGCATATAGGAAGGTATAGCTAGCTGATAGGCAGGGTGGACCACCCTTGTGTGCAGTGCACAGGGAGGGGTGGATTGCACAGGGAGGGGTGGATTGCTCCTGTGCTGTGTGTGTATGTGGTATCTATCTATCACATCACACTGCCACACTGCCTGGAATGGATGGATGCAATGCAGCTGGCGCTTCAGCTGCATCCTGACAAGAACCAGGCCCCGAGTGCTGAGGAGGCCTTCAAGAGGGTGGCGCGGGCCTTCCAGTGCCTCAGCGATGCCAACAGGAGGGCCATGTACGATCAATTCGGTGGGTGGGCAGGCACAGACAGACCAATCAATCGCCACACTCACACTCACACACAAACAGACGGTCGCTCCTCTGCACTGCACGTTCGTGTAGGCGATGACGAGGAGGTGCCTCAGCAGTACCGTGATCAGTTCGACAAAGACCTGCTCACACCCGAGGTCACACACGCAGACATTCATTCACACACTCACGAGATACTTATAGGCCACACAGTGGCTTCTGGACTGGCTGCATGACCCAATCGAGCGCGTGTTTGTCCGTCCGCGTGTGTGTGTGTGTGTGTGTGTGCAGGAGTTGTTCCAGGCGTTCTTCTCGACCGAGGTGGGCCCTGACGGCCTCTCGCACGTCGTCCCCAAAGTCCGCAACCCGCCCCCGACAGAGTGAGTGACGTGCAGCCATTCTTGACGGATATGTGTAGCTACCTACATATGTGTGTGTGTGTGTGCAGAGGTCAGCGTTATGTGATGCAGGCCATGCAGCTGCTGCCGATCGTGGCCATCGTGGCCGTCTCGTTCATCTCAAGCAACATCGGCAAGGTCAGTCAGTCAGCCACACGAACTACCATCGCACCCCCCCACACACGTCTTCGTGTCTGTGTGTCTCTCTGGGTGTCTGTGTGGTTCATTCAGAGCCCCAGGTACAGCCTGTCATCGTCTGACAAGTACCCCGTTCGGCGCGAGACCAGCCGGCTGGGCCTCACCTACTTCCTCACGCGAGAGATGGCCGCCTCCACCGACAAGAAGCCACACAAGCGGGACCTCAAGGTGAGTGGAGTGGGAGGCAACGAATCACACACGCCATAGCTGATACGGACAGATGTCAGCTATGGCTCGATTCCCTGATCCACTGTGCATACAGCTGGAGCACCACATCGAGCAGCAGCACATCGACAAGCTCGTGAAGGCCTGCCGAGGAAGCCAGCAGCTGCAGCACAAGGGTTAGATGGGCGGAGGGGGGGTGGGTGGGTCGTGTGCTCAACTTGTCACCCCCTCTCTGCTCTGTTTGCCCTTCCTTCATCCATCCATCGGTCAGCCAAGGGGTCTGAGGGCGGCGAGCCGACTGCTGCTCCCAAAGTAGACACATCATCTTGCGAAAGACTGCACGAGATAAAGGTGACTGAGTGAGGGGCACAAAGGGGCGAGACAAATCAGATGGATGTCGTCATCCCTGGCCGCCGTGTGTGTTGTGTGTGTCGTGTGGCGCAGAATGCCCACTATATCGCTCCGGGTTTCCGGATCCCCCCCCTGTCGCAGCTCATGGCGGCCACCTAGACAGACAGACAGACACGTGTTTGTGTTGTGTGTGCTGCAAAGCACTACAATCATTGCACTCCGATCCATGCTCTCTGCGCGTGAAGTTAGTGACCCGACAATGGCGTGTGTGGGTGTGGCGTGACTGACTGACTGAGTGCATTTGATAGGGAGCCGAGGCCGTCGAGCTGAAGTGTGTGACGTGCGCTGGATGGATGGATCCGCACAGACACACAGACAAACACTAATGCATCCCTGGGTGTGTGTGTGTGTGTGTGGTGATTTAAGTAGGTGTGAGTGGAGAATGCAGCCCCTACACAGAGCAGCCATCCAGCAACTCGGGCACAGTCGCGACAGCGATCGGCGAGCTGTGAAAGAGCAAGAAGAGGTTCGCGCATGCAAATTCATCGCAGAAGCGACATGCTGTCCCTCACATGCAAACCCCCTTGCACCAAACAGATCGATCTGTGAGGGAACGGCCCATCTGAGGAGTCAATTCATTCATTCATTCATCCATTGGCTGCAGCATTGTCCTGCAGTGCCCTGAGATCCGCCTCGTGGTCACACTCATGGTCTTCCCCCCTGAACGATACCGGCTTCTCTTCCCGAAGAGTCTGAGACTCGCTGATGTTCCCCTTGTCGGCCTGGTCGTGGCTCTGTGTGTGCGGAGGGCCGGCCTCTGCGGTTGGCTGGCCGCGCGGCGCATTCGTAGTATGTTTGCGATGCAGTGTGTCGTGGAGCTCCCTGACGCGGTCGCGTGCTGTCCACTTGAGGGTGCTCTGGCGGGCGGACAAGAGGGTCAGCATACTTACATGCAAGTTCCACTCTTGCTTTCTGCCGTGTGTATGTGCTTGCCTTGGGGAAGGGTCTCTCACAAATGGTGCAGTTGAAGTGGTCGTTTCCGTGCTCGCAGCTGGCGGACTGCAGAGACAGATAGACAGACAGACAGACACAGACTGGCATAAAGCATATGTGCGGCCGCTGCCCGCCTACGTGTTGGTCCCGGAGAGCTTGGCTGTCTCGCATTTGTTTGTCCAGGGCCTGGCGGACGGCCTTCTGCTGCTCACGGCGAGCCTGTAGCCCACCACACACACAGCATTTCTTTCCTTCCATTAGATTGTCCCCATTGTCCCCCGTCTCGCTTTGCTGACCTGCAAGCCCCTTTGTCTGTCCTGCTCCATCTCCTCGGCCGCGCGGCGCACCGCCTCCTTGTCTTTCTCTCGCTCCTCAGCCTGATACACTCAAAGAGAGACACATGATGCATCGACCGGGTTTTGATAGTGTGCACGACGACCCGCCCTTCCACCCACTCGCCTGTTTCTTGGCCATGGCATCCCTTCTCTCCATGCTCTGCTTCCACGCGTCCTGCAGCCTCGAATCGGGCGGGGGTGCGGGCGGCGGGGGTGCTTCACTTTGCAGATGACTTGCCGCTTCGTCCTGCGTCTTGCGGCGGGCCTCGGCCAGCTCGTCCATCTGACGCTTTAAAGCGGCGGCATAAGCCTCGCGCGCTGCCCTGCAGTAAAGGCTTCATTAATGAGTCATGGGGAGGGCGGCTAAGGTGTGTGCTGACTTTGCTTGAGCTCCAGTGAGGCACCTCTCATCGATGGGGAGTGAGGTGCCCGAAGCGTCACTAAATGACAAATACACCAAAAAGAGGACCATGTGTGCCTTCAGTGCTGCATGTGTGAGCCACTAACGGGCGCTTGCGCTGCTGCCTGATCTTGTTGAGGTCTTCTCTCTGCTTGTCCAGATGACTGCGATAATCAGACTTCTGTTTCTTCAAAGCCGCCTGGAGGTCATCGGCCTCTCTCTGCAGCTCCTCAGTCGACGGCGGCGCCGTGCCCGTCTTCCTTGCCCTCTCAGCCCCCTCCCGCCGCAGCTGCTCATTCTCCTCCATCTGCTGCCTCAACGTGTCAGCAAACTGACGCCGAAAGGCATGTGCGTCTGACTCACCGCCCCGGGCCACCTCACTGCCGATGTCCAGGCTGGTCTGGGTGGGGCCCTTGTGCTGCTGGGCGGCCATTCGCCTTTCCTCCAGGTCTCTCTTCTGCTGATCCAGCATGTCCTTGTACCTGTTGGTGCGGGCCTTGATGCCGCCCCGGACGTCACAGCCATCGCAAATCCATCCTGACTCGGCGGATGCAGCGGTTAATGGACGGAGGTCTGTGATTTCTGGGGCAGGGAGGTCTGCGATGGGGAGGGCCGGTGGGGCCTCGGCTGTTGCCATCGGAAATGACGAGGGGTTCTGCGTACCCCTTCGGGGGCGGGGGCAAGGTCCCCGTGAGATTAACGAACGAACGAACGAATGAACGAACGAACGAACGGCGCAGTTGGCGATTAGGGTGCGAGCTCTTGGGGGCGCCCCCATGCATGCAAACTGGAAGAACCACACGGCGGCAGCGATTGAGAGCGGCGCCATGTCGTCGCGTGTTCGGGCGTCAGTGTTGCTTCAGAGCGCTGCAGCAGGGGATGCCACCCCGGCCGCCAGCGCACCGCCGGCTGTACAAACACCAAAGGGAGAAGGGCAGCTGGACCAGGCGGTGAGTGAGAACAGGGCCGCATGCCATTGGGGAAAGTGATCAGTGATTGGCACTCTGACATGGGGTGCAGGACGTGGATCGTGCCCTGCGCATCCTATCGGCCGTCCCGCCGAGACGCCGAATGCCGAAAGACATCGAGGTGAGTAATACATCTGCAGGCGAGCACAGCACGGCGGTCAATCCACTCATTGTAGAGGGATATGTCCCTCTTTCTTTGTGGGTCTGTCACGTCAGGTGTTGCGTAAAGTGCTGGTGACGGCCCGTGTGTTTGCTGACCTGGAGGACTCGGCGCTCAATCGGCTGTGTCAGGCTGTGTGGTGGTGCGGCACACATGAACCACAGAAGAGTCCACTGCACGCTCCTGCCGACCGACAGCCGGAACTTAGGCGAATCAATCGCCACCTTTCTGTCTGTGTTGCAGGCAGAGGTTCGCCCCCAAACGAGTGGTCGTCCTTGAGGGTGTGGGATGCACACATACACATACATCATGTGCACGCAGGGGCCATTCATTCTCTCCTCAACAACATGTTTCTCGCTTTTTTGTGCAGGCGATGAGTCCGAGTGCTTCTACCTCATCCTGCGCGGCACTGTCGGGGTCTTCCGGAGGGTGAAAACGCCGAAAGGCTAGTCGCCATCTACGGCGCATCTTTCTGTGTGGGTGGCGTGTGCGTGTTGTGCAGAACCAGCGCGGCCGCGAGCAGCACCTGACGGACCTACACGTAAGTAAGTGAAAGCTAGGACCATGAGCTCACTGCTGTGCGGTCCACAAAGCGCCATCTCGCGCTCTCTCTGTGTCTTGCTCATCAGGTCGGCCAGGCGTTTGGCGAATGGGGCCTCATCCGAAAGGAGAAAAGGTGGGATCGACTCGTGCAGACAACGTTGCGATGTGTGATGGGACGGTGTGTGTGTGTGTGTGTGTGTGTGTGTTTGTGTGGTGCAGGAGTGCGACAGTCCGCTCCCAGACCGTCTGCGAGTTCCTGGTGCTTGACAAGTACAACTATGAGACCATCCTCCTCGCTGCGAGAAACGACCAAGTCAAGAGACAGGTAGACAGACAGGTGGCAGACAAAGGAGAGGCGGGCCACAGGCAGCCAGCCGGCAGCGGCAGAAAGAGATCTTGCTGTCCCCCTCTGTGTGCACGCAGGCTGCCCGTGACGTTGTCAAGGCCACACAGCCAAACCGCCGCACTGAGGAGGACATGAAGGTAACCTAGCACGCACCTTGCGGCAGTGTGGTCTGGTCCACATGACTTACTTGGCGGACGACTGGTGCAGATCTTGCTCGAGTATCTGGAGAACCTGCCTCAGCTGGTCGGCGTGCCACTCGAATCACTGCGAGCGGTGAGTGTCAGTCAGTCAGTCAGTCAGTCAGTGAATGAATGAGAACAGCAAGCAGGCCAGGCCTTTTGTTTGTATTGCTGTGCGTGCCCACACGTGCCTTCAGGTAGCATCCGGCTGTGAGTGGTAGGCAGGCCAGGCGCGCGTGTGTGTGTGTGTGTGCGCAGGCAGGCAGACATTAAAAAGGCCAAACGATGATATGGATGAAATTCACCTCCCTCGTGTCGGTGTTGCGTGCCGGTTAGGCGTGCTCTAGGGCCCCATGAGACGCTGTGCGAGGAGACAGACCCGCCATTGGGCGTCTACATCCTGCTCAGAGGCACCGTCGGCGTCTACAGAAGGGTCAGGGCCGCATGATCTGCTTTGACACACCCCCATGACAAGTGAATGTGTCGCCCACCACTACAGAAAACGAGAGGCGAGATGGTGTCCTTCGAGGCAGAGGAATCAGGTGCGTGTCGTTGGTGCCACAACCATCGAAACGGCAAAACATTTCCCTGTGCGCGTTTGTTTCTTCAGAGGGCCTGCAGCCGCCAGATCCCCGGCCCCTTGACAACATCGCTGCAGGTAAAGAGAGCATGAGACATACAACAGACACACTTCAACTCGACAGCTTCCCTGTTGGATCCCAGTCGACCTGGTGATCGAGCTCAAAGCCGACAGCTTCCTGGGCGAGTGGGGTGCGGCCCGCAACGCTCCACGGCTGGCGTCCCTTGTGGCACTCACCGCCATCGATATCGCCGAAATACCAAGGAATATATACTACAATCTACTCAGGGTCAGCGGATCACTCAAGGATTGCGTCAGTCAGGGAGACATGATGGAAAGCCATCCATCGTGTGTATGTTGTGTGAGTGCCGATGTGTTGTGTGTTTGTGTGTTTGTGTGTCAGACGGTAAGGTGGCCGACACTGAGATGGGACATCACTTCAGAGATACTGAGCAGACGAGGGCCACAGAAGAGGAAACATGAGGAGATAGAGGTGGGTGGGTGGATGGCAGATTTTCTTATTCGCCGCAGTGACGGTATGTCTCGGCACCATCAGGCCCTGGTCGACACGCTCGGTGACAAGAGTATCCTGCAGCCGATCGACGTCGACGCCAAGAAACACGTACGCAACCAAAGACAGAAATGCAATGTGCAGCAAATAGTGTCTCCGTTCTGTCGCAGCTTCTCAGAAGGGTCACATGGTACTAACACGGGACAGAACTAGACAGCTGGGGCGGGGCGTTTCCACCGATCCTCTGACTGTCCCGCTTGCAGGAGACGTGTCGAGAAGGGTGACGCGTTCTACAAACAAGGCGACGACAGTGACGCCGTCTACATCATCATCACCGGCAGCGTCGCAATATTCACCGCAGACCACACACGACACGACGAGCCACCTCCCAGTAACCAAGACGAGCAGGGAGAAGGAGAAGGGCAGGAGCAGCCCCCCCAGCGGCCACCAAGCCGACGCCGCATGTCCCGAAGGCGAGACACCGTCGCCTTCTACAACCGCGAAACGACCGGTTTCCATCCGCACCGGCCCTCGAAGGAATATGAGGTGTCTGTGACGCAGTTCGCCGGAGCGGGAGACCGCCAGGGGGAGAGGACTGGCGACGTGCAGCAGGACAGTGGTGATGATGATGGTGGTGGTGCTGATGAGAGAGATGACGACGAGAAAGTGCTGGACATGCGGCCGACATCGGGGTCGGTGTTCATGTACTCGAGCGAGAAGAAGGTGCTGAGGGAAAAGGCCGCTGACGGCGCCATCTTTCTCTGGGGAGAGGGGTGAGTGAGCTAAACGACAGAGGAATGGCATGACATGGCATGGCATGGCATGCATCTCAATCATGTCTACCTCTTCTCTCCGTCCGTGTTGACTGACTGATAGTCGCCACCTGGCTGTCACCCCCGCCCCTTCCCAGCCGCTGTCCCGCGTCCTCTCCCGCAAGAACACCACATTGTCCCGCGCGCCGTCCGGCACACTCACAGACACCCCTAGACGACCCTCCAGGAAAGGCACCTTCCAGCACAAACCCTCACAAGCATCCTCATCAGACGCGCGAGGGTCCATCGACACGGACGGTGGCGGCGAAAAGGGCACGGGCGACATGCCGCGGGAGACGCTGACAGAGACGCGGTTCGACGTCTTTGTGAAGGGGTGCGGGCAGGGTGACGTCTTTGGCGAGAAAGGGGTGTTTCTGCACGAGGCGAGGGGCGGCACGGCCGTGGCGCTCGACGAGACGGAGGTGGTCCTCATCCCCAAGAAGGTCTACAACAGCTGCATGCGGGTCGGGCGGCTGAAGCACATCAACCGGGAGAAGAACATGCTCACACTCCAATCGCCCCCGGAGGAGCGGACAGTGGCCGAGACCCAGGCGTTGTGCGATTTGCTCAAGGTACAAATGCGAAGGTGAGGCCCGAAGGGCCGAGCCGAGCAACGACTGGCCACAATTTGTCTCAATGCGTGTTACTCGTTGGCTGCCTTTCGGCTGCCTCTCGGATGATCACTCAAGGGTGTCAAGGCCTTGGACATGTTTGATGCGGCCTTCAAGCTGGAGCTGGCCAAGTGCCTCACACTCCAGATGGCCGAAGAGGGAGAGACATTGTTCTGTCAGGTCAGTCAGGTCAGGTGGGGTACCAGACAAGCGTGTGTTGATGGCTGGGCTGGCTATGTTGCGGCGTAGGGCGAGAGGGCAGACTCGCTGATGATCGTGCTCAAGGGATGTGTCGGCGTCTATCTGCTCAAGGTAGCTAGGTGTATCGTGCAGTTAGCACACCACTCTGCGTATCATTGCGTATCAGTCCCCCCCTGGCGGCGAGATGCTCGTCGGTCAAAAGCGAGAGGGCGACGTCCTCGGAGGTTTATATTGCAACGAACACTCGCACGCACACGCCCACTTCATCCCTTTTGTTTGTCGTGGTCATCTATCCCTCTTACAGAGTTGGCGCTGCTGACGGAGCAGCCCCGATCAGCCACCTGCCGCGCCATCAGCAAGACGACCATGGCACGGCTGGGCAAGGAGGAGTTCAGAAGCCTCGCTGACAAATACAAACAGGCAGGCATGAAGGGGAAACAGGACAGCCAGGCTGAGACAGGAATGTGTGTGCTGTGTCTGTCTGTCTGTCTGTCGATTGCCTGCAGGTGCCGTGGCGGGAGCAGGTAATACTCGAGATATTGAGGCTGAAACAGCCTGACACTAGGAGCAGCGTCGACCTTGCCCTCATCTCAGGGCTCCTGGTAATGTAACCCATCCACTCACCGACAAACACAGTACAGTCCTTACTGGCCCTTTCTGTGGCCCTGCTATGCCAGCGCACATACGAGTTCGCCAAAGGCCTTCCAAACGTAAGCTATCCCACCGCGATTCTTCTTTCTATGCGCCACCATGTTTCTCTCTCTCCCTGTATATGTGCGTGTGTGCGTGTGTGTGGTCAGTCAGCCCTGATCGAGCTGGCAAGAGAGGTCCGGTGGGAGTATGCCCCAGAGGGCAAGACCCTCTTCCACCAGGGAGACGTCGGCAACGAGGTCACTCTCACGGACGCCTTCACACACACACACACACTGAGACAGCATACGCACTGTGCATTGCTGTCTATTCTATAGTTCTACCTGTTGCTGAAGGGCATGGTCGGCATCTACAGCCGCAAGATCAGCAGCGGCTCCATGCTCCGCACGCTCGTCAGCATGCCCTCCCTTCATCACGAGGATGACTCTCCTGTCCGCCCCAGACACCCACACAGATACGAGTCACCCCTGTCCTCTCCTTCCGGCTCTCCTACCGGCTCTCCCCTTTCCACTCGCCGCCGTAAAAGGTCATCGAGGGAGGGGAAGCGATCGCCAAAGGCAGCAGAGAAGGAGGACGAGCCTCAGGGTGGCTGGGCTCGGTTCAAGAAGGCCTGGAGGAAGGTGACGCTCGTGAGCAAGTTCATCGAGGGTGCCAAGGAGGGCAAGAAAGCAGCGAAAGCCGGGCCGCTCGGCTTCAGCGATTCCAAGGCAGCAGCAGCAGCAGCAGCAGGACAAAAAGGGGGGCCGGTGTCTCAGCAGCCGAGGGGCTCTGTGGCGTCAACACAGGGCCGCCGCAGCTTGGCAATGCGGGGCGTCTCGCCTGGTGTCAAGAAGATGAAGTCAATGACATCGTTCAACCTCTCATCACCACCCAATAGCACCAAACGAGACGTCGAGAAGACGGAGATGAAGGAGTCCTTCTTCGAGAAGCTGAGGGCCCTGCGTGCTGACGAGGAGGAGAGGGAAGCAGCAGAAGCGCTGCAGCAGTACGAGGGTCCGGATGAGCACGACTCCGACCGAGAGGATGAAGGCGACACAAGAAAGAGAGACAGCCGGATGGGCCGCACCGTCACATGGCAGTCTCGGCTGTCTGAAAGCGCAGCGGCACCCCTGCCCCTGCCCATCTCCCACCGCCCCTCACAAGCCATATCCGACGTCACATCTGTACTGCCCTCCTCCCCAAGCGACACCTCCCCCATCTCCCCACCACCTAAGAAGCCCGGCCACTTGATGCCCATGATGCCCTTGCGCATGCCACTGAGCCAGAGGCTGATGGTGCTCGCTGCCCGGGAGGTCGGCACATCCACCTATCGCTCTTCCCCGGCAGCCAAGCAGCAGCGCCAGCACCAGCACCAGCACCAGCAGCAGGTGCAGTTGTCACAGGCCGGCGTGCTTGCTGCAGACGACGAGAGTCCGAGGGATGGATGGGGCGAGTCACACCCAGACGCAATGACAGCACGGTCGCTCACCCGAGCGTTGGGGCTTGTGCAGGATGTGTCGCTTTCGACGGTTGAGCCGCCGCGGCTGCTGCCGAAGGACCTTGAGAAGAAGGCCTGGGCTGGGCCACACGAGCCGGAGCTTAAAGGGCCCTTTCCTTCATGGCTACCGGCTCTGTTGGGTCTCAGGGAGAGGGAGGGAGGCAGGAGCAGCACCGATGAGACCGCCCTGTCGCTGCACAGACTGCTGGCCGCCCGCGACACCGCTCTGAAGAAGACTGAGGAGGTGCCGTTCCGGCCCAGCACCGCACCAGCCCACCGAGCGTCTGACCTCTCGGCTGTCTCTTCTATCGTTGAATCGGGTGGTGACAGGCGGCGGCAATCGCTCTCGGCTGCACGGGCCAGACGGATGAACGTGCAAAAGGAAGGGGCGACATGGGTGGACGTGCACGAGACACTGAGCGGCCTCGACACATCAGCCCTCGTGCAGCGATCCAGTGAGGAGGCAAGGAAGGCCTTCGAGTCGAGACATAGGGCCGCAGAGGAGACAGGAGATGAACCCTCAGGCAAATGCTCGCTGACCGTGTCCATTCCCACCGCCATCAAGAGGCCCATGACGGTGCCTCCACGGCTGCCGGGTGTCACCCGAAAAAGCGACCACCACACCTTCATCACCCAGACAGAGGGCGAGAGGGACCACCTCCAGCAGCCGGAGGAGAGCATGAGCATGGAACCGGCATCCCCTCTGACAAGCCAGTCCACTCCGGCGACATCAAGTTCGCCGCGCGCCAGCAGGGAGATCAGTCAGATGCGGAGCAAGGAGGAGACGGAGCAGGAGATGCTGCATGTGCTGGGTCACCGGTTCTGCCCTGCCGGGTACTATCTGCTGGGCATACGGCGGGAGGGGGAGTCCTTTGGCGAGAGGGCACTGCTGGTCATGCAGGAGAGGTCGGCCACCGTCAGGTGGGTGCGTCGATGGGCGGGAAGGTGGTGTCATATGTATGTGGGCCTCCTTGGCCTTCAGGACGTTGATGCCATCGGAGTTTTTGGTGCTGGACAAGCAGCCGTTCGATCGGATCATCAAGGCGGAACTCCACAAGGAGAAAAGAGACAAGAACAAGTTCCTCAAGGTGTACATCCCCGGCCTCGATAGGCAGTCTTTCACCACGAGGGAGCGGCTCAGCTATCTCTTCAAGGTGCGTGCACCCCTCCACCCATCAAACACAACATACATCATGCGAAAGTCCATGTCTCATGCAGGACGAGAGCAAGACAGCCGGTGCAACGATCGTGAGGGAGGGCGAGCTGCTGGCGTGCCTCTTCATAGTGCGTGAAGGCTTCTGCACTGCCCGCCGGAGGGTTGAAGTGGGCGCGAGGGGCGGGCCAGGCCCAGGCCGCGGCGGCACCGTCCTGGTCATGCCGCGAAGGGACCCTCAGAAGAAGCAGGCGTGTACTCGCAAAGAGCTCCTGGCTGCTACCAGGGGGCTCTTCTTCCACAAAGGTGGGACTATAGATGCAGCAGGAAGCAAAGCATGTCTCTTAGTGTTTGTGTTGGTGCGTGTTCGATCCGATCCATGCCATGCACATACAATACAGATTATCTCGATGTGAGTTCATGTGTCCGCGGCCACATCATCGGCCTGTCGTCCGTCTTTCTGGGTCTGCCCGAGCCGTTCACTGTCATTGCGAGATCAGCCAAAGTCGACCTCTACGCCATCTCCGCCGTACGCTCAGAGGCTGTGTCTCACGCGTCTTATCTATCTTTCTCTTTGTGGGTACAGAGCGACCTGAGGGCAAAACTGCCCACTTCTTGCTTGGATCGGCTTGCAGAGCTCGCCAGTCAGGAAATGCCGGATGAGATCGAACTCAGATGCAACAAAATCATCCACAAGTAAGCGCATGAACAGAACTCTCCCCGAAACGCATCCATGCATTGCATTCAGGGGGGAGCTCGCGACGCAGCATCGCATCCTGACCTCCTTCGGGGAGTGCACCCTCCCCAGTCTTCTCAACTCGCCCTTCATCCACTTCAAGCTCCACGCCAACCCGCTGGCGCTCCACCTTCTGCTGCTCAAGCAGTTCGAATGGCGCAAACCCCACTTGAGCAAAGCCACACCCCTCCTCGGCTTCTCATTCCACTCACTCCGCGACCTGTCACTGCTCGAGAAGGTCTGTCTCGAGTTCGGCAGCTGGGTGCCGCCGGAGTACTCCTCGCTCAAGGACGAGGTGCAGCGGGCGGCCTTCTTCATGGGCGCGCTTCTGGCCCCTTTCCCGCCCTCTGCTCCGGCGGCTGCGTTGGGTGACTGGCGGGTGGAGAGGGAGAGGGCTGATCTCGATGGCATGGCGGGTGTGGCGAGGCCGCGGGACGCCATGAGGAGGGACGAGGAGGAGCGGATGGCCGTGTGGGCTAATAGGAGGATCAACGAGGCCATGAGACAGCTCGGAGGATCAACGGAGGACAATAATCCTTATCTGCAGCTGCCGCTTGCCCTCCCTCCCCCACTTGGACCTCCTCTTGCACCCCCAGCAGCAGCAGCAGCGATTGAGGATGTGCATCCTGCCGTCCCTCTGCTCGCCATCTCTGCACCAGCCGAAGACCCAGAAGTGCCTTCAGACAGACGTGGCGAAGAAGAGACCCATGAGGGGCTCTCCCCCTCCTCAATCCCACCGCGCCGTCGCAGCACGGTGTCTTCCCCCCCTCCCAGCCACAGGATGATGATAGAGACTTCCACCAAAGACTTCGACGAAACGCCGCGGGACCCGTCAAAGAAGGCCACCCTCACAGAGCAGAGCTACTTCCAGCTGCCAGCCGAGATAACCGCGCCTTCCTTTGAGCTGGAGCCGCCGGACGATGAAAAGACTCCCAAGGGATTGCTGAAGATCCGGCTGGAGGAAAAGTCCCACATATTCCGCGTGTCTAAGGACAAGCTGGAGGAGCTGTGGCGGCCGAAGAAGCCCTCTGTGCGTGTGGAGGGTCGGGGGGAGAGGCGGCCGGGGACGGCGATTCCGGTCGACCGGCAAAGTGCCCTTGAGGGGCTGAAAGAGGTGCTGCAGGTGCCGCTGGCTTCCAGCAGGTGAGAGTGGGAGCTAGCCTAGCCGAGGCGTTCGCTCGCCCATGCATGCATCTCGTGTCTCGTTCTCCCTGCTTGTGACAGGTCGCTTGCTCATCGTTGCGTTGTCGTGCCCTCCAAAGTCATGCGGGACACCGAGCCGCTGGTGCGTGTCCCTCAAGCCACACCACAAGAAAGGCCGCGGTCAGCGAGCGTCCGCATGACCATGACGCCACGAGCCTCACCAGAGCCTGCCGTCGCTACTGCTGCCGAAGCGACACCGCCAGCCCCCTCACTGACCGAGCGGTTTCAGGCAGCGGCGTCTCCTCAGCCGACAGTGCCTGATTTCCCTGTGATGCTTTTGGCAGAGATCCCCCGCATGCCCTCCGATGCAGGATCTTCCGTACCCTCGTCGTCGAGGCCTGAAGCGCCGCCACCGCCGTTCAACCCGCCACCATTCTACATCTCCATGGACGAGTCGCAGCTCTATCGAGCGGGCTCCATCCAGCACATGCTGCGGCCAGCCCCCCGGCCGTCGATCCGCAAGTTTCCCTCACAGCTCGATTCCACTGCGGAAGACGAGAGCAGACCGCCAAGAGAGCCCTCCCCACCGCCCTCACCCCCAGAGACCAGCCGGCCCGTCACGGCCAATGTGCCGACTCGGCTGCCATTGAGAGAGCGCCGGAGAGGGTCTGCAGTGACGCCGAGAAGGCCGTCGGATGTCCATCGTGCCGGGGGCGGCGGGAGGTATGTCTTCTCGCGAGCACTGACATACGCGTCCGAGACACGCCGGTCGGCCGATTCGTCCACTCCTGTGTCGGCGCTCCAGCCGGCAGTCCACCGCATGGGCCTGACACCGAGGAGTGCCAGCGGCAGGAACAGCGCTCTCTCGGGGATGAGCCACCGATTCACGCCGGCACCGGCGTCCGCGCGCGAAGCAGTGACACACCCTCGGGGATCGCCAGACAGCGGCGCCGAGGTGCCAACCGACACGAAGGAAGACGCCGTAAGAGATGTGATGATCCACCTCCCAACTCGGCCATCGACGTCCACGCACCCGACGAGGCAAAGACGCCTGAAGCGTGCCTCGACAGATCAAGCGCCAAACGCTGCGGCCGGGCGACGAAGGGGGAGGGGGACAGTGCAGAGGAGCAGCCACGATGAGAGTGGTGGCAAAGGCGGGGACCAACCCGCTGCATTCGTAGGTGTGTCGCCGCGAGCAATGCCCGTCAGCTGAGAAGACTTGGTTGCGCGTGCTCCTGCAAGGCGTGTCCTTAGTAGCCGCCGGTTCATAATGGGTGTGTAGATAGCTGACAGTGTCGGTGAGTGTACAGACACCTCCGAGTTCGCCGTCGTTTCCATGCTCTCTCCCGCCCCCACGTCTGGGGGCGTCACTGTCGATCGCTCGCAAAGGTGGTCACGATGGCCGCCATGATTCGATGCATAGCTCAGCATCACAGCCAAGAAGCCCTGAGTAGCTGACCATAGGCGAAAGCAGCCTGAGTAGCCTTGTCCCGCCCCTTTCGAAGCAAGCCTATTGAACCCTCGGCAAGGACGATGATGATGAACGGGAGGGATAGTCGCGGCCACGGCGGTGTGGATGGGCCGAGGGCGGGGAGGAGCGGCGCCACGTCTGCGTCAGATCCTGCGATAGAGAAGCTCTTCACGGGCCACAAGGAGACCGTCACGGGCGTCGCATTCAACCCCAATATGTATGTCCGTTCGGTGCAGGTGGAATGGAACAGACAGGGGATGTCAATGCATGGCATGTGATGGATGTGTGCCATTGGCATATGTATGAGCTGTACGTGTGTTGTGTGTTGTGTGTTGCAGGAAGCAGGCCATGTCGTGTTCCACCGACGGCAATGTGTTTGTGTGGCACTTCAAGCCTCACACGAGGCCTCTGAGATTCGCCGGACACAAGGTAGGTGAGGCGACACACTGCAGAAGAGTACTGAATGGATGGATGGATGCTGACATCTGCGTGTGAATTCGCCTCCCTCGTGTGTGCGGTGCAGGGTGCGGTGAATGGCTTGTCTGTGAGTGCGTCGGGTCACTACATCGCCTCCGCGTCCAACGACAAGACCATTCGCATATGGGCCAACACGCCGTGAGAAACCAAGCCACAACACAACACAACACAACACAACATACCGCACCACCACAGCTCCCACGGTGTGTGTGTGTGTGTGTGTGGCTTCAGGAAGGGCGAGTCGTCAGTGCTCAAGGTGAGTTGCCCTGGCCTGTGTGTGCGTCCTTTGGTGTGTGTCTGTCCGTGTCGGATGTGTGTGTGTGTGTCGCGCAGGCGCATGCGGGTGCGGTTCGTAGCGTCGAGTACTCCCGCAGCGACCGATACCTCCTCACAGCATCCGATGACAAAACTGTCAAGGTATGCATGCGACTACCCTACCCAGCTGTGTGTCCCTCTCTCTGTTTGAGTGTGGGTGTCTGTCTGTCTGTCTGTCTGTCTGCTGCCCCCGTGGCCGTGTGGATGTTTTGTGTGGGTGTGGCGGGTGGGTGAGTGCAGCTGTGGTCAGTGACGGACATGTCGGGCACCTTCCACGCCTCCATGTGCGGACACAACAACTGGGTGCGTACTTAACTTATTCAGTGACCAACCCACCCACCCCACATGGCATGGCCCAGCCCACACAGACACATCTGTTCTGTTCTGTTTGTTGACCGTCTGCCTGCAGGTGCGGTCAGCGTCCTTTTCGCCCGACACCCGCATGGCCATCTCGGGGGGCGACGACAAGACCGTGAGTGACAAAGAGTCCTCCTTCCTCTATGAGATGTCTGTCATCCATGTCATGTGTGGTGTGTTGTGTGGCCACCTGGCTGTACCTACCGTGTGTATCCATCAGGTGCGTGTATGGGACGTGGAGAGGCGGGACACCGTGGAGACCTTCTACGAGCACCAGGAGACCGTCTGTAAGTGGAGTGGTGGACTGGGTGGTGCCAGGCGGTCTTCCACCTCCCCTTTCTCCCGTGTGTTGTGTTGCGTTGTGTCGCCTCGTTTCTCTTGAATTGAATATATGACAGCGTGTGTGCGTTTCCACCCTGACGGGAACCTGGTGGCGGCATGCTCATTCGACAGGGCCATACACGTACCTACCGTGGCCCTAACTGCAGACAGACAGACATGCACACGGAGAGAGAGGGATGAAAGGGCGAAGGATCACTCATGTGTGTGTGTGTGCAGGTATGGGATGTGCGCAGCCGCCGGTTGCTCCAGTGCTATAAGGACCACACAGGCCCTGTGGTGAGCCAGACAGTGAGACCAACCCACCAACGCACCAACTCACACATCACATGTGCCTCCCTTGGCCTCATATGCCGTGTATGTGTATGTGTATGTGTGTGTGGGCATTCAGACGGCGATAGCGTTCCACCCGTCGGGCAACTTCCTGCTCTCGTCTTCACACGACACTTCAGTCAAGGTGGGTGCTCGGGTGGTGGGTGACCACGGCACACAAGATGTGTGCGTGTGTGTGTGTGCATCTGTGTGTGCGTGTGTGCAGATATGGGATCTGCGCGAGGCCCACCTGATGTACTCAGTCTACCGACACGACGTAAGTCGGCACCAGTGAGGAAGGACACACACCATCAACCAAATCAACGCACCTATGCAGTCGAGCATTGAGCATTCATCTCGGTATGGGTGTCCTGCAGGGGCCCACTACTTGCTGCGCGTGGTCGCCTAGGGGGGACTTCTTTCTGTCGGGTGGGTGGGTGGGTGGGGGAATGACACACAGTGCCAGGCTGCCTGCCTGGCGCGCTCACCTGGTCGTCCTTGTGTGATTGCAGGTTCGCAGGATGCGAGCATCATCCTGTGGCGCAGCAACTTCGACCAGGCGCTTAATAGCATAGGTCAGTTCAGTCTGCTGAGCAGACTGATCAGATCATATTAAGGGGGATGAAGAGGGGCGACTTGTCTTTATCGGTCAGGTGTGGATCAGTCGCCCATCCCACCTGCGGCCGAAGTAGCCAGTGCCACTGTCGACTCATCCCTTCGGTAGGGACCCCCGAGCTCCTCCCAACCACACACACACACACACACACATGACTTCCCATCAACCACGGCCTCTCCGACCTCTCTGTCTGTCTGTCTGTCTGGCTGATGCAGCCCCCTACACCGTCCGTCGCGGCCCCCCCGCTGCCCCTCCCACGACCATCCATCCGCCCACACCAGCCGCACCGAAGGCACATCCTCCATCAGACCTTCTTCCACACGCGCACACCCACACCCACAGCCACAACAGCCACAGGCACACGCCAAGGCACCCTCCCACCCGTCCGCTGCTGCATCGGCCCACCGGCCCAGGTCCATCTCGCCATTCCAGCTGCTGGGCGACCGACACAGGGAGCGGGAGAGGGAGAGGGAGAGGGAGAGCGGCAAGGGCAGCTGGACGTCGGTGGATGTCTTGTCCGCCGCTGCCGCTGCTGGTGGTGAGATGGGCAGGCAGAGAGGCGGCTCTGTCCCCGCTGCCACTAGCACCGCTGCCGTCGGTCAGACTGATGAGGAGGAGAGGGAGAGCCAGGTGGAGGGAGCCGGTCTGGGTGCTGGTGTTGGTGTTGGTGGGATTGCGCCATTGGTGGTCCCGCAGATCCCCCAGACGGCAGTGAGGGGCTTCGACTGGTCGCAGCTCCCGGAGAGCGTTGCCAGGACGCTGGACGGCCTCACCGCACAAATGGACATGATAGCCCAGTGAGCCAAACACACACACTGACTGACACGCCCGGACACACACACAACACACACGTCAATCATCCTCTGTGTGATCTGATGACATGTGTGTGTCAGCACCATGAGGTTGCTGGAGTCCCGCATGACGGTCACGGAGAACCAGGTGTCGCAGATCTTTCAGATGGTCAAGATGAACACAGCCAACATGGCCACCACCACCACCCCCACCCCTCCCACTCCCAGCCCCCCTCACATGCCACAGCAGCCGCCACTGCCCCCGCAGCCGCGCCCGCGCGCCTCGCCGCCCCCAGCCATGCCGTTCCCTCCGCCAGTGCCCACCTCTTACACAACCACATACACGACAGCACAGCCAGCGCCCCCAGCACCCCAGCAGCATGCGACGGAGGTCCCGGTCGCGGAGAGGACGGTGTCGGCTCCTGCTGTCACGGATTTGATTGCTGGTGGTGCGTATGGGGGCGTCTCGCCGCTCTTTTCGCGCAACACGGAGAGGGAGAGGGAGAGGGGCGTGTCTTCGCCGGTCGTCGTGACGGGCATGCCGCTCGCGCCGCCATCGCGAAGTGAGTGAGTGAGTGAGTGAGTGAGGGAGGGAGGCAGGCAGGCAGGCAGGCAGGACCCGCCCGCTGTCCACGGACACACATACACATACACATACACATACACATACGAACACACGCTGTTTGTGTCTGTGTGTATGGTATGTCTTATCGACCAGGCACGACCACTTCCCCGCCCATCCTCCATGCGGCCCCCATCCCCGAAATGAGCCCCAGCGACCCCTCCCCCTTCTCGTCGCGCCCCGGCGCACCCAGGACAACAGGCGGCATCGGGCTCTTCCCCTCATCCACAGACACCCCGTCATCCCCTCCCCCTTACACACCTCCAACCACGGCGGCCGTGGAGCAGCGCACTTGGTCCCCCAGCAAGCGGCCCCCGCCAAGGGAGCTGCCCACATTCAGTCACGATGGCGATGGCAACGGCGGTAGCAACGGACTTGTGGAGACCATGGCGCAGAAGCGGGCTGAGATCCTCCAGGGGCTCGGGGACGCCGAATCGGCGTTGCTGCCCCCGCCCCCGCCGCCCCCTCCCCTGCTGGCAAGTGTGCTGACCGAGCCGGTCCCACTGGATGGCGGCGTGGGCATGAACATGATGATGGACATGATGGACTCTGGTGCCGGGGGCGGCGGCGGCGGCGGTGGCGGTGGCGGGGTGGGTGTGAGCGATGTGCAGAGGGAGGTGCTCAACTACGGCAGCAATGAGGAGCCGCAGGAGGGGGCAGAGGCGGCTGGAGTTGCAGTTGCTGCCGCCGATACTGCTGGTGCTGATATTGGTGTGTCCGGCGGAGAGAGAGATGGAGAGGGGGCGACGGAGTCGTGTCTGGCAGAGGCGGATGCAGACGAGGGGGAGGGCGACAGCGATGCCAACAAGGAGAAGAGGGAATGAACGAAAGGGAAAGGGGGGGGGCGGTTCAGTCGATATTTAAGATTTGCCATCCATTTCGTTCCACACCCACCCGCCCACCCGCCCGCCCGCCCAGGAAGGACGGAAGCCATACCATGGTGGAGGGAGGGATGGAGGGAGGGAGGGACACTTGGGGGGAGAGAAGGATGCCTGCGATGCCTAACCTATCGACTGATCTATCAGCTCAGCAAGCAAAGCAATGGATGGTATGGTGGCTGGCGTGAGTGTGTGAGTGACGATAGGCAGCGGGAGGGCAGGAGCGAGCGGCCGTAGCCGGCCAGGCAGCATAGCAGAGCGGCTGCTCACCTGCCTGCCTGCCTGCCTGCCTCCCGCGCGTACCTACCGACGTGTGGATGGGTGTGTATGCGCCATGCGGCTGTGTGTAGATGGCTGTCCGTCCGTCTGACTGTGCGTGAGAGTGTGAGAGTGTGCCTAGCTGGATGTGGCTGGTCGAGCGGGTGGGGCGGGCGGGCCTGTCTGCGTGTGTCAGCGGGAGGGAGGGTGGGTGATTGATTGAGTGGACTGGATGGACGGGCCACGTGGGTGTGGTGTCTGTGCGTGTGTGGCCGGAACGAACTGTTGCGTATCTCTGCTGCCTGCGTGAGACCGACCCATATATTTCGCGTCGATCAATCACACATCGTCTGCACAAGTAAGTCCATTGCGCCCATACCCTTGCACCACACCGAAAAAAGGCAGCAGCACCACCACCACCGCACACCCACAGGGCACACTGCCCTCCCTCCCTCCCCCCTCTCTCTGTCAACGCATCATTCGTCCACTCACTTCACCTGCCCAGCTTGACGAAGGTGGCGATGTTTTTGATCTTGTCCCTCACGTGGGGCGTGGGCTCCACGGAGCCCCGCTCGTGCATCTCGAGGTGCTTGAGGACCTGCTTGGCCCGGTACCACCCCAGCCCCGTGTTGCGCATCAGGCTCATGTACAGGGACTTCCGGCCTGAGATCACGAAGTTGCGCTGCTCCTCCTGCTTGATGGCGTGCCACTTGGCGCGACGCTCCGCCTTGCGAGCGTCGCGGTAGGCCCGGCTCTGCAAGGCACACACACGTGGGGCAGACAGAAAGACGTCCACTGCAGTGCACTGAATGAATGCACTGCGCCTGCACAGGCTGGCGTGGCGTGGTGCTGCTGCGTACCCACCCGTTTGATTCCATATGGGATCTTCTCCTTGAAGACGATGCCATTCAGGATGCGGCTCAGGAACATCCTCCTGACGTCCTCGAGGAGGCATCGAAGAAGGCGGCAAAGGCAACGCGGGTCATCAGTTCAATTTTGCGAGCTTCAGCTCGCGCAAGGGAATGGGGCTCGTGCTTCTGCAGGTCTGAGGGTGGGAGGGAGCGCTGGACCGTGTGCGGGCACCGTCCGCGCCAGTGCTGCAGCCGGCATGCACCTGTACGTGGCGATGGTGGTGATGCTGGTGAGCGGTGCGCTCAACACGCTCGTGTCCAAGTATCAGGACAACCAGTACGCCCCCGCCGGCAGAGGACAGAAGCCCACCCAGTTTGACGCGCCCTTCGTCCAGACATTTATCATGTTCATGGGAGGTCAGTCTGTCAGTCAACCAACCACTGTTTGTTTCTGACTGAGCAATGCACTCGGTTGCCGAGCATTCTGGTGCGTGTGCGTGTGACAGAGTTTTCTTGTCTGCTGGTGTTTCTTGTGGGTCGGCGGCTGGACCGTCGGCGGCGTCACATCCACCGTCCGTGTCCCAAGTGGCTGTTCATCGTCCCGTCAGCGTGCGACTGGACGGCCTCCACCATGGTCTTCTTCTCCACACTCATCATGTCTGTCCAAACACACACCACAGCACAGCACACCACACCGCACCAAACACATTGGCTGCATGATAATAATGACAATTTCCCTCCATTCTGCGTGTTTGTGTTTGTGTTTGTGTGTGTGTGTGTTTAGTTCCGCGTCAGCGGTGCAGATGATCCGTGGCTCCGTTGTCATCTTCACGGCCCTGTTCTCTGTCATCTTTCTCAAGAGGCGACTCTTCGCCCACCACTATGTCGGCGTGGTCAGTGAGTGAGAACGACACACACACACACACACACACACCAACACCACCCCGGCCGGCGCATGTCAATAATCGCCATCGCCTGTCTCGGCCTGGTTCCTCGCCTCGTCTCGCCTGCAGGCGTGTGTGTGTGTGGGCATCGTGCTAGTGGCGCTGACCACTATTCTGTACCACCCTCCATCCGGCAGCGCACCGCCACCGTCAGGCATCCACCCGTTCGTCGGTACGCTACGCAAGAAAGAACCCACGCCTGTGGATGGATGGAGCGAGTTGTGGTGGTTGTTGTTGATTGGCTGATTTCTCGCTGGCTTAGGTGTGGTGGTCTGCACGTGTTCCCAGATGGCGTCTGCGGCGCTGTTCGTTATCGAGGAGAAGGTGCTCTCGAGATACCAGGTGGGTCAATCAGGGAGGGAGGGAGGGAGGGAGAGAGGGACCACGGAGGCATTGTGAGGGCTGGCCGGTCAGGTGGCGCCGATTGAGGCGATTGGGTTGGAGGGGATGTTCGGATGCACCATCGGTAAGTGGATAAGCACACACACACACACACGTGCAGCCTCTCTGCGATGCAGGTGTGGTCCTGCTGAGCGTCCTGACGCCCCTGAAGGTGTCGCCCACTCTGGGGGCCCTCCACCAGATCACCCACTCCCTCCCGCTGCTCATATCCAGTGTCGGGGTCATCTTCACCATAGCCTTCTTCAACGTCACCGGGATCACCGTCACCAAGCGGGCCTCCGCAGTGGCACGCAGCACACTCGACTGCTGCAGGACCATCCTCGTGTGGGCGGGGGAGCTGGTCCTCGGGTGGAACACTTTCCACTGGATTCAGCTCCTGGGCTTTGCTGTCATGGCTTTCGGTGGGTGGTGTGCCACATCCCCGGCACAACAGAAGAGACGGCATCGGTGTTGTCTTGTGTGTGTGTGTCAGGGACGATGCTCTACAACAGGTTGATTCGGATCAAGTTTCTGGAGGGGATTGGCGAGGCTGAGAGGCTCGTTTATGAGGGCTACTCGCCAGACGCCATGCACAACCAGAAGCAGCTTTGGTGGGCAGGCAGGCAGGCAGGCAGGCAGGCAGGCAACCACCCCAACCAGCCCCATGTGTGTGTGTGTGTGTGTGTGTGTGGTGTGTGCAGGCCTGCCTCCCCCTCGCCGTCGACGACTGACGTGCTGTCGGGCCAGGCCAGCAACCCCGATAGCCCTCTCACCATGGCCAAGGACGTCTCTATCGACGTACGTCACGTTTGTGGTCTTATCTGCCTGCCTGCAGCACACAGGTGCTTTGTT
>CDMY01000227.1:464614-566266 GCA_001179505.1 Vitrella brassicaformis
CCCCCCCCCCCCCCCCTTCTCTCTCTCCCTCTGTCTCTCTGTGTGTCTGCGTCAGTATATTGGGGACTATGATTTCGACGAGCCCTTGCTGTCGACCCAGAACGGCTCCCGCGAAGATGGCGGCGGCTCCCCCACTTGGCGCGGCTCGCACACGGGAAGCGGCACCTTCCACCCCCCACTTTTCCCTCCATCTGCTGCATCGATGCCGGCCATCTCCATCAACTCACATACGGACTCCCACGCCCACTCCCACCCACACACCGGTCAGGACGACGACCCGGCCACGCCAGCTTCGCAGCTGCACCTCAGCCCGCAGATCGACAACGGCGGGAGGAAGTGAAGAGACTGAAGAGACTGAAGTGACGACGACAAGTGACGACGACAGGACGACTACCCGACAGGCCGATTCATTTCTGTTCTCGTCTCGTGTGCTTGTTTGTTTATGTCGAGACAAGCAAGCTTTTTTTGGTCCGTCCAACGGTCTGGTCCATCCGTGGGTATGTGTGTGTGTGTGTGTGTGTGGAGCGATTTGTCGCCGCGCCCTTTTTTTGGTGTGCGTATGATGGCTGGCTGGGTGTCGATCGATGTGCGTCGGACGTGTCGCTCTTTGTTTCTTTGTTTGGTCGATCCGTTTGAATTCGCTGCGGGCCGCTCACGGATGGCTGGTGAGAGGTTTGCCCAGCCATCCGTGAGTGGGGGCTTGTGGGGGGGGGGCTTGTGGGGCGCCCATGCGTGTGTGTGGGTGGGTGGGTATAGCGGATGGTCCAGGAGACTGGCAGAGGGCAGGGAGGGGAGGGAGGGGAGGGAGATGGGCGAAACAGAGGATGCAATCAAGACAAGACAGACAATTTCATGAAGACAGACATCGACAAAGATACACTGACTGACACATCATGGTATGGTGCGTGCAAAGAAAGACCAACCGGCCAACGAAAGACACACAGGAAGAATGACATCCATACATACATACGTCTTAGCAGCACACAATCACAACACAACGACACACCACACACTTTGTCATAGAGAGAAAACTCCCCTCTCACACAGACGCACCCATCACTGTCGTCTCATCACCGACCGACCGACCAGCTAAGCTAGGTAGAGATCTCCAGCCCCAATCGCAGGCTGATGGCGTGTCCCGGGTGCTGCGCATGCACATGGGGCGCAGTCGTCCTCAAGTCACATATCTCCTCAGGCACACACACGTAAAACGATGATGACGAGCCAGACAACACATCCACAGAGGGGGGCGAGGGCGAGGGACGGGGAGGGGGAGCGGCGGTTGTGTCTCGTGCGCACAGCGGGAGAGGGCCTCTGCAAACACACAAATCAGAGAGAGACACAGATGGGATGGTCGGTGGGTTGTCGGCACTCACTTGACGATGCCGCCGAGGAAGAGATTGAGCCGCCAGGATCGCTAGCCAGGCGGCAAGGCCGCACGAACCGGTGCGGTCACCCCCAGTGCGCAGAAGCCACTGGGGGACGCCCGCAGCCCGTTGGGAAAGAACAACTGCACACACACACACATGACACAAACAAATATTCACAATCAAGAAGACGACACTCACACACACACACACACACACCTCCTGCACACCCACATGTGTACCAGTCTGAGCCCCGGCAGCCCCGCGAGGTCGAAATCGGGGCTGGCCAGCACCTCGCCCTCGGGGAACTCCCGTAGGCACTGGATGATGTCCGTTATCAGCCACTCAAACACATGCGGCCCCCGCAACACAGACCGAATCGGCGGTGGGTGTGTGGACGTCCGGACAACCGACTCCTTGCGATAGTGTCTCCCTTTTGCGTCGGTGGTCCCGGTGTCTCCTCCTCCTCCTGCTGCTGCTGCTGCTGCTGATGCTCTGAAGGTGTAGGCGGACGACTGGGGGCTTGGGCTCTCTGTGAGGGGGCTGTGGGGGGGTTTGAGGGAGGTGAGGACGTCCTCCTGCCGGCTGCTGATGGCGGCCAAACGATCCTGCAGACGGTCGCATGGATGGATGGATGGATGAAGGGTTTGTGTGTGTGTGTTGAAAGTTTTTGTGACATTACTGACCTCCGTCTTTGCCATTCGCCTGTCGATTGCCTCCTGCATGTCGCGACTTCTCTCCCGCTCCCTCTTAGCCTCCGTCTCGGTGACAGCCATCCGCCGCTCAACGCGCTCCCACATCTCGCCGAGCAGCCCCTCGAGCCTCTCAGCCACAGCCGATGGATCGCTGCCAGGACGTGCCTCGCCCTCCGACCGCAGCTGCATCCGTGAACGAGCCTGAGGCTCTGTCTGTGTCAGGTCTGGCCGGGAAGCTTTGCCGGCCTCTTGTGTTGGCGGCGATGGTGGTCTGTCCCACAGCAGGCTGCCGATACGGCTTGTCCTATACTCGTGGGAGATCCTGCGGTGTCTCCTGGGGGCACCGGTGGGCAAGGGAGCCATGTCATGGTCTGACTCTGATAGGGATGGCGGCGGCGAAGAGGCCTCGCGCTCATCGTCGAGAGGGGGGGGAGGGATCTCCAGCGATAATGTCACCAAACCTGCCAGGTCAGACCAGACCAGACATCGACCAGAGGAGAGGAGTGCATGTGTGGGTTGGTTTGCCATCACACAGGACATTGCATTGGTCACCTTTGGTCTTTGAGGCCTTCTTGGCGGCCCTCGTGGCTGATGTGTGTGAGTGGAGAGGGAACGACTGGTTGGCAAGCGACTCGCACGCAAAGCGGGGGGTGCTGCCTGCAGACAGGACAGCGGATGAGAGAGCGCATCTTAGTGGCCTAACTCAGAAGCTGACCGACTGACCAAGTCGGACATTCGGCCCTGCGAGCCAGACCTCCACCCACAAGCCACGGATGTCATCAAACACCGGCCAACATATCTACGCAACCAACACACAGCACACAACACCATACATTCACATGTCATGAGGATTGTCCGCCACCGACCGTTTCATCGACGTCGATGTGTGCTACGGCAAAGGTCTCATCGAGGTGCGGCACGAGGTACGTCTGTGTGGCCGCCAAAGTCTGGCTCCTCCGGGGCTTGCCCACACGGGTCAAGGAGCTCGCCTCCTTGGCCCATTTGATCAGCCCGTAGACTTCTCTCGGTGCTGCAGACGTGTCGGCCGCTGTGGGAGCCGCAGGTACCGACGTGACAGCCGAAAACAGGGCCATGCTTGAGGAGCGAGGAAAAGAGGACAAGACATCAATCAACGGAACGGTGGCAAAGGCTCGTCGCTTGCTCTCTTACTTGAGCGTCAAGCTCTCCACATGGAGGACGGCCTGCGGCAGCTGCAAGGGCGTCCGAACAGTCGCCCGCTCAGCACCTGCACATACACACATACGCAGGATGGCACTTGCCTGTGTCACTGAGTCACGTCTGTCGTTTGGGTTTTCCGCACCCACCAGCAGCAGCATAGACAGACGGTCTCGCGGACGAGTGGACAGCCGAATGGACGAGCCTCTGAGACCGACGCCGAGGAGATGGCGTCTCCTCTATTTCCCGCTGGAAGACCCGCCTTCTCAAGAGAGCCTCCGAGTCCCCCCCGTCTGTCTGCCGCAGCAGCTGCTGGATGAGCTTCCCCCCCCCCCTGCGTCTCGAGCTGGTTTTGTGTGGCCTCGACAGCCGTCTCCAGGGAGCCATCATTCGCACGCCGCCTCTCCAAGTGCGAGAGCTTGGTCTCGATGCCCGTCCCGCCCTCCTCGAGACGCGTGACCCTTCTCCCCAGCTGATAAGCCTCGGTCATCATCTGGGCTGATGTGGTCTCCATGTCAGAGAGTTTGGCGGCGATTTCCCGGATGGACGAATCCACACTGTCGTGGGCGGCGAGGCGCTTGTCCAGCTCTGAGACCTGCTGCATGAGGGGGGCCAGCTGTGTGATGACGTCGGTGGTCTCGGCGGGTATTGGTTGCTGGGCGAGGGCGGCGTCAAGTCGATCCAGACGCTCAACGAGCCTGCTGAAAGCACTCATGGACCGTGCTTGCAGGCCTACAAAAGCAAAAAAGGAGCAAGTGGTTCAAAAGCCCAAGGGGTCGGCTTCTCTCTGTAAGTGCGGTGCGTACCTTCCAGGTCCTGTTTGGTCTTGCCTCCGTCTTGCTTGAGTGCTTCCAGTTGTCCCTGCATCCCGCCTATAGAATTCCGCTGCCGCACCATCTCCTCAGCCACACTCTTGAACTGATCCTCAACATACCCAGCCAAGCCACCCTCATCACTCGCGGCAGCGGCGGCCGTCCTCGCAACATTCCGCAGCACCGTCTCCTCTCTCTTTTCCTCCACACCTATAGCTTTCTCCGAGTCCTTCTCTCTTTGAACTTCCCCCCTCCTCGGCCGCACGCCCACACCGACAGCTCGTGAAGGCACCTCCACTGGCTCTCGTGCAGGCGTGTCTTCCCTTGCTTCTCCCTTGGCCGCTTCTTTCCTGTCCCGCTTTGGCGGCGGTCCTCTTGGTGGGGGAGGGGAGGGCAGCTGCATGGTGAACAACGGCTCACGGACGAAAGGGGCTGAGTGGGGGAAGGGCAGCTCGCTGTCGTCGGCGGCTGGGCACGTGTCGCTCATCGTGCTGCCGCGCTGATGATCCACCATGGTGACAGGAGGATGGCAACTTGAGGGCGGCAGGGAATGGGAAGATGACGCTCGCGAACCGACGCGCGCCATCGGGGCATTTTCATCATCACCATCACCATGATGATCCGATTCGCTGTTCCCGCCATCAGACTCTGATGCGGAAGCGTATGCTGAGCCCTGGGCGGCCTCAGGTCCATGGAGGGAAGGGGAAAGAGAGAGAGAAGAGAGGCCGGCGTCGTCTTCGCCCTCACTGACAGGCTGTGGCTGCCCCGCGCGTCTGTCATGATCAGGCAATGAAGAAGACGAGTGGGGCGGCGACTGATCCGCATCGCGTCCATCTTTCTCCTCATCCCCGCTGGGCTGCTTCTGCTCAGCCTCCCCCTGCTGCAGCAGTCGGGACCACTTCGGCGGAGAGGCCTTGCGGGCAGTCCTCCGCCTCAGGAACCGGAAGCTGAACGCCTTCCCCCGCCTCTCCCCCATATTCTCGTCATCTCGCATCACAGTCTCGCCTTGGTTCTGCCTCATCCCGGTAGATGGCCCGAAACATGGAACGTTGTGTTCTGCCGCTTGAGCATGAGGATGAGCATTGGGCGGCGGGTCAGCGCTAGCAGAGTGGTTGTAGCTGTGGCTGGCGCGCCGCAGAACCTTGTACAGGTTAGATGAATGGCTCATTTGGGGAGACGGTGGGGGCTGTCAGTCTCGCCCCCAGGTCACGACTCCTGGCCGCAGGGCTCTCGCCTCCCTCAGCTGTCGGGGATCTTCGCCCGTTGGAGATCTCGATTCGCCCATCATCATTATGGTGCCTTAAGGCACAGCCGTGACGATTCTGCTGCTGGCGACGCAGTCCAGGCCCTGTCCGGCGACACGCACCGATAGATAAGATACGCAAGAAACCCACAGAAGTAGAAGAGGCAGACGTCATGGGATGGACGGATGGAAGGGAGGGAAGGAGAGAGCTCGGGGCAAAGGAGAGTCTGCGAGCTTCTCTGGAAGATCGCACCCCAGAAAACGCAGACGCATACGCGAGTGCTGCGGAAGACAGTGGAGGCTGTCAGAAGGTGAAGTGGGGATCTGGTGCTCATCGACTTGGAGATCTCTTGCACTTTGCTGACTTGACGTTCACTTCTTGAGTCCAGGGGTTCTCGGCAGAGAGGGGTGTCCATCGGCCTTCCGACAGCCGACCATGACGACCCTCAGAGGTAGACCAGCGTGGCGGACGACTGCCGTCCAGCAGCCTGGACACTGACTGTCACAATGCAGTGATGGCGTGGTTGATTGCTTGTGTGCGTGTGTGTGTGCGTGTGGTGCTTCGTTCGCTATGGTGCCATGTATGTCAGGTATGGACGAGTTAATGGTTCGAGTGGATCGCATTGCCACCGAGTGCACCAAGGACGGCAAGAAGGACGCCAGCGGTGCCGGCGGGAAGCAGAAGGACGACTTTTTGGCAGCCAAGAGCGGCCTCTACCAGCTGCTCTACGAGGTTAAGGAAAACATCCGGGAGAGGCACACGCTGCAGAGGCGGAACGGTGAGGGAGTGGGGTGGGGTGGGGGGAGGCACTTACGTATCTACGCCCACCCTCCACCTGCCCTGCGTGGGTTGTGTTGTGTCTGTCTGGGTCAGGCAACACCTACGAGACGATTCGGAAGGGCGCGGAGATATCGGAGCAGCTCAAGCAGATCGATGTCGACTTCAAAAAGATCCAGGACATCCACAAGAAGCAGCGGGGCTTTGCACGCAGACGGGTGGGTGCGGGGCGGGGCGGTCGGTGGGAGGGAGGACGCCACGCCCAGCCACACCGTGGCAGGCAAACTCATAAATGAGATATTTGTGTCTGCAGAGCCTCGGTCTGACCGACGAAGAGCTGGACAACCGGCTGTCGGACCTGAACCTGCTCAAGCAGCAGATCGAGGAGGCCAGGACGGCCTTTCGCAACAACCGTGCCATCAGCACTGACAAGCTGACGTCCATGTCAGGTGCCTCCCCCCTGTCGACTCGCACCACCACCGCCGACCACGTCGTACCGCCAAGGACCATCGGCGCACCCACTGCCAGAGAGGGAGGGGGCGAGGTGGCACTCGACATTGCAGAGGAACGGTCAGCGAGAGGAGGAGGCGGGCGGGGAGGGAGGGAGGGAGGGTCTTTTGCATGCTGTGATCTCTGTGTGTGCTGTGTGTTCATGTCAGGCGGGCGTTGGGTCTGTCATCGCCTGGTGGTGGGGCGCGTGAGCCGACCGAGGCCGAGCGGCAGGCCATGGACAGGTGGAAAAGGCGCGACCAAGCCATGGTGGGTGGGAGCGGGGAAGGAAGGTGGCTGTGCGTGAGTGCATTCCTGCAACTGTCTTGCGTGTGTGTGTTATGTGCGGCTTTCATCCAGGACCGTCAGCTTGACGAGATCGGGGAGGGCGTCGAGCGCCTTGGAGACATCGCGCAAAACATCAACGCGGTATGCACACCGACAGACACACATGCACACGATTGATTGCATCTCCGTGTGAGCCTTGTTTTGTTGTGCGTGTTGGCGAGCAGACGGCCGACCGCCACACGGTGATGGCCCAGGAGATCGCCAGGTCGGCCGACAAGGCCCACAGCAACCTCCAAACCCTGTCGCTGAAGATGAAGAAAGTCATGGTCAGCCCCCCTCACTCTCACTCTCACTCTCGTCTCACACACAAGCACCGTGTGTGTGCGTGTGTGTGTGTGCAGGAGACGCAACGCAACTCAACGTTCTTTTGCCGCATTATCTTGGTGGTGGTGCTCATCGGGTGCGTCGGATACATCTACTGGGCCATTACAAACCAAGACGGAGATAGATAGATAGATAGATAGATAGACAGACGGGGAGGGAGGCAGCAGGCGGCTGAATGTCGGTCTTCAGTGAATGCTGTTAGCTAGACCTGTGTGCGTCCGCCTGTCTGTCTGTCTGTGCCATAGCGATTGGTATCCCTTTTGTGGTTTGCTGTTTGCTGTTTGTTTGTCAACCGCCCCGACTGTGGACCCACCCCACCCATGGCCACATACGCACATTCATTTAATTAAGATGCTGCTGCTGCCTGCCATCCATCCCAGCCACAGCTGGTGGCTCGATGGCATACCTTAGCTCCGTCTTTGTGTTCAGGGACTGAATGCCGTCGGGTCGATATGTAGGCGTGCAGGCACTCAGAAATACTTGGAGGTCGTGATGCGTGCAGGCAGTGCATGGAATGAAAGCGTGCTTCGGTCGGCACGTCAGTCGCCACCAGCAGGGCGGCTCTCAGGCGAGCGGCTGCTAACACGAGACCACCGGAAGCAGCAGCCGGCCAGAGTGGACTGGTGGCAACGGCAAGTAACCGTGCGGTGCGTCCAGCCATGGAGAGGGAACAAGATGGAAGATGGTCATTTCACATGTCTCCTCTCTCTCTGCTGTGCTGTGCTGCGCTGCATGCTTGTGTGCAGAAGAAAGAAGGAGACACTCAAACAAGGCGTTTGGACAATGTGTGTCTGTTCCTGTCTGTATGTCTGTGTGTGCGTGTTGGTGCAGAGTGGCTAGGTAGGGCCTCACTCAGTGCAAACCCTCACTTCTGGTAAAGACAGTCAACCCAGTTTTCGTGCCCATTCCCTTTTTCTGTGCCCTCTATTCCGCTTGTAGTGTGGACGGGTGGGCTGGGCGGGAGCATGAGCTTCCAAAGACATCTGCGAGCGAAAAAAGGCGAGCTTTGCGAGCCACTGGAGTTCCTCCCACCAAACATGCATCGCAAAGGCAAGAAGCCAAAACCCCACAATTCGCTCACAAACGTTAACACGGAGCTCTGCCTGACTCTTCTCTCTCTCTCTCTCTCTCTCTCTTGCAGGTACGCCACACCATCTGTGGTTGGTTCGCCCGCCCAAGACTATCCGCATGATATGCATCGAGCTGACACTCCTGCTCACACAGCTGGCGACGAAGCGCTTGAACACATGATCAAGAGGCCGTCCGGCGACACGATCAGCCCCGGCAACACGAAAGAAGAGGATGTGCAGCCACAACTATCTGACGGAGCTGAGGGCCACCATGAATCTGCTCTCAGAACGGACACGCAGATCTTCATTGACTTCAGCAACCAAGACATTTGCACGCCCCCGCCATGCAACCAGGGGATACAGCCAAAAGAGCTCAGTAGAGGGGACGAACATTCCGCAGTGCCGCATCTCAATAAGGTCGAGACACACAGCAACGATGCGCTATTGAGCCACCAAAGCACCGTCACGGAGCGAGCCAAGCAGCAATCAGGACACACAGCACATTCGACAACCCTTCAGGACATGGGCGAGGAGCCGTCACTGAGGCCGGAGGAGATGAAGATTCGCGAAATGAAGCGGGAATTCGGAATGGCCGCCGGTAGCCACGAAGCACAGAAAAGGGCAGCAAAGAAAAGGATTGGTTTGTTGACCCCCATGTCTCTCTCCTGTGTCTTGCAGGCTATGCGGCGGCCTTCGAGGAGGCCCCATCCACCCCTGTATACCCGACGGGGAAGGGGTAGCGTCTGGTGGGGGCCCGGTTCTCCCCTGAGCCCTTCGCGCGCTCTTTAAAGCGGGTCACCAGAGTCGTCCTTTGCCAGCTCCTGTCTGCTCTCGTTCTGGCTCTTCTGTGGGTCGGGATCCTCTGGCTATACTGGCTGGTGTGCGAGTCTGACGATGCGGCAGTGGGGGTCGCCTCCGACATTGTGAGATACGCGGCCAATGGTGTTGGGCTGGTGATGTGGTTTCTCCTCATTGCGGAAGGCATGTCTCTCAGCAAAATGCTTCGGCTGTTCCGCTCTGTGTGGGCATACTTTGCTTTACCATTGGCAACCACCACCTTTCTCTATCCAATAATGCACATTGCGAAGCTGGAGAAGTACACTAGGATCCTCGTGAGCTTCGACCTGATCTGTTGGGCGACGATCACTCCTATGGGGGTGTTTTGGGCGGCATCTGAGAAGAGCAAGAGAAGAGTCATGTACACTGCCCAGATGGTCTTCATCCTACTCGTAACTGTGGCTGCTGTAAGCCTTTGGGTCCTCCACTTCTTCCCGCTGTAAGCGTTTGGTGAGGGATGACATGGATGCCCCGATGAAAGGAAAGGAAGAGTGTCTTCTTTGCGGTGTCTGTTCAGAGGGGAGAAAGCCTCAACAGACAGCGAGAGGGCACAGGTGGCATTCGCGTGTCTGTTATGCTGTCTGCCCTTGATGGCCTTGGCCACAGGAACTACAAGAAGGATGACAGACGGTCACCCACTGCGAACTATCCTGTTATCTACTTCGCCGCACTAGGCTGCCTTCTCGTGCCCCGTATCATGCAGGCACAGATATAGGAGACACGCACACCAACCAACCAAGACAGACACACAGCCGAAACAGACGGACAGACACACACCGTGTGTGTCATTGACAGGCCGAGATGGTGAGCCTCAGCAGCAAGATCGCGTCCTCTCTGGTATTCGCCCTCTACGATCTCCTCGGCGACCTGGCAGTGCCCTACGTCGATGCCCTTCGATTCAACCTCCGTCGCTCATTTGCGTTTCTCCGTCGCTCATCCACCCGGCACCGATCAACGAGGAGAACTCAAGAGACACCGACAGGGAGCAGTACTAAGAAGCCCCATATGGACAGTACCCGCGTCCCCCTACATGTCTCGCAGTCGCGCAGCAGCACGTGTGGCGAGCAAGGAGGAGGCAAGCGTATCCCCCAGTTTTCAGCAGGGACTCTCTCAGAGAAGCCTGAAGACCCTCTCCTCTTTGACGTCAGTCCTCGACCTGCACTCCACGTTCGTCGCCTACGACTACCGACCCAGATACCTACGCGCCTTGTCCGACCAGATCCACGCCTACAATTTGGCCGAGAGCCTGATACTGCTCTTCATCAACCTCTCGCTGATCGCCGTGGACCAGTTTGTGGACCCTTCCTTGTCTGGCTTGGCTGAGAGACTCGGGGGCTGGTGTCTGCTGGTCGCCATCGAGATGGCATGCGAGATAGTCCTCTTCATGGTAACACCAAAAGCAGACCAAGCAAGGAAAGCGGCTTCGTGTCTCTGTGTCACTCTGTCTGTGTGTATCGTGCGTGTCTCAAGATCTCTGTGCGGCTGCACAACTTGCCCATCGTCCGCAGTGAGCATGAGCCTGGCGCCCTGGCGTTCAGGCTGGTGTCTTTGCTCTGGTGCGTACGCACGCACACCAAACAACACGCCCAGTCACGTCAGGCACATATACACACACACACACACTGCCATCCTGCCTGTCCCTCTCAGTGCCTCCGTGGCTTTGTTACTCGGATTTCTGCCATCGGTCTTGCTGTTCACCTTAAGGGCGGCGAAGCCCGGCCAATACAGGGACTTGACCACTGCAAAGCTGTGTCCACATAGTTTCGCCTACTCTGTCTGACTGACCGACGGACGCGGAGATGCGATTGAGCAGGACCATCATGCAAGGCCCGGATAGAGGCCATTTCATTGAAGGGTGTCAGGCCTTATAAGTGCACAAAGAGCTTTACGAGCAGGGCATGTGTGGTCAGAAAGCGACAGAAGACGGACATTAATCAATGCACACATAGAGAAGAGCTTACACGAATGAGATCTGCTGCCTCATACAAAAGTGTACACACCAAGTCTTCATGTCTGTGCGGGTAGAAGAAGGCGGCAGACACCACGGCAGTGGTCCCTACCGGGCAAACACGCGACAATGTGTGACTCATAGTGTGAGAATGTATCTGCAGCGGCGCAGGGAATCACGCGCGTGGGTTGCGCGTGGGCGCACTCGTTCTGGTGCCTCGATCTCGGCCGGTAAGAGGGGAAACTACACTGATCAATGCATGTCTTCATCTGGGTGTCACGTGTTGTTTGCTCGTTGCAGGATGCGCTTAAGAGGCTGAGAGATCTCGCGCTCCGCTATGCACTTGATATTGCACCCAAGTGTTATGTCTCCTTTCCCTTACATATATGTCACCCCGTGGAGAGCAAGTTTGAGTGACCCTGCGTCGTGTCGCCTCACCAATGGAGGCCGTCGCAATGACAACGAAGACGAGAAGCGCAGCCATTATGATTGTGGCAATGCGACGGGCGGCTCAACCCGAACAATCGAGCTGGGGGCAGCCCAATCGAGACGGGGAACCTGCCCCCAGCCCACAAATCCGGGACGATGCTTCGGATGAATTCCACTACCCCGAAGCGGCTTCCTCCCTCGATGGATGGGTGCTTGCGGTTGCTTCGGCGCGCTCGCTGCTCACCTTGCCAGCCGTGAGTCCGTTCTGTCGGCACCTATCTAGCCATCGACGTGTGAATGGTGACCCCGGAGCGGGGGAAAAGAGACTGGTCTGAGGTGCGTCAATTGAGCATGACACCTTTCGTTGCATGGCCGTTCAACAAACGATTTCTGACGCATCTAGCGCACATTCGCTGCACTGATGTGTCAAGCCAAGCCAAACCATGGAGACACTTCTTCTTCACATAGTCAGTCAGCTCGTCAGCTCTAGCCGTATGCACAACCACCTCCTCTCTCTTATCGCATCAGTCAATCAATCATCAGCATAGCCAACCGAACAAAATCCCCTCAACTCAAACGAGGGGTTCAACCTACAACATCCATCGCTGTCTGCCCATCTATCTATCAGCCCCCCTGTGACTCAGCCGAACTGGACAGCGGCGTCCGCAGGAACGGCGGTGCGGGTCCGTTGGTGCTCTCGAACTGCGCCCGGTCGGCGGGCGACGATCGGCTGGTGTATGGCGACGGCGCGGGGCTCTGTCGGCTGGCGGGTCGGATGGATGGGGGAGGGGGGCTGGTGGTCGCCAGCATGAGATCCTTCCGGGCCCAGTGGCGCGTCACCCAAGGAAAAAACGGCCTGCACAAAAACAGGGGGGTGGGTGCGTTAGGACAGGAAAAGGATGTTATGTTGTGGTTCTCCGTTGCGCTGCCCTGCTGTGCTGTGCTGTGCTGTGCTCACGTGACATTTTCTACGAAATCCTGGGGCGCTTCCTCGTGCGGCAGATGGCCACACCGACCCACAAACACCAAGTGGTGGCGAACCTACAAAAAAGAAAGCACGGAGAAACGAGGGGCACTCGCGCGTCCGTCATGCCCTGATCCATAGGGGCGGGGGCTGCTAGCATGATACCTGGTGTTTGGCTAGCTCAGCTGATAGTGTCATGACCTCGCCCCTGGGCACGATGCGGTCCGCCTCGCCGTGCACTATCATCAGGGGCACGTCCATCGACTGACGTACCACGTCATGAGACACATACAGAGTCACTCAGAGAAAAAGAGAGTCATTCAGCCAGAGAGTCTGCTGTGTGTGCGTAGACATACCGTGAGTGAGTGTATGCGCTCGAAGACCTTGAGCGGCTTAGACTGACGATTCAGCTCAAACAGCGCCGTTCCCCAATCCTTCAGCTGCACCACACACACACACACACACACCTCTGCCCCATCCATCCACCCACAGAGTGCATGTGGCTGGTTGGGCCGACCTGACCTGCATGGGTCGCTTGTATCCCTCTTGTATGGCCGGGGTGAGGTGTTTGAGGTCGCTCCAGGCCTTCTTGAGCATGAAGTCGCCCAACTCGCTACGCAGCATGCTCATCGTCAGCGACCGCCCTATCTTCGTGTTGAACACGCTCTTGACAAACTGCGGCACGCCCTCGGTGTACACGGCCGGCGATATCAGGATGAGCCCCTTGATGCGCTCGGGGCACCGCAGCAGACACTCCAACGCTATCGCAGCACCGGCCGAACACCCCACCAGTATCACAGGCATCTGCTTCCCCCCTCCCTCTCCCTCTCCCCCATTGCCCCTCTCGTCGTAGGGCGGGTAGCTCTGGGGCGGCACTGCTACTGCGGCAGGGGACGTGTCATTGGCTGCTGGCCGGGCGGACGGCGGTGCGGTGGCCGTGGTGGTTGTGGCGGGTGGGGGTGGTGAGCCGCCGGATGTGCTGCGTGGGGAGTCGAGCGGGGAGGGGGACATGGCACTGATGTTTGGCAGGGTCTCCTGACTGAAGAGGTGGGCCAGGGCGATCGTCAGCTCGACGGCGTACTGCTCGGTGTACGGGCTGTACTCTTGCTGCACACAGACGCAATCAAGGGGGGAGGGAACGAAGACACGCATGAGATGAGTGCTGGTGCAGTTGTCAGCCCACGGTGTGTACCTCTGGCTTGTGCGGCAGTGTCGTCGTGGTGTCTGCGGGCGGCCGGGACGTGAACCCGTGCGCTACACTGAAACATACAGCAGGCAACGGTTAGGGGTGAGGTAGATAGAGGGTCACACAACCACCAGCAAGAGGGCTGAGGTTCGTTGTATCACCTACCGATCGAAGGCGACGACTCGTCCGAACTCCGACAGCGGCTGCAAGACGTGGCGCCAGGTGAATGTGGACGCGCCGAAGTGATGCAGCAGCAGGATGAGGAACTTGTCCGCCGTTGGAGGTGTCCTTGGCGGGTACGTGGCGGACTCCCCGCCCCCAGCACTAGCACCGCCCACCTCACCCTCACATATCTTGTAATGCACCTTCACCTGGCACACACACACACACCAAATGGATGTGCAAACAACCGCATTCTCTTTCTCTCTCTCTCTTTCTCCCTACCTGTCCGATCTTCAGGTAGTGTGAGTCTGGGTCAGGGTAGTTGGGCGCACCCGACACGGACCCCTGATGCGAGTTGGGAGTCGCTGCTGCTGGGGGTGGCGGCTGTGGGACGGCCGTCTCGGGCGCCGAGCCCTCAGAGGCCGCGTCGACACGAATGGCAGGTGCTAGCGATGGGAAGGGCGGCTGTGCGGGGACCGGGAAGCCATTCCTGCGATCGTCATACGGCGCCTTCGCCAGCAGGGGCTGGTCCACCTGGGCGGTGGCGGACGCGGCCTGCAAAGGCTCTGACGCAGCACCCTCCTGGTCGTGAAAAAGGGACGTCTGACAGAACACCACAGACCCAACCACGCCCGCATTCACCACACCATGTGGAGTGATCATGCCCTCTCTCGCTCAGCGCCTTAACGGACCCTGAATGATGATTCGGTGCCGGCGACATCCCTTGCGTGTGCGTGCAGCAGGAAGGTCCGGTCGTGCCACCAGAGTTTGCGCTTCCTCCTGCGCTCCTCGGAGACCCAGATGGCGCCGAACTCGAGGCAGATGAGGAGTGTCTGGCAGGTGAGGAAGACCATGTACATGGCGTCGGTGTAGTTGAAGACGTACTTGAAGATCGCCACCACCTGACCCCGGGCACCACCCGGTGATTCCACACAAGTACGAGACAGTGAGAGGGATGTGTTGGTCGGTGTGTTACCAGGGACAAAATCGTCACGATGCCCACCGACAGCTCCACGGCTATCCCCTGGCTGCGGCGGTAGTGGAAGGCGATGTTCAAGACCATGATGCGAACGACCGACATGATCAGCAAATCCAACACTGACACACGCACACACACACAACATAATGCTTATGCTGTGCGCCTGAACGGCCCCTTTGATGCCCTGCCCATGCCCCTGACCAGTCTTAGAGCTTATTTCCCAGGCCGGGAAGAGAACGGATGCCCGTGTCAGGACCGACACCGTCAGGATGAGGTCGATGATGGAGAGCACCACGGGGAGCCGCAGGGATACGAAGTAGCAGCAGCACTGACCCACGAACCAGCTCGTGTAGCAGCAGCTGATGCACTGGCCCATCGCAGCGACGGCTTTCTGAAACGCTGCAACCAGGACTTGCTCAAGAGAGCAACCTTGCTGCCAGCTTAAGCTCCCTTTCCCTTGATGATTGTGGTCTTTGAATTTCTCTTCCGCTTCCCTTCTCCCCTCTTCCCTTTCCTTTGAGCTCGCAAAGAAGAAGGCGTACCTTTTGAGCGTTTCAGCATCAGCGCCTAGGGAGAATGGAGACGAATCAAGATGTGAATGGATCCATTGAAGATGCTGCAGCTAGAGATGCTGCAGCTACGGGTTTGCCGTCCTTCGATGATCTGTCCATCAGCGGTGAGCTCCAGGAGGGCCTTCGCCACCTCGATGTGACACTGCCGGCAGCCATACAGCGGCGAGCAGTTCCCGAAGGCCTCAGACGCAAGAGTGAGCGTAAGCCACGGCATGGGTGAATGAACCCATCCTATCATAGGCTGTGTATGCCGTGTTGATCTATCAAGATCTGATCATCCAAGCAGATTCTGGCAGCGGCAAGACGATTGCCTTCCTTCTGGTGGCCCTGCAGAACTTCCTCAATGACAGGAGCACCGACCCCGCCCTCACCTCCCCCTCCCCCTCCCGCCCCTTCGGTGCGATAGTTGGTCCGACGCGTGAAGTGGCGCTACAGTTATCTGACATCATGCAGAGGCTCACATGGCTCATCAAACCGGTCAGTGGCTGGCTGGCTACAAGGCTGATGAGGCAGGCTGTGCATGAGGCGGGGATGTTTTGTTGTTCAGCGCCCTGTGGTTGTTGGATTGTTGGGCGGCGTGCCTCTCCACCTGGAGGCTGCGAAAATGCCCACAGACGGACCTGTGGATTTTGTCGTGGCGACACCAGGTGAGCAGCGCTGGACAGGCGGGCCTCAGACCTCCTCCAATGTTTTGGTTCGGTTCATCAGGCAAGTTGCTGGAGGTCCTTGGTCGTGACATGCTGCGCTTTGACGAGCTGAGGGTGCTGGTGTTGGATGAGGCGGACAGGCTGTTGGACCACGAGATGAGAGCACACATACGGTGACATACAAACCAACGAAGAACACCGATCATCTCTGATAGATGCCTTCTTCCCCCGTGCCCATCTGTCTGCATACCACCCAGTCATTTGCTGGAGCACTGCTGGCGGGACGAGTCCCTTCAGATCCTCATCGCCTCAGCGACACTCCACGCGCCGACAGTGACTGTCCTCGAGAGGATCATCGAAGGCGTCGCCGCCCTGCGAGGCATCCCGCCAGAGCACTTCAGCATCGAGTTCACGCGAGTCCTCGACTGCTCCATCGGACCCACCCAGATCGAAGATGCCGCCCTCACCACTGTACCCGATGACAGTCGGACGGTCGTGTGCTCTCCCTATCTGCTCAACGGGACGAGACGAGCAGAGGATACCAGCGACGAGTGCCCCTTGGCCGTCAGTGAGTGGAGTGTGAGTGACGATGGCGGCAATCGGAGAGCGCCGGCGAGCGTTGGCCTGTCCATCGGGGTCCCTCAAGGTGAGGAAAACACATTGGAAACACGCTCACATACACGCGCGTGCATGTTCGTCTCTGTGTGTCTGTGTGATGCAGGTGTCAAGTATTACAGGTGCGTGTGTGAAGACGCCGAGGACGACTACGGCAAGGTGGCTGTGCTGATCGACCTGGTCTCCCGCTGGCCCTTCGTGCAGGCACTCATATTCTGCAACGACCACGCACTGTATGCGGCTCACCCCACATAAGGCATACACACTGGTGACCTGGTCACATTTCCTGTCTTGCTCTCTGTCTCCCTTGGTCAGCGCATCTCTCGTGACCAACGAGCTGTCGAAGCTAGGGCTGCAAACAACGTACTCGAGGTAGCCGACGCAGACCTGCATCGTGTTGCAAAGTGCATGGGAGATGTGTGATGTGTTGGTGTCCGCAGTGAGTGTCTGACGCAGCGTGAGCGGATGCACTCCTACCGCAAAGTCAAGACCCGCGAGTGCCGCGTGCTGGTCTGCTCTGACTTGGTGAGTGGCCCCAACACCACCTCCCGCTCCTGTCTGGGTGCGGCTGAGGGATTGCGTGTCGTGCGTTCGTTCAGTTGGCTCGTGGCCTTGACTTCGAGGCTGTTGATCTCGTCGTCAACCTGGACCTGCCAGAGGTGTGCATGTATTTGCCAGGCACACACGAATGGATGGACATCCTGCTGTCTGTATGTCTGGCTGTCTGTCTGTCTGTCTGTCTGTCCGCAGAGCAAGGAGATCTTCCTGCACCGCTCCGGACGCGCTGGCCGATTCGGTACCGTCTGCCGTGCTGTCTCGCTTCGATCATTGCCCTTGTGCGTCTGTGTGACACCTGTGTGTCGTGCAGGTCGTGGCGGCAAATGCGTGTCTCTGATAACGCCCGACGAGGCGGCCAGCCTGCTATATTTCGAGAGGCAGCTGGGCATGCAAAGCCACACCGTCGCCAGCAACAATGACGCATCGGAACCTCCGTCCGAGCAACAGCTGTTTTCTTTGCCTTTTGCCCCCTACCTGCCGCTCCTCGTGGCCGAGTCGCCAGCAGCCCTTGTTGATAGTGTGGCTTGTTGTGCAAGTGATGGCGGCTGTGAGGGGATGATGGGGGATGTGTGGGCGATGCATCGGGCAGTGTGGGGACAGGGACAGCGGGTGAGATGATGCAACAGACCACATTGACTTGACGTGGCTGGCCGACATGTGAGAATGAATAGCATGGACCGATGCAAATGTGAATTGAGGTGCTGCGCATGGGAGGATCGATGGCGTGTGTCCATTGGCAAAAAGTGCCGCTTATCTCAGCTGCCATAACAAACGCTCACACGTCACGTAGACAAAGACAAACGAAGAAGACAAAGAGCCCCCCCGGTCTCGAAGAATACTTCAATGAGAACCATTATCAGCAAGCCGACAAATGAATGAATGAATGAATGATCCAACCAACCAACCAGCCAACCATCCATCCGTCCATGCGTAAGGGATACAGAGTAGGGAAGACGACCAGACTGTGTATTGACTTATGTTGCAACCGTCGGCATTGCCCCCTATATATTCAAATGCATGCATTGCCATCACCTATGCGTATCTCAACCAATCAGATACACATCATCCATACAGCGGCACAGCGCAATCTTCCTCGCTCAGCTCACCACAAGTCGAGCAGTATCGAATGATGTGGGCACCACTCTCGCGTGTTGATCTGCCCGTACCTCTCACTATCGACTGCATTCAACAAAAAGAGCACCGCATATGGCGCAGCGCGAAGAACGATGATTCCGCCTCCAAGGAGCAAGGCTAGTAAGTGCATCTTGATAACGCCGGGCTCCTCCGTTGCCTAAGAAAGAGGAGCACATGATTCCATGTCTCTTTGTCTCGATCCATTCGTCTCTCTGTCTGTCTCTCTGTCTGCCTTCTATATGGTATGTGGCTTCTTTCAGTGTGGGGAGTGATTTATTTTGATGCTTTGACTGACCCGGCAAACAGGCAAGTTGAAGACGCGAACGAACACAGAAAAAGCACCCCCTCTAACGACACTTCGACCAGAACCATCACCAGCAAGCCGACCAACCTCTCAATAAGGTGATCGACCGAGGGCGATAGAATTTGGCTGAGAGTGGTCTTGAACAGGTTTGAGAGCATCAAACTTGTCAGTTCGACCAACCCATACAGGTAAACCTGCTGCATCATCAACGAGCCCCAGAAAAAAAAGAAAAAGAAAAGATGAGGAGACGCAGGTCCTCTGGTCTCTTTCACTCACGTCACTGAGCCGCCGCACACTCGTCGGGTGGTATTGAAATTGTACGATCTGCGTTTGTAGGTCTAGAATTGTACTCAGAGACCTCCTGAGCGATGCCCGGCTCCAAAAACTGCCGGAGCTGCCGCGACTCTGATTCATTGATGCTCGAATAGAGCGGTGGCTAGGTGGTTCGGCCGGCTGTTTGTCGTTGGTCGTTGCCTGGGTGTCCTCGGTAGTGATTGTAGAAGACATACGATGAGAGTGCTGGTCTCGCCCTCTCCTGCGCGCTTTACATGAGGCCAAGAATCGTATCACGACTCTCTTGACATTGATGCCGATCAGAAGCCCTGCGAAAAGACAGATGCAGACAACATTCGGAGATTAACGTCTCTCAACTGACTTGTCACCATAAGGTATCATCAAGTCGGTCACCAAATCGAAAAGCGCAAAGAACAGCGAGGACAGGACCTAGAAGACATGGCAATATATCGATGTGTCTCTTCCACTCAAGAAAGTGAACATCAGCTCTTTATTTTTGGCAGCGCGGGGGCACCTGAGAGGATAGGTTTTGCATTTTGGCTTGGACCATGCGCTGCCAGCACACACAGTGGAGAGCGGCGTGATTGTGCATCCCCTTGTCTGTGCCAGGAGAGGTTTCGCAGCTTACGGGGAAAAACACGTAGCTCACGGCCAGATAGGCCATTGCTGGAGCCGTCTGTAGTGCAGGACCATCTTGAAGCCCACGGACTGTCGCAGTGACTGAAAAAAGAAAAACTCTTTAAATACGTAAACAGCACTGCGACGGTTTACCTAGTGCGATGACCGGCCACAGTCCGATCAAAAAGCTAAAAGCGATACGCGTCTTCTCGCGATCCGTCCCTGACTCTGCCGCTCTTGCGGCAGCAGGCATACTGTAAAACATGCATACACAGCAAGCCCATAAAAAACTTCTCATGATGAATGACTGATGCTCAGTGCGCAATCACCGACAAGTAGAGACGTGATATGACATGAGCGAAGGCCATTACAGAAGTAATAACACAAATCTGGAGCACATAAAGCCGCTTCCTCTTGACCATAGTCGATGTCAGAGCGACTTGACGAAAGAGCCTGAAGCGATTAGAGATAAGTTGAATACTGAGCAGCGGCTACGTATTTTGCCTACAGCAAGGGCAGCAGAAACCCAACAAAGGAGATCATGACAAAACCGAAAACATGGCGATAGGGCGGTGGGACTTCCAGGTGGTGAACCAGAGATACGGCAAGATAATAAACGAAGCCAGGAGCCAAGAAATACCACGACGTTCTCAAGCGCCGGAAAGCCCCAGCAATGCTGCCCTCTGTCACCAGGAGAATCATAGCGATATAACACATACCTACAAGCATCCGCCGAGCCACATCAATAACGATCCACGTTGCCTTAACAGTGATGCCCTCGCACGCCCGCCAATATGCCAGGAAAACCAAAGCCCAGAGCGATGCAACGGCCGCAGCAATCCCGACCTGGAACAACAGAACGCGAGCAACTCTTCTCAGGGTCTTCGAAAAAGGCAGAGGCTTGAAGGCAACACCGATGAAGGATCCGCCCTCATAAACCACGGTTGTGTCGACCTCTTGAAAAGCCGCATTCGAGCCTGCACAGTGTCGAAACTCAGCCACCTGTGCCGCCAACTCCCGCTCCTCCCTCCGCAAAGCTCTTCCGTCTTCTTCTCCCGTCGCCCCGTCGTCATATCCATCTGCTGCAGGCAGGGCACAGCCTCCAATGGCGCCCGTGCTGTCGTCGCTGAGTGGCGTGACGTGCTGGTGCTGGCGATGCGGAGAGGTTGTACTCGTGGCCACCTCATTGCCGGAGTGACTGCATGCTCGTGGGGCGATGCCGATGTCTTCGGTGCTGATGGTGATGTCGTTTGCGGGCGGAGATGCAGCATGGTTGACGTCATTGGACTCCATCATCGCGGGTGGGGGCCAAGACTGGGGCGGGTTGGCGATCAGCGCGTTCTGTCGCGCAGACTCGGAGATCTGCGTAAGACCAAGAACCAGAAAGAGGTGAAGGCAAGCTTCGATACCATCTCTGAGGTGCCATGTATCCGCCGAGCCGCCGTCCGCCTCCTCCGCCTTCGCTCTCTGACTTCATCGCAGCGCCGTCACGACAACAGCCTCCTGCAGGCGCCAGGCGACCTGTCGTGCCTACCAGGAAGACCGACTGGACAGTAGAAAGCGACAAGATCACGAGGTGCGCTGACACGGCGACAGCGACGTGCGTCTTGGTTCTCGTCTGACGTGTGCTGATCCGATCTGCTGTCTGCAGGCGATACCGTTCATCGATTCAGTGGGAGAGCGAGCACTGCTTCCAGCTTCGACACATGCCCACAGATCCGCGGACTGACTGGGAGAGGATACCGCCAGACGGCCTGGGTTTCAGGGTTGTCGTGCCATCCAAGTACCCGGAATCGGCTGCCATGCTCCAAGTGACCGATGCAGAGGTGCCTGACGAGGCGCGTGCGGTCATCTCGAAGCTGTTTGCTGAGTTTTACGAGAAGAAGAAGGGCAGCTGCATCGACTTCGTGTATGAGGGCTTGAAGTACGTGGATCGCTTTCTGGGAGAGGTCTTCGCCCCACGGCCTCCACCACCGCCGCCTGAGTCTGAGCCGGCCCCGACTGAGCATGTGGAGGCAGCAGCTGCTCCAGCAGACCCGGCAAGATGGAGCCCTGACGAACAACGAAGGTGAGAGGAGGACAGGACAGAGTACACCCACCTCCCATCATCACATCACATGTGTGTGTTCCCATCCATCGATCCACCTACCCATCCGTCCGTCCGTCCATCAGGTTGGAGGAGGCATTGACCGAGTTTCGATCCATCGACAACCCCATCGACAAGTGGCGTCAAATCAGTCAGCGTGTGGGCGGTGGCCGGACCGCCCGCCAGTGTGCGGAGCGCTTCAAGGTGTGCCGCGCGGCCATCCTCGCCAACGAGCATCGACACCTGCAGCAGGAGGACCAACAAGAGGAGGAGGATAAGAGCGGGCTAGAGGAGTCGTCAGAGGACGGTGTGTCAGAGGGGGCCGATGAGGCCGGGGCTGGAGAAGGGGAGGAAGAGGGGGAAGGTACAGCTGGCGCAGGGGGTGGAGGGGAGGCGGCCAAGCGCGTGGCTGGCGGGGTGGACATCTCGCTCGTGGGGCTGCAGCTGGTGGGGGTGAGTGTCGTGCATCTGGCAGCCATCAGGTGAGTCAGTGAGGGCACGCTTCCGGCCGTGTGAGTAACAGCCTGCATCTGCCTGTATGTGTGTGTGGTTGCATTAGGCTGCAGCTCTCGTGTGGTCGCTGCAAGACGGCATCTGACGTCAACATGAGCTTCCCAAAGGACGGAACAACACTCGCACCAGCAGGTATGTCTGTATGTATGTCACCCGACTGACTCATCAATCCCCAGCCAGACAATCTGCTGACCTTCTTTCTGCGTGTTCAGGGACGGGTGTGGAGTGCCCTCAGTGTCACCTTCGGTTGATTGTCAAGGTGCATCCGCGGATGGCCCACCAGAACAGCTCCCTCATCGCCATCGCACAGCCGCTCTCGTGCGTCGTCAGGGACCTCCTCCCATCAGACTACATCCTCACCTGCACCAACTGCTCGGCGTCATCGCGCATGAAGGAAGTCTTCTCTGGTGAGTGAGTGAGTGCATCCATTTCATCTCATCTATGGAAATCATGTGTGTGATCTCTCCACTTTGTGTGTTTGCAGGTGTCACACGAACGTCTGTCTGTCGGCACTGCCACAGCAAGATGGCGATCTCCTTCTCGTCCGTGGCCATCGGCATGCAGCCCGACACATCAGCCACAGGGGCCGACCTGGCCGCGCTGCTTAAGCAGCTGGACATCGATGGAGGCAAGAAGAAAAAGGGCGACGAGTTCGTCATCCGAGTGGGCACCCCGCTGCCCGACAACGGCACGTGCAAGCACTACAAGAAGTCCTATAGGTGGCTGAGGTTCCCCTGCTGTGGTAAGGCATACCCATGCGACGTGTGCCACAACGAGGCGGCCGACCATGAGTGCGAGTGGGCCACACGCATGATATGCGGCTTCTGCTCGAGGGAACAGGTGGGTGGGTGGGCGGCCGCTGCAGGGTGTGTGTGAAGCATGTGTACGTTCGCTTCTGTTCAGCCCTACTCGCAAAAGCCATGCGTGTGCGGCGCTTCCATGACGCGCAAGACCACCACACACTGGGAGGTACGAGAGCGAGGCAACAGCTGAAGGGAGGCTGCACACACGCCGTGTGCACGTGTTGTTGTCTGGTCTGCAGGGTGGGAAGGGCTGCCGTGACGCCAGCAAGATGTCGAGCAAGGACAGCCACAAATGGAGGCTGCTCAGCAGACAGAAACAGGCCATGGAGGCTGCCGCTGCCAAGAAGAAAAAGTGACCTCACGAGACGAGACTCTTTTTGTCGCGTGCTGGGGGAGGGGTCGAGTGCAGCACAGCACTTTTATGAGTGAAGGGGCCAGTCAGTGCTAGTTGCGTCGTTTTGCTGTTTGGCAGTGGCCGCGACGATTGTATGGCATTCGTGTCTGTCATTCCTTCGTTGTGTCTCTCCAAACGAGGGCGATCGAAGGGGCCGTGCGGTGTATGTGTTTATGGCGTGGCGTATGTAAGTTACCTGACTGCATGGTGCATGAAAGTGACATCAATGAACGCATGTATCGACTTGGCATGAGATTCTTTCACCCGGCGTCCGCATGAAATGTACGTCCATCCATCCATCCATCCCTCGGGGTAAGGAAAGAGGCGACAAGGGACGTGCTGTGGGAGAGGAAGATGCGGAAAGCTCCGATTGACCGTTGACCGTCGGCGCGGCCTTGAGTAGCGATTCTTTTGCCGTTGACCGTTGAGCCTCCATTTCTCGCAGAATTCAAGGGAACGGCTCGGGAAGAGAGAAGATGCTGAAAGAGTTGCTGGCGCGATGTGACGAGGGCACGGTCACCGTGTGACAATGCTTGGGGTCATGATGGCGTCACAGAGCGAGTCACAGGGTGGTGCTGAGGACGCCGCCGTCACAGATCTTGCCGACAGGACCCGTACGTATGCAATGTGAAAGTACAACAAACCGCCAAGACTGACTTGCCGTCCTCTCTTCCCTCTCAGGTTCTTCTCTTTCGTTCGGCCCGGGGCAGGGCGAGGAGTCTGGTGATGCGTCGGAGGTCACCGATGAGTCGCTCGTCGAGCAGGAGTTCGACCAGCAGATGCAGGAAAGGAACGACTGCTACAAGACGCTCGCAACGCTGAAGCGGGACTGCTGGGAGTCGGAGCAACTCAAGAGGGTGTTCGGTAGGCAGCCGGCTATGCACGGGGACCACTCATCGATGGTGGCTGGGCTTTCCTATCTGTGTCTGGACAGATCTGCGGTACCGCAATAGAGGGCTGCGTGGGAGTGGCGATGGGCGACCGAGGGAGAGAGGGGAGGGAGGGACGAGCACTTCTGTCAGGTGGGTAAGCGGATACACACACACTCACGCGTTGGCGACTCACAACCCATTCGTTCGTCTGTGCGCTGCGGTCCTTCAGCGCCTATCACCAGGTCATAGCGATAGTGAGTGCCTATCACCAGAACTTGCTTCGAGTTGGTCAGATCCATTCACCTATACACCAGAACTTCTACGACCATCTGCCCATGCTGGCTCGACGCGGCAGCTTCCAGATTGCTGGCGCTAAGGTGCTGGACATGGGATGCGCACCAGGTTAGTTAGAGATGACATATGGTAGGTACGAGGGAGGGCTGGACAGCTGCATCAGGTGCCTTCCTTTGCACTTGGTGCAGGTGGGACGAGCAAGTTCTGGATCGAGGAGTGCAACGTTGCTGGTGTGGTGGTAGGTGCTCGTGGTGGGTCAGTCACCTCTATCGGACCGACAGCGGTTGTCCTCACCTGTCTGTCTGTGTGTCTGTTGGTGTGTTGGTGTGTGTGTGTGTGTGGATGCAGGGCGTGGCCATGCCCACCAGTCGACAGGGCTTCCCCATGCAGTACAAGGCAAGTCCCAGGGGGGACACACGTCGAGTTAGTCATCATGCTGTGTGTGTGTTTAAACCGTCGGTCGCTTCAGCACGAGCGTCTGCATGTGGTGCTCCGTGACATCACTGCTGGAAGCCTCGACGATCTCATCGCCGACGTGCAGGTCAATTCCAGCAAAAACCAACGTCACACTGGCGCTCTCACCTGGCCCCCCTCTCCATTAATGCATTCTGTGCAGAGGGCCTTCCGGCGTCAGTTCGGCCAGCATGCGCCGTTTGAGTTCGACATCATCCACTGCGGGGCTGTTGGTAAGTCAAGTGGCTACTTGACTTGACGAGCCGCCCATGTGAAAATACACATCACGTACCATCGCGGCAGTGTGGCTGTACGTGTGTGGCGGGTGCAGTTCAGTCGTTCATGACGGACAGCAGCCAGGACGCGGCCTCCAAATATCGGCAGCGGCAGACGCTCATGAAGCGCCAGCTGTGCCTCGCCGTCTACTGCCTCAAGCAGGGCGGACACCTGGTGTGGCTCACCCGACCTCTCTACAATGTAACTAACCATGTGTGTGTGTGAGCATTGGCTGTCTGTGCGGATCCTTGTTTCCCATTATGTCCTTTCCTTGGTTCAGTCCATGATGATTCTGTCTCACCTGCTGCCGCTCTTCTCCCACTTCAAGCTGTTCCGCACCAACTTCCGCATCAAGAGTCAGGTGGGTACGCACACACCCTTACTCCACTCGCTGCAACAGAGATACACAGGTAAACCCTTTGTGTGTAGCAGGTTCAGATCGTGTGCCTGAACCACCGCCCCACCATCCGCAAGTCCCCCTCGGATCTTCCGTCTGCTGCATCGTCCTCGTCGTCCTCGTCGTCTGCTGCCAGCCCCATCGTCGCATGCCCGTGGCTGTCCGGCGCCAGCAGCAGACGATCCGTGTACCAGTGGATGAAAAGCATGCCCGAGGAGCTCGACCAGTGGAAATCGTTCTTCTGCAGAGACGACAGGCACTCAATGGTACACGTATGACACGCCACGGCGGGCCTTGTGCACACACAGGGGCTGTGTTGTGTGTTAGTGTGCAGGCTGTGGCAGTGCAGGTGTTCGATGTGTTGAGGGCGCAGCTGGACGCCTTGTTCGTCGACCAGATAGACTTCCTCAACTTCATGCAGTCGGAGGCACAACAGGTCACACAGCCAGGACACACGCAGTGAACACGTGTCCATTTGTGTGCGTGTTCATGTCGTGTCGTGTCGTGTGTGTCAGGCGTGTGAGAGCGGCGATGAGGCGCGGCTGTGTGAGTTGGCGGATATGCTGATCGGCGGAGGCGGCCGCAACATCGACATGTCGCCCAAGAGTGTTTCAGCGCCTACCTGGCGGGAGGGCTGATGTGATGGCTGATGTACAGGGGGTACACTACGAGGGGAGGGAGTGCGGGTGGGTGAATGGATGGATGGATGGATGGTTTCACGTACATTTCATGCGGACGCCGGGTGGAAGAATCTCATGCCAAGTCGATACATGCGAGGATGATGTGAATGAACATTGATTACGTGACATTGCATCGTTTCCAGTCATACTCAGCTCCCTGTCATTCATTGATTCATTCATTCATCCATCTGTCTGTCTGTCTCATTCATTCCTTCACTTCACTTTCTCGTGGATCTTGTCCTCAGCCTCCTGAAGTGTTTTCTGAAACACACAGCATCAGATATCACAGGCGCACACAGATCATATCGCGTTGGTCTGTGTGTTGACCTGGGAGTCGATTTCGTCGAGATCGTTGCTGTGAGCATCGCTCTTGGTATGAGTGGCCTCAGTAGTCTTGTTAGCTGCCCTGAGTGTGCCCTCCTCCTGCACACCGACCCACATGGCTTCATTCCCTGTCTCCGTGCGTGTCTCTCTGTGTGTCCATCTCTACTGACATGCAGCTCGTTGATTTTGTCGATGTTGTCGTTGATTGCTTTTATCTCTTGATCGGGTGCGGTCTTCGCAGCTCGGATGTGTCGGGCCAGGCCAACGACAGCACTCGACACGCCGCCAGACACCGAGAGAGGAGACACACCATGCTGCACACACACATTCGTCACTCAGAGATAGAGAGACACGCTCACAAGGAGCGCATGTGTGTGTACGCGTTGCTTGAATCTGTGAGCAGCCGCCTTCGCTTCCTGATTGTAGAGCACACCCACCTACGACACACAAGACACACAAAACAAGGATCGGTACGTGGATGAATGCGATGTGCTTTCATCACAGACTCACTCGTCGCATCAGATCAGCGAGTGTTTTGATCGACGATGCCCCTTGGCCATCGTGGGTCGTCTCGCCGGCCTTGTCGTCCAAGTAACCAGCTTGTCGCATGAACAGCTGTCATGACATCGCACCACACCACATTACACGCAGGCACTGTGGTGCGCTGAGTGCGTGATTACTTGTGCGAGGATGGCCGGCTGGGGACATGTGTTGCACATGCCCTTTGACAGCTCTCCCACAACTTGTCTGAGATCTCTTGCCGTTGACACGACGAGCCTGTTCGCCAAAACGGTGTCTCCATTTCTGCGGGCCTTGCTCAGACGCGAAACTCTGCGCACCAGACCCTTTAATGCAACCATCGACAGCACATGACGATGAATGTGTCTGTCTCCTGCCGTCATGCTCACCGTGAGCATGTTGGGGGACGACAGCGTCTCACTCATCTTCTTGAACAGCGCGACCTGCGAAAAGAAGGAGAGGGGGAAGAGGAAGGACAGTGGGAGGTGGAAGAGTAGGTGACTGCATGAGCAGCACATTGTCATTAGCTGGCCTACTGGGTCATCGGCTTCAGCCAGAGGCACATTGTCGTTCGTGGACTGACAGAGTGCAGAGCAGCAGACAAGCAAGATGACAGCGAGACGGAGGAGCATTCTCATTGATTCTCTTTTGATGAATGAGGGCGTGGAGATACGGTGAGCTGGATGGATCGACAGTTATAACACTCGATAAACGCAACGGAAAAAACACTGATACACGTGCACGCGTATATAATACACAAAAGTTCGTCTCTGTACAGATCGACATTCACCAACAGCTCTAGCTACAAAGCTAAAGGCTCCCTCAAGGAGGTTTCGCCGCCTCAAGCTTTCGACGTTTCGCCAGTTCGATCTCGTGCTGCCTCCAATCAGCCCGCAGCAGGAAGCTCTGCTTCTGCAGGTACCTGATGGATGCACGACACACAGGCAGAGAAGCAGAGTTTGCGATTGGTGGTCTGCCTGCGTGTGTGTGTCGTCATCCATCCCACCCGTCCTTTGTCTTTTGTTTGAGCTCCTCCTCAATGCCCGCCTGCTCCTTGAAGTTTTGCCTGGTGGTGGTGAGCGAATGCATGGATGGATGACGAATCTCTATGTCTGCTTGTGAGTGTAGGTGTACCACTCGACTGCAGACTTGTGGACCGATGTGACGGCCTTCTGGCCGCTCAAACCTGACACACACACCACACACACCACGCCAGTCACAACATAATCATGGCTGTCGTTTGTCAGTGGTCACTCACCTTTGAGCATCTGTTCGATGGCGCCAAATTTGCCGCCGAGCTCCTGCTTCCTCTTTCTGTCCTGACCCTGACACACACACACATCAGCAACCGCATGAATACAGTGTGAGCGTGTGAGATGCAGCACATGTGTGTTTGATCTTGCCTTACCCTTTGGAACTTCTGCGCCTCTCGCGAGCTCTTATCGACCTTCCTCTGCAGCGTGATGGACTCACCGGCAAACCGCACCTGTTCCGTCACGGTCATCTTCCCAGCATCAGCAACTGCGTGACACACATTAAGACAGAGAAGAAAGTGTGTCAATGCGTCTGAGGTCGGCGACCATGCCTCACCTTCGCCGAGAGCCCGCCTGACTGCCTCGGTGTCGATGCCCTGAGATGTCGACCGACTCTCCTGAAAGACCAGAAACACATCACATCATCATATGCGTCGGCAATGTTTGTTTACGCTCTCGCACCTGCTTGAGTGAGCGGACGTCCAGGTGGTCTGGCTCTCCCTTGACGGCATTGTTGACCAGCCCAATGTAGTGCTGCAGTTCGTTCTTGTAGATGTTCTGCTTCCTGTCGGGCTTGGGATGGCGCCTCTGGAACTGAAGCATGATGTCGCTCGCGTCAACCTGACAACAACACCTGAGAGCACTGACAGGCCAGACGCTGGGCACAGATCTGGCTGGCTCACAGTGGGAGGGTGGATGCCTTTCTTGATTGACTCGAGCTTCATCTCTTGGAACTCCTGGTTTATCCTCGCCGCCTGGCGCTCCTTCTTGACCGCCTTGCGGTGCTCCTTTATGTGTGCAGCCGCTCCTCTGCGTACGAACGCACAGACACAGATCAAGAATCAACGTGAGTAAAGCATTGTGGCTTTCTCACCCGTCTTTGCCTTTCTTGCCCTTCTTGCCGTCCTCCTCCTCGTCCTCATCGTCACCATCATCGACATAGTCCTCGTCATCCTCGTCGGAGTCCTCCCCGCCGAGCGCCGCCGCATTGAGCATGTCACTCCAACTCGCCATCACTGACCTTTGCTCCAGGCTCCGACGAGCAGCAAACAAGCGGCTCTGGCCCTTTTGCTCGCAAAAGCCACTAAGCTCGCAGATCTGGCGAGTGCAGATCTGAAGCAGTGAAGCAGCCGAAGCGGCGGCTGCCACACCTCAAGGGACGAAAGCACTTCCAAGAGCAGCCACTCCATTTGCTTGGCTATCAGCCCCTCGCTGCTCTGGTGTCGCTGCCCTGAGCGGATTGGTGGCATCAAAGAGAGCTGCATTAGCCACACGTCGACACCCTCAGAGCGGACCTGTCTGCGCCTCTGTCTGATGATGAAGCAACTGCCCTGATGGTGATGAGTCGGCGCGACGGATTTTTCTTGGCCCTCGTGCTGCTGGTGCTGGGCTTGCTGCATCTGTCGCGAGCGGAACATCTCTGGTCAGCGAATGAAGTGACGGCCATCGAGGAGGAGGAGCAAGTCGATGTGGTCTCATACGAGGCAATCGCCGACCCTGAGAGCGTTGAGGCCGACACGGCGCTCAAGCAGCTGCTGCGGCTGATTATTACATCGGAGGCAAGCCTCGGCTTCACCGACAACCCCGTCCGCCGCATCAAGCCCTTCTTCGCGAGGCGGTCGCTTTCTCCATATTCGCGCAAGCAGCGCCAGAAGAGGCGGGGCGCCTGGTACGCACAGACACCTCAGGCACCGAGGAAGACGGCGGCAACCGATGAAACGCCAACGCCGCGGGTGACATCAAATGGCGACGAAACGATGGTCACCACGGAGGGCGATCTCATCGTAAGGCGGTCTGCGGCCAGCAATGGGACGGAGGGGGCGGGCGCAGACACAGCCGTTCTGGAACGCCCCAAGGCAGCGTCCATCCGCAAGGACGACCTGCAGCATGCGGCGAAGGGACCCGACGAATCAGGTGTGCCAGAAGGGAAACCACTCGATCGATGACCCTAACTGATCGGATTCCCTGTCGGTTGTGTCTGTGTGTCAGAGATGGATGTGCTGGATACTGGGTCCATCACCGACAAGGAGGTGCAGAAGATCGTCTCGGCCGCTCGCGAGAAGGTCAAGGAGGAAGCCTTCGAGAAGCAAATGCAGGCGGTATGTGTACACAGGAGATCCAACGACGGCTGATTGGTTTGCCCATTCATTCATCTTGCGTGGCATGTGCCTGTCTGCTTCAGGCGCTGGCTGGTCTCGGGGGTGCTGTGACTGGCTTCACGGGTGGCGGTCTGTATGAGGGTATCGCTGCCAACGGGGAGCTGCCGTGGGTGCCCTTCGTCAGTGCCGCTGTGGCCGGAGGCCTCACCACCTACGCAGGTACGGGCGAACAACGCGCACAAACACTCAGTCGACTGGCTGATTCGTGGGCTGTGTGTGTGCTCTGTTTCAGGCCTTCAGAAGGGACCTGTTGGCGAGTTCGTGAGGGAGAAGATTGGTGGCGGTGTGGCTGCAGTTGGTGAGTCGGTCAAGAGGGGGGCCAGCAGGGCAAAGGATCGAGCACTGGACGCAGCCAAGAGGAAGCTCGGCGACACACGGGACTATGCGGCGCAAATCCCTGGGTAGGAAATGGGCATGACGGAAGAAGCTGACCATTCTCCCTCTGATGAACCATAACGCTCTGTGTCTGTCAGTCGGGCTTCACGGTTTGCGGCCGACAAGGCCAAGGATGCAGCGTTCGCGCTAGCAGCCGCACCAGGGTAAGCCGGAAGGTCAGCTCTTACCTGCAATACCTCCGCTGAGTGTCAGTTCCCCGCCTTTGTGTGTGCAGGCGATTCGGCCGCTTCGCAGCGGAGCAGGCGACGAGGGCCAAGGATGCCGCTGCGTCAGCCGCCAAGAGGAAGGCCCAGGAAACTTCTGAAGCCATCAGGGCTGTTCCTGGGAAAGTTCAGCAGAAGGCGTCTGAGGCTGCCGACGTAGGCCAACTACTCCACTGAGAGAGGACAAAAGCAAGCTGCATCTCCTGCCTGCTGTGCCCCATATGTCCTGCCTTTCTCTCAGGCTGCCATCAAGGAGGCGCAGGCGCTCCCAGGCCGCACAGCGGAGGCTGTCACCAACGTCGCCACAGCGACGGCAGGCGCAACCAAGAAGGTAAGCACCGGTCACAGATGCCGCATGACGCTGCAATGAACACCATGGCCAATGTGATGGATCCTAATGTGTCTGTATTGGTTGGCCACGTGTGCAGGCTGCCCAGAATGCAGCCGACGAGGCTAAGCGCCGGGCCACTGAGGCCGCCGAGGAAACCAAGGACAGGTGGGGATGTGCCAGCCAACATCTGATTTGCCTCCCGTCATGCATGGTTGCCTCCCTGCCTGCAGGTTCTTCAATGCGGTTGACTACGTCCTCGAAACACCAACCAGAGTAACCAAACAAGTCAAGGACGCACTCGGTAGGCCACGTGTGGCATGGCTTAACACGCAGCGGGCGGTACACAAACGGACATGCCCTCCCAATGTTTGGCCAGGTATTGAGGAAGCTCCCAAGCCAGCGCCAAAGCCGAAGGCCCCTGCAGCCCCCAAGGCGGCGGCGCCAGGGAGGCCCCTTGACGTAGGGGCGCCTGCTGTGGGGGCAGCGTTCGGTGGCGTCTTCGGCGGCGCACCGGAAGGGCCCAAACCTACGCCCGTCAAGACCAGAGTGGACGAGAAACCTCGACTGAACGGCAAGAAGGAACCGGTACGCATACACCGCCTTCGGCTGTCGAGACTGGGTCAATCCTGCGCATCTTCGCCTGTTCTGCCTTTGCAGGTTGCCGTCGAACGGACTCCAGAGGGTGTGATAATCGTCAAGAGCCCTGAGGCAGCCAAAAGGAAGCCGGCTGCTCCGCCAAAGCCGGCCAAGACCACAAAAAAGGTGAGTGACGCACGTGAAAGATGTTGTACTTTCTCGGTGGATGTGTCCCTTGCTTGTGTGTGCAGCTCTCTGTCACTCCGGTGGCAGAGGAGACGAGGCCGCCGCCCAGGAAGGAGGTCAAGAGGGGGCCGGCACCCGAGCCGGCGGTGACCGGAGGCCTCTTCACCGGCGTCTTTGGGGGAGCACCCACTACAGCAGAGAAGCCTGTCACTCCAGTGAAGCCTGCAGTTGAAGAGGAGATAATCTCAGCCCCGAAGGCACGCAAGGCCCCCACCGGCCAGCCACCTCGAGCGGCAGAAGTGAAGCCAACAGAGGTGTGCAGAAACCCTCGTGACAGAGTGGTGTGTGAAAGATAAGTGTCTGTCTGTTTCAGGCTCCTGTGCCCAAGGTTGCCCCCACTGCGGCGCCGACACCGACCAAAGTAAGACAACGAACCAGCGGGAAGGTCAACACATCCATCTACCTTCTCTATTCTCAGGCCCCAGCTGTCGGGAAGAAGGAAGCGCCCAAGGAAGAGGAGGGTGGACTCTTCGCGGGTCTCTTCGGCGGTGCGCCGGCCGCCCCCGTTTCCAAGCCGAAAGAGCAGCCGAAGCCCGCTCCAAGTCCCGCACTAGCCAAGGCTGTTGCAGTGGGCGAGGCGCCAACTGAGGCTCCCCCGAGACCCAAGACCTTCCAGGAGAAGCAGGACGCACTGCGGTCCATCCTGGCAGAGCCAGCACCAGTCAGGAAGGCGCCGCCAACTCCACCTGCAGTGACAGCTGCCAAGCCAAAAACCCCTGCGGCTCCCAAGGCCAAGGAAGTGACCAAGGTCGAGAATGTCACACCTGCTGGGGGCATCTTCGCTGGGCTCTTCGGCGGGGAGCCGCCCGCTCCCACGACACCCAAGGCGCAGCCAGCCAAGCCTGCTGCGGTGAAGCCCGCTGTCTCTCCAGCGCCGAAGGTAAGGATGGTGGATCACCAGTCACACCGATCGCGACACATTCTGAACACATTATCAGGTGTCTGCCCGTCCTGTTGCGAAACCGTCGGCTCCTTCCGTTGGTGGCCTCCTTGGTGGCGCTGTGACTGAGGCCAAGAAGCCTGCTGCTGTGCAGAAGGAGGTCCGCAAGGTCACCCCGGCCCAGCCTGGATCCTTTGCTGCCCCCCAGGAGGTGGGACCCAAGGTCAGACGGCAGACATCGCGGCCGCCGTCGAGGACTACAGCAGCGCTCACGCCTCCGAAACCAATCGTGGCGGTGAGTCAAACCATTGTGTCCGCGATCTTCGCGAAGTCACGAGATGGATTTGTTCTTGATGTTTTCAGGCTCCGTCTGCTGCTCCGAAGGTTGAGGCGCCCAAGGCGGTGGCTGCCAAGCCTGCAGTCAAGGTAGCTGCCAAGCCGACTGCACCTCCTGCAGCTGAGAAGGGCAAGGCAGCGCCGACCGAGGCACCAGTGGCAGGTCTGTTCTCCGGCCTGTTCGGCGGCGCCCCGGCTGCTGCGCCCGTCAAACAGGCTCCTCCGGCAGAGAAGTTTGAGGTCAAGAAGCCGGCTGTCTCAGCTGCACCACCATCATACGCTGCCCCGATGGTACGCGATGCGAACACCACAACAGATGCGACTAACGTATCTGCTTGGTGTAGGAGATCGGACCGAAGCGACGAAAGACACAGGGGCGTCCCACGGTGGCCCTCATTGGCGGCGGTCCCACACCTGCACCAAAGCCCATTGTGAAAGCCCCGACAGCCGCGCCGAAGCCAGTGATGAAGAAGCCAGAAATCAAGAAACCGTCCCCACCAACGAAGGTTGTCACGCCCAGCAAGCCGAGCACACAGGAGGTGAGTTGTTGGCGATCCAACGAATGATCAGAGAAGTTGAAATGATGCGGCTTTCTTGGTGTCGTTTTGCAACACTCCCTCTGTCAGGTCTCTCCCCTCGGTGGTCTGTTCTCGGGTCTCTTCGGCTCGCCCCCGGCCGCTGCTGCGCCCAAGAAGACCCCTGCGACCCCCGTCAAGGCCGAGATCAAGAAGCCCGCCGCACCAAGCAGACCGGCGCCAACTGCCGCACCCAAGAAGGCGACGAGCGCGGCTGCCCCATCGGCGGCTGGTGGCATGTTTGCCGGGCTGTTTGGCGGGGCGCCAAGTACGACGACGGCGGCCAAGAAGGAGGTCCGCAAGCCCGTGATGGCCACCAAGACGATCGCCAAGCCGCCACCTGCTGCACCGGTAAGTCAGAGAAGTGGATGGGCCAAGGTTGGTGAAGAGAATGATCCCTTGTCTGTGTGTCTGTTGTGGATGGTGTTGGTACCAATATCAGGCTGCTCGGAAGGCCCCGGCTCCCACTGCTGCGCCTGTGCGAGTGATCCCACGGACCCAGGCGAGCAGCACGCCAGTCAAGGTGCGCAAGCTGGGCTCATCTCAGCCGGTGGGCCTCGCGCGGCCGGCCGTCACATCGCCGCCCAAGCCCGCAGTCAAGGCAACTGCAGCCAAGCCCGCTGCTGCCCCTTCACCGGCAGTCGCCGTGCCCAGGACACTGCCCAAGGTCAAGGTGGAGGCGCCAGCAGCACCCAAGGCCTCGCGCATCGTCGCGACACCCACCGCGGCACCCAAGAAGACCCCTGCGGCACCAGCCAAGCCAGCAACGGTGGCTGCCAGCGCCAAGAAACCATCGCCAGCCGCTGCGCCGCCCTCGAGTGACATTGGGGGCCTGTTCAGCGGCCTGTTCGGTGGCGGCCCGACTGCTGCGCCCAAGCCACTGGTCAAGGCACCGCCTGCGAAGCCCCTCAAGCAGACGGTCGCCGCGACGGTCGACAAGACACGGCTGGCCAAGGCGGCCCCACCAGTGGCAGCCAAGAAGACAGAGATCAAGAAGCCGGTGACGCCCAGCAAGCCGAGCACACAGGAGGTGAGTCGTTAGTCATTGAGTGAGTGATCAGCGAACTTGAAATGATGCGGCTTGCTTGGTGCCGTTTTGCAACGCTCCTTCTGTCAGGCCTCTCCCCTCGGTGGTCTGTTCTCGGGTCTCTTCGGCTCGCCCCCGGCCGCTGCTGCGCCCAAGAAGACCCCTGCGGCCCCCGTCAAGGCCGAGATCAAGAAGCCCGCCGCACCAAGCAGACCGGCGCCAACTGCCGCACCCAAGAAGCCAGTGACCACAGCAGCGAAGCCGACTATCGTGGCAACGCGGCCATCAGCCTCGTCATCGAGGACGAGTGACGCGGGAGGCTTGTTCAGCGGCATGTTCGGAGGTTCGCCATCGAGCAGCACCAAGTCCACGCCAACAAAGGCCGCTGCCCCGAAGGTGAGGGCAAATGCCCATGAGCTGGCGATCGTCCTACGTGTTAGCATGTTTGTACGTTGCTGTGTCTACAGGTGATTTCCCGGGGTCAGCTGCCGAGCGAGCCACAGGTCAAAGTCAGGAAGCTGAGGTCATCTGGAAGCAGAAGTACCTCTTCCTCCGCTCCCAAGTCATCACCCCGTACACCATCCCGCCCCCCCGTCGCATCCGTCACCCCCCCAAGAGCACCCCAGCCTTCACCGCCGGCCAGGCCATCTCCACCACCCTCTAGCACACCATCTGGAGGGCTGTTCGGGGGCATGTTCGGCGGGGGATCCAAGCCAGCTGCCCCCAGGACCGCCCTAACAAAGCCTCCCGTGAAGCCACCTTCCGTCGCCGTCAAGGCCACACCACCACCGGTCAAGAGGAAACCGGAATCAAGTGGTGGAGGTGGATTGGGTAAGCTGGCTGGGCTGCTCGGTGGGGCGGTGTCGTCGGCGCCGAGCAAGCCAGCGGTGAGGAAGGATCCTGGTGCCGACAGCAGGCGGGCGGCGCTCAGTGGTGTGCTCAACGGGGGCGGCCAGAGGCAGTCCAGCAGCAAGGGCAAGGACCTCGACGTGCTCGAGAAGAAGATACTCAGGATATACGAACAGTACCCGGTGAGGGGAGGGAGGCAACGACACGGGCAGTAGAGAGTCTACCAGTAGACAGACTCTCTATTGCATGGCGTCACGGTTAACTGTCTGCATTTCTGGTGCGTGTGTGTGACATTCAGTCGCTGAAGAAGGGGTACAATCCACTGGAGACCCCCGAGCAGATCCGCGCCGAGGCCGAGAGGATCAGGAAGCTCTTCCGGGAAGCCAACACACCGCTGCCTTTCTGACTGACATAGCCACACGTAGATAGACCCGTAGAGCTCGATACACGAGCAGAAGCTGCAGGTCATCGCCCGAGAGAGAGAAAGAGGGACAAAGTCAGTCAGGGGGCAGCATTTTTCATGCGCGACCCGAACTGCAGAGAGGAGTGCCATCCATCCATCCATCCATTCATCCATTCGTGGATCCATCGCTGGCTGTGGCAGGCAGGGAGGCAGGGAGGCATGTACAGACGGGTGTTGATTTTTGGTTGGCTGGTGGCGGGGGAGGGCTGGGGAAGAAGCGGGTGTTACGGTGCGGCAAGAGAGTGAGTCGCATATTCATCCTTCGGGTATCCATCCCTTTTCGTTTCTGTTGGCGATCGCATCCATGGCTACCTTTCTGTCTGAGTGAGGGTCTTGTGTTGGGGGGGATTTTTCATGCGGCCAAGCGCACCCACCGCCGGCCGATCGATCAACGTGGGGCCTTGCTTTCTGGACAACCGTGCATATCGCATCGCATATCCATGAGTGCCTGTACATTCATTCCGCCACTGACTGACTGACTGATTGAGGGATTCCATTGGCTGAATGGCTGGCTGGCTGGCGAATGAATTGAGAGGGCAGGCAGTGTTTTTACGTACGTGAGAGTGAGGGCGAGAGTGAAAGGTGTGAGAGCATTCCATTTTTTCTCACAGAGCTGTGTGGCTGCGACTGTCTTGAGCGGCTATCTGGCTGCAATCATATGGATGCAATTGTGCGTGCAGGGGCACACTGACTGACACGTATGTATGCATCGACTGACAGACGTGGTAGGCCGAGGCCGAGTTTTTGCGTCCCTGCATCCGTGCAGTTTTGCTTTCCGCTAGATGAGATGTGTCGCGTGTGCGGCGATCGGGGCCCTTCCTTATCACTTGTACGTGAGTGCACTGCACGTTTGTACGCCATTGGTGGCCAGACACACGGCTAGGTGGATGGCTTGCTGAGACGAGGCATGGTGGAAGGCTTGTTGCGCGTTGGATGGATGGGTGGAGTGTTGTCTACGTGAAGACCTCTGCGGCCATGTGCGTGTGTTGGTGCGCTGTGTGCCTGTCAACTCATTCATGAATCTGCTTCACAATGACGCTCAAGGTTGACTCACCACGTCTGTCCATCGATCGACAGAAAAGCGCTACAGTGCAGTCAGCACACGAGACACCAGGAAGAAAGCAGCAAGGGCAGGCATAAAACAAATCGACGGAAAACTTTAGGGCCAGGGTCCCTTTTCGCCCCTTTCGGGCCCGTGAGTCTGACACACGAGAAGACCTTTTCCGCTCTACATAGTAGGGAAAAACACCATCGTTACCGTTTCTGTCTGCAGATGCCGCCTGGGGGCGTCTCGGCTGCGCTGGCCACTTGGGGGCCTCCTCATCTCTCGTGCTTGAGCTTATCGGTCTATCATGATGCTGGTTGCCGTCCTGATCATCGCCGCTGTCCTTCCCTCCTCTTCAGGTGCCCGACAAGGCGCTCTTCCGCACTATCGTTCGCGTGTCGAATGGTGTGTCGTGCACAGGCCATGCGCTGTGGGTGCCGTCCAACGGCACAGAGGCGGACACCGACAATAACATGTGCATGGCAGGCGCTTTCGACCAAAAACTCGCCACCGTCGAGTCAGACGTCCAAAGCGATGATTCAGAATGCTGCTGCGTCACAGACGATTGGCGGGAAGACATGCCCTGCGATGCGCGAAGACATTGCGAGGTGGGGGAGCTCATTTGTCACCTGCCACCAATTCCATTTGTGCCACTTATTCCATTTGTCCCACCGGATTATCAGCGGAACGACGGAAAGCTCATCCCAGGGTCTTGCGCGGAGACGGCGAAAGAAGCGAAGGAGAAGAAGTGGCAGGACACCCACGGCAGTAACCCCCATTGCTGCGTGTTGGCGTCTGAGGCCGCCTGGAAAGGCGCCATGCGGATCATTTTGGGTTGGACCTTTCCCGCCTTCCATGGCGATGACTGGGAGGAACAGAAGCGACAGCACGAATACAAGAAATTGGTCGAGGGCGTTGGGCAGGGCGGTTTCTCGGCAAGTTGTTACCGCATCCATTCGGACTCGCTCACCGCATGCAAGGCTGAGACCATGCACATGAAATCACAAGGTCTCTTCCTGTCCAACCAGTTCCTCAAGATGCCGCCTCTTGAACAGATGAAACGTGCCAAAGAGTCCTGTGACGTCTGGCCCTGCCGCGTAAGCGATGGCATGTCTTTGTGCTCAAACTCCAATCTGATGCATATGGGTATCTGCTTTCTCACTCAGGAAAAGAAGACTCTCAGACTGGAACATCCTCTCGTTAAAGACTTGACGCCGCGCAAGTTGACGGACTTGAAGCGAATCGCTCCAGACACGCGATACAGCTGTGCTGCCGATGCTACACGTACGAGGCAACCGAGACATCACCATACATACATGCATGTTGTACATGATGGCCTGCTTGTATGCACTGTTCTTAGCTTGCCAGATAGACGGCCGTTGTCAGGAAGGTCTCGTGTGCGTGTCATCCCGCGCTCCCCAGGACGTAGAGGGCGTAGCCTACATTCTCAGCGATTCTTCGGAGCGGGACAAGCGGCAGCCATGCATACACAGCCGCATCGCTTGGCTCTCGGGCTTGGCCAAATCTACCCGCGCTGAAGCCGCCAACCTAGACACCACCGGCATCGTCAGGAACAGTGCGCTCTTCAAAGGTAGCAAGGAGAGGGAACAAAGACAAAGGCAACGAGAATTGGCGCCGCCAGTGCCACTTGCTTGGTGTGTGTCACCTCTTTGGCCCACCTCTTTCTCTCTCTCAGGGTGCCTGTGCTGCAAAGATACTCAGGCAGGCAACCGGCGCTAGCTGACGAGACCCTTGTTCAAAGGAAGCCACGAATGCATGCATGACCGAATGCATGCATGCATGAGAGAGAGATTGAATGTCTGATCGAACGAATTTCCTTTGAGTGGCCTGAAAGAGATCATGCACACAATGGAGATGTGTGTGTGTGTGTGTGTGTGAGAGAGAGAGAGAGAGAGAGAGAGAGAAGGAGGGGAGTGATGGATGGACCCAGTCAGTCAGCTGACTGCGTCTGTCGATGATGTGTTCCCTTTTGCGCGGGCGTGTGGGTTGATCGGTGAGTCGTTCCATGGATGAATGCAGACAGAGCGCAAGCAAGAACCAGAGGACGACAGTGAAAGAATGACAGATGGACGCAATCATTCAATCAATCAAAATCAAGGAGAGGCTAGTGTTGGTTGGCGAGGTTCACACTGGGTCGCTTCTTCTTCTTCTTCTTGCTGTTGCTGTTGCTGGTACCTTCCATCTACACGTGTTTGGGGACGAAGAGATGTATGTGGATTTTAATGAGGGTACCGTGTACATTCAGAGGACCGGAGAGACTAGACAAAGCCCACTGCAGAAGAAGAAGCGACAGCAAGTTCGGCGGCTAGTTCGGCGGCTGTGCCGCCCACCGCCCACCAATCCTTCCGTCCTCACACATGCACACATATTGTCCAGCGACAACCGACTGCCTATTAACAGAACCCCTCATTTCATTGATTGCTCTCACACCGACTAACTGCCTGTCATTGGATGGATGGATACGCATGTCTTTGTCAGGTGCACTTGGCCTCCTCCAGAGGTGGACTTGGGGCCCCCTTGACGTACTTGACGGACACCGAGTTGACGCAGTGCCTCTCGTTGGTGTCGGTGAAGCGCTCCCCTGTGAAAACGTGACCGAGGTGGCCGCCGCAGTTGGCACACATGATCTCGATCCGTATCATGCCGAACGAGCTGTCCGTCTCAGTGTACACGCTCTCTGCATCCATCCACACACGACACACATCCACACCGAAGCACGCTGAGTGGGCGTCATTCATTCCTTCCCGCAGCCCACCTACCTTTGTAGCATTTGTCGAATGCGGGCCAGCCGCACCCAGAGTCGAACTTGGCCTTGGCTGAGTAGAGGGGGTTGCCGCACGCCGCACAGGCAAAGTAGCCCTCATCTGGGTAGAACCTGCAGGCACAGAGGCAACCGTGCGTAGGAGGGGCATTGTGTGTTGTTTTGCAAGCGCATGCCCACTTGTTGTATTCGCCCGTCCCCGGCCGCTCTGTGCCCTTCTCGCGAATGATGTGGTACTGCTCAGCTGCAATCACAAGACCATGACGCAGATCCCATCCCGTCAGTCAGTCACCCTGCCGATGCGTCCATGTCATGTCACTGGCCTTCCTCTCTCTGGCTGCCCTCCTTACTTACGTGTGAGTTCCTTCTTCCATTCTCTGCAAAGGCCAGCCAACACACATGGCAGTGCAGTGCAGTGCCTGCGTGTGTCACGGTGAGTAGTAGGTGTGTCTGTTGTTCGCTCACTCAGGAGGCTTGTTGATCTCAAAGACATGGCCGCCTTCGCCGATCTTGGCGCCTCCGAACAGCCTGTGCATGTGGGACAGTCGATGCAGCCTGCTGCGGGAGAATGGCGACAAGGCAGGGACGTTGTGCGGGGCAGCGAATGAGGAAATGCGCCTCAATGAGAAGGAGACGACTGCGGGAAGAAGGAGTACTGACGAAGATAAAAGAGCACTCATACGCCACCTCATGTGCTTCGTTTGCGTCGTGTTGTTGAGAGAAAGACAGACTCAGCGCCGATCAGTCTGCGAGCTTAGAGGTGTTTTGCAGGCGATGCGTTGGCTGGTGTGTCTGATGCTGTATTCACAACATCTATACAGCCCAAGGCTGGCGGCATTCATCTCTTTTGACGGCTTCTGGACCGATGCCGTTCTTGGGAGGCAGCGCTGCAGCCGGCACCGTCTGCGTCTGTACGCCTCAGCAGAACCGAGATCTGCCGTTGTGAGTGAGGCGACAACGACCGCACGCCTCGGAAGGCTGTCGCACATCGGAGTCACTTTCGACGCGCTGCTTTTGGATCAGTTCGGTGTCCTCCACGACGGCTCGACGCCATACCAAGGGGCGGTGGAGTGCTTCAACCACTTGGTTTCCTCCGGCAAGAAGATCGTCCTATTGTCCAACTCATCCAAGCGCAGCGGCAAGACGAGAAGCAAGATGGCGTCAATGGGCTTCAACATGGCTCAGGGTGCGACAGAGATCATCACGAGCGGCGATGTGGTCTTCCAGTGCCTCTCGCAGCTGCAAGACTCGTCAGCCTTGGGTGCTGCTGATGAGTTTCGAGGCTTCTCGGCGGAGAGGAGGCGGTGTGTCGTGTTCGGAAATGGCGACGATGACTGGGAGTATCTGAAGGATTGCGGCTGTCAAGTGGCTGATGTAGCGGATGCTCAGTTTATCCTTGCTCGTGGGCTCTTTGAGCTGCACCGGGATGCTGAATCGCCGCCAGCAGTCTTGGGCGCGCCGCCCCTTCACGCACTTGGGAGAAGAGTAGCAGCTGCAGCAGGAGCAGCGCAGCAAGCCGACGTGCCCCAGCTGAGTGAGGCCGAGGGCCTTGTCTATGACGTTCTCCTCCAGTGCCGCGCAGCCGCCCTTCCCATGATCGTCGCCAACCCAGACTTCACCCGTCCCGACGGCAACGACTCGCCGATGCCCGGCCGGCTGGCAGGGTTATACGAGGCCATGGGAGGCGACGTGAGGAGAATCGGCAAGCCGCACGGATTGGCGTATCGGATAGCTGCCGACTGGCTCGAGAGGCAGCACTCGGTCCACGACAGGAGCCGGGTGCTGGCCGTGGGAGACTCCCTTCCCCACGACATTTTGGGAGCCAATCGTGAGGGATATCCGAGTGTGTTTATCGCGGGTGGGGTGCATTATTGCGAGCTGGGGCTGGGGAGACAAGGGGGGAGCGAGATGCCCGATGAGGAAAGGCTGCGGGCTGTGTTAGACGAGTACGATGTGAGTGCGACTTACTGTCTGCCGTCGTTCGTGTGGTGAACGAACTGCGTGTGTGTGGATGCCTCGCTTGGCGCGTAGCTAGCTGGATATGATACTGTAGACCGACGGCTGTGATGTGGTCTTTGGGACGAGACGCATTTAAACAACACATGTATGTATGTGTGGTGTGTGTGGCTACATTGTTTGGTGCACACAGACAACGCCTCGTCAGCCAGACCCAACACACCCGCATGTATGTACTAGTGTGCAGAGAAAACAGCTCATGCAGTGAATGCAGAGAGCCGTAAGTAAGTCAAATCACTGTCAGCCAAGCCAAGCCAAGCTAGAGTGGTACAAGCAGTCAGGGACCGACCAGCCAGGCCGCCAATGATCACCCGCCTCTTCCCCCCCGTCCCCTGCCCCTGCCTCTGCCCCTGCCGCGCGCTCTGCCCCGCCCAGGCCGCTCCTTCGGGGGCTTGTTCTTGGGCGCGTCGTCTATCAACAGAGTGTCCAACGGTAGAGAATCCTGGATGGATCAACCACACACAAGGGTACACGTGTCATGTGTGTCGTTGCGATGATGTCTTGTGTCGGTTTCTTTGTGTGAATGGGTGCGGTGCCTACGGGTAGGATGAAGTATCTGATGTTGTTTCCCCTGATGGTGAGGTGGTCCATCGACACGGGGTTCTTCTGCTTGACCGTCATCTTGACGTTCTTCAGATGGGTGTTCATCGATATGTCCACACCCAGCACCGTACCCTGCACCACCGTCCTGCATGGGGATAACGAACACAACACCACAACATACCAACACAACAACATTCAGCAAGACGAATGCGTAAGTGTGTCTGTGCGGGATAGATGCGTGTGCGTGTGTGTCTACCCATTCTTGAGTTCAATGACGACGCTCTCATTCGAGAGCTTCATCAAGAAGCGCACCAGCTTCATCGTGCCTCACGCCACAACCACCAGATGCGGCACTCAACTCAAAGCCTCCTTGTGGAGGGATTGCAACCAGATCTGCCCTTGCAGGGCTCAGACCAGTGTGTGTGGAAGCCGTGAAGGTAGCTCTCGAGTCGCTTTCCCCTGAGAAAAAGATGCGACCTCAGTTTCCTTCTTGCAGGCTAAGCTCGCAGAGCGGAAGCAGAGACGAAATCACAGCTTCCGAGGTGCTGTACGTGCAGACATCGTTGCCGTCAGCGTGTCAGCTCAATGTCGGATTCATCGCCGCCGTCCACTTGGTTGTCATGTGTGTCGTCTGTGGCGAAGACCGTGGCTCTCGCAGGCGGCGGGGCGGCGGTTGTGTTGGTTGGCGCCAGTGCAGCACGCTTCGCTGTCATCTACGGGTGCTACTGGTGGAACAGGAGGCGCTATGATCTGGAGAAGCTGGGCCCGACCTGGGGCAGCAGAGCGATGCCGATTTTTGATATCTTCAGCCCAGAGGGCAAGATGGACGACTGGATAGAAGAGCAGTGCAGGTGGGAAGCAAAAGACAGCAGCCACGCGCAGGCAGGCAGGCAGGCAGGCAGGCAGAGAAGCAGCACGCAAAGAGTTTTATCTGGTGTGTGCGTTGTTGACTGGTTTGCGCAGAGATCCGGCTAAGCCGGACCGCTTCAGGACGGTCAGAAGCACGATTGATGCCTGGACGTGTGTGGGTGATGCCCGTGTTGTGTTGTGTTGCGTTGTGTGCAGGTGGTGAACATGGGTCCGTTTGTGGACGGCAGCCAGATAGTGCTCGTCAACGACGCCGATGCCATCGCCACCGCCCTCGAGAACCCCGCATCATTCCCCAAAGTGCCCATGTCCCTCGACGGCCTCAAGGCGCTCATCGGGGAGGGGTAACTAGCTAGGCAAGCAACCACAGTCACAAAGCCATCCTAAGGATGTGTGTGCGTGCAGGCTGGCGACATCTGAGGGCGAGTTGTGGCACCGGAACAGAAAGCTTCTAACCCCCCTGTGAGTTCCACTCCACTGGGACCATCCATCCATCGGCGGCTGGACGTGTGATTGCTTGAAAACCATGGCCATCCATTCATCCATCCGCAGGTTCCATTTCGCTGCTCTCCGTGAGGCCTTCCCCTGTATCATCGACAACACCGTGGCCTTCTGCGACCGGATGGAACAGCAGATCGATGCCAGCCCCAACAAGCAGGCGATCGTCACGCGGATCCCGTTCAAGTGAGCCAGCCAGCCAGCTCCTTCGTTTGCCCTTTCTATCCTGTGCCGTTGGCTCGGGCATGGCATCATTATATTCAGTGATCTGGCCTTGCGTATCGTGATTGACAACGCCTTCTCTGGGGAGTTCGACCCACACTGGATGGAAGACGCCTGGACAGTGGCGGTCAGGAGGGCAATGGACTGCCAAATGATCTCATTCCTACTAGGTGGGCTGGGCTGATCCGCGGTGGAGTGGGCAAAGGAAGGTGCACATCGATCGCAGAGAGGAGCCCTGTGAGTCTCTCTTTCGTTTGTTCAGGTCCGTTGGGCCGCTTCATCTCGCGTCAGTACGTGCATCTGAAGGTTGGGCAGATCAGCGACAAGATCAAGGGTGTGGTGCACAAGAGGAAACAGCTGGCAGCAGAGGCATCCCCGAAGCCCAGCAGCCGGCGGGACCTGGTGTCGCTGCTGATGGACACTGAGGGAATGGCGGACCAACAGAGAGTCGACGAATCGCTCACCTTCTTATTCGGTCAGTCAGTGAGTAGCTGGAGGCAGGCAGAGAGGGCGAGGCGACAACATCCATTCGGAGCTCATGGTGTTGTGCATGTTGTGACATGACAGCGGGTCACGACACCACCTCCAACCTGATCGGCTGGGCGCTGTATCTCCTCTCCAAACACCCTGACAAACAGGTCAACCACACACACGACGTGCACCAGCCCGTCTCTCTCGCTCATGTGTTGGCCGTCTGTGGCTTGATTCGTTCGTCACGCATGCAGCGATTGGGCCAGGCTGAGGCCGACTTGGTGCTGGGCGGTCGCGCCGTCGAGCAGGCCGACCTGCCGAAGCTGCAGTACACCAAATGGATCATCAAGGAAACACTCAGGTACCTTTCTACCTCAGCCAGGCGACGCCCAGCCACGAGCCTTCGTGCCATTGTTGACTGATGCCCCCAGGATGAAGCCTCCGGTGATGCTGCTCGACCGCCTCTGCCGAGAGGAGCTGAAGGTGGCCGACGTCACACTGCCAAAGGGTACGAGGGAACCGGCCACGCGCTAGCAGTGGGTGTGGGTCTGTTTCCATGTCTTGTTCGCTCGCTCTGTGTGTGCGTGCGAGCAGGCACGATAGTGTGGCTGGGGTTCTTCTTCGTGGCCAACGACGAGCGGCACTTCGACTCGCCCAATGTGTTCATGCCCGAGAGGTGGGACGAGACCACCGACACACAGACGGGCGCTAACGCCAGACACCCCTACGCATACACGCCATTCTCCGCCGGTGAGTGGAGTGAGTGAGGGAAATGAACAAATGGATGAGGAGCCGCACCATTGAGCCACTCACTGTCGGTGTATGTATTTCCTTCTCCTGCCGGCCCACCATGCCATGCAGGCCCGAGAAACTGCATCGGTACTGAACCAGAGAGACACACATGCACACACAACACGTGTGTGATGTGTGCGTGTGTGTGAGTGTGGTACAGGTCAGAAATTCGCCCTTATGGAGGTGCAGGTGGTGTTGGCGAGCATCCTGCAGCGGTTCCACGTGTCACTCGCCGGCCAAGACCGCGTGACGCGGGTGCTACAGGGCACCACAGCGCCAATGAACCTCATGCTCAGGCTCACCAAGCGATAGACAGACAGAGTGGCGTAGATTGAATGGGTTGGACTTAGTGAGGGAACGACGCTCAATGAGCGCCGTGCTCTAGTGAGGTGTCGGGTGTAGCAAGTGGGGTTGGTGAGTGGTGCGTGTAGCCATGCATGGTGCGTGTTACATGTACAATGGAGATTGGTGGCTGATTCTCTGGTTGGATGAACCCACTCACTCCACTCGCTCACATAGAGATTCAGGGTAGGTCCATACGGAGGGAGTCAGTGAGTGACACGACACACACACAACACGCATCTCAGTAGTAGGTAGTATGGGCTGGCTGGCTGGGTGAGAGAGAGGGGAGTGAAGAGCTGAATCACTGACGATCGATCGACGGGAGGGAGCTACAAGTAAGCTGCGCCAAACAAGAAGCTAAGATCATGTCATGGATGGATGGATGGATGGATGCCCCCGCCACCCAGAGGCCTGCCTCGTCCTTTTGCATTGAAAATTGGATGCCTGATCTGATCGCATATTATCTGGATCTATCGTGGGGACACATGTGTGAGGTAGGTTGGAGGATAACGCACTCACTCATCATCCCAGAACTGCACGTGACGTGTGTGTGAGTGATTGGTGTCATCACTCACCCCATGTCGCGCACAGACAGCCCGGGGACGCCAAACCCGCCACGCTCAGCTCACAGGACACAATAGATAGCAACGATAGCAACGGCTCTCTCTCGAACGATGCATGTCATGAGCACGCGACACGCACGCACCCCCAAACTCAGTGTGTCGGCAAGAGAGTAACAGGTGCCCGCCCCGCCAATCCTACCCACCACCCACCATGTACCATGGCATGCCATGCGCCCGCCCCCGACCTCCCAATCCATCCATGGACCAATCACGGCTCACAGAACACTCTCCACAGACAGATGGACGTCACAGCGGCTGGCTGGCTTCATGACGGAAAGAGGGAGGGAGGCAGGGAGGGAGGGAGGGTGAGGATGTCTTCAAAACAGACATACCGATCAATGCACCACCACACCGCACCGCACCGCACCGCACCACGAGCAATCGCCTCTACTAAACATCGTCTCACGTCACGCAGCATGCACCACATCACCACTAGCCATCCACCCCGCCATCCCATCCCCCCTGTCCGTCCCGGATCTAGAATCTGGTGCCGATCTGTCTCTGCAGCTTGGCCTCCTGGTCGGGTGCCAGGGCGGCCTTGTAGTGGATCTCGAGCACCTCCAGCTCGTGAGTGCCGGCCTGCATCAGGAGCCCCTCGAACAGCGGGATGGGGGCCGACGGCTCCAACACGCAGCTCAGACGACGCCACGTCCCGTTGGTCGAGTCGTTGTCAATCAAAAACCACCTGATGTGTGCGTGTGGTTGGTGTGGATCGATCAACCACAAGGGGGATGGGGTGTGGGTGTGGGTGTGTGCCTGAGCAGGTAGGTACCTGTTTCCTCGATATTCGAATCGGCAATGGACCCGCGACACCGAGGCCAACGTCAGATCGTTCACCTGACAACACCATAGATACCATCAGCCCAGCCCATTACGTACTTACGATAGATACACTCACACGGACCGGACCCCCCACGCAGGCACCCACCGCACCTGGACTGAGTTCCACTCGGCCCTGCCCAGCGTGAAGCTTCGTGAGTTCATGGTGATCTTCTCGCCCATCCTGGGGCCCGATATGAACTCCAGCTCTATCGACGGCACCGGCCGCACCACCCGCCGCATCGACTCGAGCCATGCAGCGTTGTGCCCCGGACCCGCCTGGCGCTCGTCGGGAGAGGACGGCGGCGACCGACCCCCAGGCACATCCACCAACACATCGGGGTGGGGGAACGAAGGACCGCCCCCACCGCCGCCGCCTGGCGGCTGTCGCGGGCTGGGGTCGTCGGGGAAGTACCTGTCGCCCCGGCCGCCCCGGCCTCCCCTTCCCGGCCCTCCTGGATCGCCCCCATCTCCCCCGCCCCCGCTGTGCCGCCCGTGCCGCCCACCCATGGCGAAGACACTGGCGCCCCTGGGCGGGTTGACGCGGAAGGGGGGCCTGGGGCCCTCCTGCAAGATCCGCAGCATGTCTTGCCGCACCTGCTCAAGCGCCTCGTCCTCTACTGGAGCGGCTGGGGGGCCTCCGGGTGGCCAGCCAGACGATGAGGACGGACCGGGAGCGGCGGCCGACGCATCGGGCTGGCCGTCCTGGCTGCCCGGGACGGACGACACTGGCAGGGGCAGGGGGCTCTCCATGCGGCCGTCCTCCATGTCGCCCAACGCGGGAGGGTAGCCGTGGTGATGCTGCTGCTGCTGCTGCTGCTGTCGCTGCGCTGCCGGCCCCCGATGGATGATCGAGTCGTTGTCCTGCTCGTCCCCATCTGCCGCCGGTGCTGCGTCGGGTGCAGCGTCGCCCTCATCTGCAACAGCCTGTTGCTCTTGCTGCTGCTGCTGCTGCTGGGGCTGGTCGGAGGGCTGCTCACTCTCGCTCTCGGGCGGACTCCTCAGGCGCAGACGTGGGGGCCGCAGATCTGCCAGACCTCTGCGAGCAATGGCCTGATCGCCTCGGGGGTCTGGCGGCAGGCCCTTCCCACGCGACTCCTGGTCCTCTGCCGGCCCATCACTTGAGGACTGTCCCGCTGCTGCCGCAGCGGGCTGTGGGCCGTCTGTGAGAGGTATGTCGGCCTCGTCGTCGATGCTTCTGCCGGGTTGCGGTGCTGGCGCTGGTCGTGATGGTGGTGGGGGAGGAGGAGGGGGGAGGGGCAGGTTGGGGATGCCCACATCATTGGCATTGATGGTGTGGAGCATCTCCTCCAGGGTCACACGAGGGGGCGCGCCGGGCACCGTCCGCATCATGACGGGAGGCGGCACGGCGATGGGCGCAGCGTGCGCAAACATCTCCGCTGCCGCCTCATCCGCAGAAGGGGCGCGGCCGTCCTGAAGGCGTGATAGACAGACACACCAACACACACAAGGAAGGTGCAACACTGAATTCGCGCCTCACTCTGTGTCTGTGTGTGTGTGCCAATTACCCATGGCATGTTGAGCGGCAGCTGCTCGCCCTCATCCACCGTCACGGACCGGCTCGGAAAGTTCTGGAAGTGAATCAGCGGGGGAGGGGGCCGCGGCAAAGGACCACCACCCATTCCGGGAGGCGGTCGGCTGGGAGCTGACTCCTGCGGGGGTGTCCGCACTGGACCACCACCAGCACCTCCACCACCCTGTTGCTGTTGCTGTCTCGGCCCGATGCGCACCACCTCTTGCTCTGCAATGGACTCCAGAGGCCCCTCTACACCTCTGTGGCCCCTGCCCCGCCCCTCTCGCCCCATGACGGCCGAAGGAGACGACCCAATGGAACTCGCCGTGCCGGCCACCGACGGCGGCACAGGGCTGTCCCCGCCACTAGGCTGCCTCTGCGGCTGGGCAGCAGCTGCTGGTGGGGCTTCGGGTATGAGGGCGTCGGGTGGTGGGACGAGGGCCGCCTTCTGCAGGGCCTGGTGGGCACTCCAGCCGTCCATTGCAGCCGGTGGGTGGGGCTCATCCGTCGACCCCACATCATGAGCACCGCTGGAACTACTGCTTGGCGGAGGGACTGAAGGAACCTCGAGGATTTGTTCAACACCAGAGGCCCTGCGCTCGCCTTGCCGGCCGCCGTCTCTCTGCCCTGCTGCCTCGGCTGACGGCCCCGACCCCTCAGATGCGCTGGTGGGTCCATCAGCGGCTGACGATGATGCGGCCACACCGGACGTTTGTGGCTGCGTGGGTCGCGAGCGTGGGACGACAGGGATTTGATGGACCGGTAGGGTCAGCGGTGGTCCTGGCGCCGGTGCGTGCGGTTGGGGTGCGGCTGCACCCCCTCCGTTGCCGGCCCCGTAGGGGGGCGGTCCCCAGAGGTTGCCGCCCTCGACGATCTGCGCACCTGCCCGCCGCTTCCGGGCGATGAAGCCGAGGCCGCGACGCACGTGTGTCACCTGCACCGGCCGATTCCAATCCAACTGACGATCAGCTAATCAATCGGAGACAGACAGAGGGCACATCACATCGCACCACCCATGTGCATTCATTCGTTTGTTCTTACTTACCGACGACAGCCTCGCTTGCGGTGAGGACCTGCTCCCCGCCATCCTGCTCCTGGGCCCTCGTGTGGTTGTCCAGGTCCTCGAGGATGCGCATGCCGCCCGGCCAGAACGAGAAGCTGCCCGGGCTGTCGCTGCCGTCCAGTCGATCATCACCAGCGGCCGCTGCAGCAGCAGCAGCAGCGGCCGGGGCAGCGGGCAGGCCAGCGAGGAGCGGCAGCTCCTCTCCCTCCTTCTCCCCCTCCTGCCCCTCCTCGTCTTTGGTCGGTGCCGCCTCTGCCGCCTCGGAGGACGGCTTCACGCCGGTGGTGGCGTCTTGCTCGGGAGGGGCAGGTGCTGCCGATGAACTGGACGGCTGATTCTCTGTCGGCTCGCCGTCGGCCGTCAGATCATCGACAGCAGCTGCAGCCTGAGTGTCTTGGTCGCTGGGGTTGCCGCGAAGGACCCTCAGGAGCAGCGCGCCGGGGGCGGCCATGTCGTCTGCATCATCTGCCAGCGCCTCCTCCTCTCTCTGCGCTGCCGGTGCCGCCGGCCATAGCTTGATGCGGGCGCTGCTGGTCTTGCCCCTTTGGGTGGAGTCAGTCTCCTCTGACTTCTTCTTGCCTGGCTTGCCGCCAGGTGGTCCGGGTGGCGGGGGTCCGTGCCCCCCTCCCCTCCTGGCACTGCGGTTCTTGGGCGCGTAGCCACAGGACCTGACGATGAACTCCACGCCGCCGACGCGGATCCATGCCCCAGGGTAGAGCGGCACGCTGCCCTCGATCTTGACAAAGGTGCCCCATTTTGAGCCGGCGTCCATTAGGAAGTACCTGTTAGCGCCCGGCTTGTAGACGATGTTGAAGTGCGATCGGGATGCGATCTGCTCACTCATGGGCCAGTCGGGCAGGAGGATCTTGCGGGACGAGCTGCGGCCGAACTTGGTGATGTACGGGAAGCGGGTGCCCTCCGGCGTGATCAGGATGCCCCCACACGCCTGCACCACCGGGTGCTCCTTCAAATCCCCCGAGTGCACACTGCACCACACACACACACACATGCGAGCAAGAACGGACGTCTTCCTGTCTGTGTGTCTCTTGTCGTTCTGACCGCAGCAGAAGGGCCTTGGTGGTGAGGGATCGCTCTGACTGGATGACCCTGAGCGCCCGCCACCTCAGCTGCTCGGTGCTGAAGTCGCGCTTGAGCGGCTCGTCGTTGGGGGGCGTCTCGGCATCCAGGTTGCACACACCGTGGGCTAGGTTGACCACGTTGGTGGCCACCCCCATGTGGCGGTCCTTGAAGAGCTTCTTGACCAGCCCAGGCAGCAGCGACGGGTACAGCAGACGGGGCATCGCAGAAGGATTCAGAAGCGACACGATCCAACTCTCAGGCATACGCCGCTTTACTTTTTCCTCCCCGTCAGCTGAGCCCTTCCTCCCTCCCTCGTCACCACCACCACCAGCAGCTGCGGCCGCTGCTGCCGCTGGCTCTGCGTTCGATGCGGGTGCGTCCGGCTGCTCGGCCTCTTCATCCGGCTGAGAGCCACTCTCTTCCGCGACTGGTGGTGGGGCAGCGCTGCTGCTCTTGGTGCCCTGGCCTCCCTCTGGAGGGCAGCCGTTGGCCGATTCCGCACTCTGGTGGTCGGCCGTCGCGCGGGAGCCTGGAGGAGCCAACCCTCGCCGATTGGATAGGTCGCTGGATGATGCCATGGATGAGGCAGCGCTGCTTTTGTCACTGGTCCTCCGATGCGACGATGAGCCGCCCCTCTTGTCATTGGTCCGCGAGGACGGGCTGCCGACCACTCTGTCGAAGTCCCTCTTGTGTCTGCCCTGCCTGCTGCCGCCAGACCGGGGCTGGGGCTGGGGAACCGAAGACGGCGACTGGTCTTGAGGCGAGATCACCATTGACGATGGCCGCATCTCCTCCTCACCACCACCGCCATCCCCGCCCCCACCCCCACCCTCTCCCACCCCCTCTCCCAGGACCGGCACATGCTCTGAATCCGCGGCGTCCATTGAGGAGCTCTGTGCCGTCTCCTGGCTGTCCTCCAGGCTCGTCGGCGGCTCGGGTCCCCCCTTGACGCCGTTGATGTCACCTGGAGCGGCCGCCACTGCGTCGGTCTCGTCAGTGGTGTGTGTACGGCCCTGGCTGCTGGCGAGGTCCGAGTTGGTGCCCTCGTACTTCTGGTACTCGGGGGGCGGGCCGTCGGGCGGTGGCTGGAAGGGCGGCACGATGACGGGCAGGTCGAAGACACCGCTGGCACTCAACTGATCGCCTGATGACGTCGACGCACCTGATATACGGATGAATGAATGAATGAATGGGGCAGAGAAGGAGACATGTGCACATGTCATGTGAGTGCCGTCCGTCCTCGCTCTCTGAGGCTGATACTGGGCGTGGCGTCTGGCTGTGCTGTCTGTCTGTTTTGCCTGCCCCACCCACCCACCTGCGACCTCTCTCTGCCATCTCGGATCACCAAACGCATCTGTACAGTACACAGACACACCAACGGCACGGCACGCAGGTCACTCACTGTCAGCCTGTGTGTGTTACTGTTTGTATTAGCTCCCTTGTTTGCCCGACCTCCGTATCCCTCAAATGGCGGGGGTCGGTCGTGCTGCGTCCCCACAGTGGCCCTCGACGGCTTCCCCCCGACGGGCGTCTTGTCGCGCTGCTCGCGGTGCCTTGCCTTGAGCTCCAGCTTGAGCCCCTCGTGCAGCAGGAGCTGTGCCGGGTCGTCGGGGAGGGGCTTGGGTCTGTACACGCCGTCGGTGATGTGATCGAGAGTGCGCTGGTAGAGGTGTTCGATGAGGTCCTTGCAGCTGCCGTTGCCGATGCTGTCGAGGGCACGGCAGAAGAACGTCCGGTGCACCTGGTGCGTATCCTGCGGATCGACCAACTGACATATCAATCAACCCAGACAGACATACAGAGATGAATGAATGAGATTGTCTGAGTGAGTTATGTATGGGTGGACTGTGTTGTGCTGTGCTGTGCTGTGCTGTGGTGTGGTGTGTGGGTGGTGCGTTTGGCGGCTGACCAGCCTGAGTTGGTGTGTCATGTCGTGAGGGAGGCAGGGTGTGTGGTCGAGCAGGAAGTAGTACTCGAACGCCTCCAGGAAGTCGGGCCACGTCACCTTCACACACTGAACACATACACACCCACACACGCCGTCCAGTAAGTACATGAGCTGGGTGGTCTGTACTCAGGTGCTGTGCTATCGGGGTGTGTGTGTGTGTGCCTTCCCACGTGTTGGAAGAATGCCTCCCACAGCCGCGCCCCCTGGTCGGGAGCATGCACACGCCACAGCTCTCTGCATCCATCCATCCCATCCAACAACAGCAGACACAGACACCTGTGATTGACTCACGCCCCATCTCACTCCATACGCGTGGTACCACCATCCATACGTACCTTCCCTGGCTGGCCCTTGAGTGCCACCCCGCCACCCACTCACGCAGCATGCGCTGATGCTCCGCCTCCAACAGACTGACACCACACGACACGACACGACACGACAGACCACACAGAGATGTGATCTTTAGAGTGTTTGGCAGACAGACAGACATGCACTGATTGCATCCCATCCTCACTCACTCACTCACTCACTCACACGGACCTCTGCATGCGTATGTGTCGTTTGATGATGTCGACGAGTGTCTGGCGCACTCCGTGGTCGTTCCATTTGAGATGCTCGAAGAACTCCTCCTCAGTGCACTGAAGCTGAGATACCCATACACACATCCATACACACACACAAGAATGTCTTGCGTGTTTGGTTTGCATCCCTACAAATGAATGGGTTTGGTGTGATGTGTTGTGAGTGATGTGGGCCGGGCCGGGTGTGGTGGGCCGACTGACTGACTGACCTTGAGGAGCAGGTCCCGTTGGTGCATGTCGAGCAGCACTCGGTCGCCCTTGAGGTACAGAAACTCCCAATACGCATGCTTAGCCGCATACTGCTTCAGATGCTCTGCACCACACACACAAAGCAGTGAGTGAGTATACAGACAGGGCCCCTTGTTTGTTTCTGAGTGAGTGGCGTGTGTGTCGATCCCTTGTTACTGATGAAGTGGTCGAGTGAATGGTTGAGTCTGACGGACCACTCGCCGACAAGCGCGTTGGCGGGGTTGTTGACGTTTTGTGGGAGCTGCTGCTGGTGCCGCTGGGCCATGGCCTCCACGCGATCCTTGTAGTTGGACAGCCACTCGTCGCTGCTGAGGAAACACAGCTGGACCGGGTGACAATGCTTCAACCTACAAAACAAGACAGACAGACAGACAGACAGACAGACAGAGAAGGACAAAGTGCAGCCCCCGGGCAGCTGATCTGGGCGTGTCAGACTTGTGTGTCGGCCATAGCTTGAACATCCTTACTTGTCTGACAGTTCGCGCAGCATGGCCTTGAAGTCATGTAGCCGTGCGTCCTGCTGCGTCGGGCTCGTGCCGCTGTAATAGTAGTTGGACGGATCTTCTGCACAACACACACGCATCACACACCAAACACGCTGATGCCGGCTGGCGCCACCGACGTCGGGCGTGCGTGCCGGTCTGACTGACCTTGAAAGTTTTGTATTTGTTGGGCGACGGTTGTCTCGAGGTCACGCAGGGAGGCCACAAACGCGCCACACGTTGAACGTGCCATGCTGTCAGCAGGGCGAAAGGGCAGAAGCAAAGTCGGGCAGAAGTGAAAGCTGTCGCCGAATCAGGAGAGACTCAGTGTGCGGATCAGGGACTGTGTCCGGAGTGTGTAGCGCAAGGCCCTTAGCTGTTGATTGTCCATCTTCTTCCCCTTCTCTCCCTCGCGAGCTTGAAAGCTGGCGGACAGGGAGGGGGTGATTTTCTAAGCTGGACCAACGCAGGACGAGTACACGGAGGCAGGCGTGTCCGCGTGATGCCCCCGATCCGCCGGCATGCACCTTAATTACATGTCGATAGTACTCACTTGACTTGGTGCTGACGGTGCGGTTGGTCTGCCCGGCCTCTAGCTGCCATTGTGTGCAGCGGCTGCCCTCCCTGGCGCCGTAGTGTGCAGTCCAGCCGCTACAGAGAGCCTGCGGTGTTAGTTCTGTTCAAGTAGCCAGCCATGAAGGAGGCGGCAGCCAGCAAGAGTGCCTCGAGCAAGGCGTCGGCATCGACAGACAATCGCAATGGTACGAACATGGGCATCAGCACTCAGGGAATGCTCATCAGTATCCTCTGTGACGCTGTGTGTGAATGCAGTGCGGAAGTGGAGAGTTCCCAATGCGGCAGCCGCAGCCAAGCGGCCATCTCCATCCGCTGGTAGAGAGCACCCTGACGCCGAAGACCCATCGGCGCCCGATCCATCCCCACCTAATGAGCCGCTTGACGCGTCGACCACTATGGACGACCAAGAAGCCGATGGGCAGCGGCAGGCTGGCGCGGCGGCCGAGTCTGCCAGCTCAGCGTCGGCGCTGCTGGACCCGCTGGCATCGTTGAGCGAGGCTGAGCTGATGGCGATAGTAGAGGAGGCCGAGAGCATGACCATTGATGGGACCTATGAGCGGCAGCCTTACACACACAGCAGTAGGAGGCTGGATGATGGGGGCGGTGATGGTGTGAGGGTGCGCAGCCAGTCGCTGCCGCAGCGTGTGCAGCAGCAGATACAGGACATTCCCGAGGAGATATTGCTGTCTGCGATATGCGCCGTCTCGGCCAGGAGGTGTGCACCGCACCTGGCTGACTCGACACACACAGCACAGCGGAAGGGGCAGACAAGGAGGGAGGTGCTGTGCTTGCTCTGTTTCGGCGGGTGCAGGGAGCGGTACCGCACCAGTGGCGGTGGTGGAGGGCTGGAGCTGATAGTGGAGGAAGACGAATGCATCTCGCCCAGTAAGCCTTGTGGAGTGGATCACCTCGCTGCCTCCACACCACATCCATCTGTGCGTGTCGACGCCTTTCTGTCTGTTCAGATGGCAACAGTCCTGGCGAAGGCGATGGTGTTGGAGAGGATGACATGTCCGAGGAGGATGACGGTGACGTGGAGCTGACTGTGGAGGTGGAGGACGGTGAGGACATCGAGGAGGCCCATTGCCACGACGCAGCTGACGAGATGATGGACGAGGAGGAGGATGGGGAGGCGCTCGAGGACCCCAATGACTTCTCCCTGCGGTCCAAGCTGTGGGTGGAGTCGATATCGAGGCTGCGCCGGTCGATTGACGAGATATACGCACTGTGTGAGTTCGAGTCGGATGAGGAGTGCGTTGCGCACCTCGTGCAGCTCCTGGGTACCGCCATACACGACTTCCAGGCACTGCAGGACAGAGTCCGACTACAGGTGCGGGGCGGTCGGTGCGTCACAAACACAGACAGACAGACACGTGCACACGTTGATACGCACTAAACTTCTCTTCGTCCTTCCTGCTCCCTGCTTTGTGAGTGCCGTTTAGGAGTCGCTGCAGCCGGGGGTCGCCTCTTCACCACCATCGACCTCCACGCGCCAGCGCACCGTCGTCAGCCCCACTGGCGCCTCGCAATTTGCCATCCCCCCGCGCATGCGTCAGCTGCTGCCGACAGGCCCCAATGGCGACGCGCCAAATGACCCACCCTCAGCGGCCCTGCCACCACCAACAGCCATCGGCGTGGAGCACCCAAACGGCGGTGTGTCTTTGGCCTGGACGAGCCGCCCCATGCCGGCGACACGTGAGGTGCCCAATCCAGTGGAGCTAGGACCTGCGCTGCACCGGCTGCAGAGCTGCCCCCTCCCTGATAGCCCGAGTGCCCCCGGATCGGTGTCGCCTCCCCGCCACCCGTCCGGGGCGCCCACCCCACCACGGGCGAGGCAGTCCGGAGGCAAGACCAATGCACACACTGCAGGGGAAGCCGCAGGTGTCGATGACGGCAGTGGGGGAGGAAAGCCCGCACACGCAGCCGACGACGGTGTGGCCGACGTCGGATTGCCGCCGCCCCCCTCCCTCCCTCTCCGGCCGCAATCGACGGACGACACGACTGTTCCGGGCGGTGGGGACGGTAATTTGTTCTCGCCGCGGCCGTCTATCGGGTCGTCGAGCATAGGGTCTGGCGGCGCCACGAGGGACCGGCTGCGGCGTGTGGTGGCGACGGTCCTCAACGCCCACCGGAAGCTCACGTGCCGTCTCGCATCACCGGAGCACTCACAGGTACCCGCCAACGAGGGAGGGGAGGGGGATTCACTCACGCACATGTTGATCATGTATGTGATGTGGTTCAGCGTCCGACTGCACCCGAGCTGAAGCGCCGATACGAGGAGCGACAGGTGGGCCGAGTGACTAACCAACACACACACACACACACACAGAGAGAGAGAGAGAGAGAGACACTCATTCATTCATGTGTTCTGTGGCCATCAGAGGAAAGCTGAGGACCTCAAAGCCTTCGAGGACACACGGCGGGTCGAACCCAGCCGCAAAGTCGCAGAACGAGTCGAGTGAGTGAGCCACGCAGACACTCACCAGCCACACTCACTCTGCCTTACCATTTGTGTCCACAGGCGAGTGCGTCAGCGTCGCGAGAAGGAGCAGGAGGAGAAGAAGCGAATTCTCATGCAGAAAATGTCACGGTCAGCCGATGACAAATAAGTACCTCCCTACCTTTGTTGCATTATGGTGTGTGTGGTGTCATTCATTCACTGCCTTTTTCAGTGCTCGTCGTCAGTATCATTCGGCCATCAAGAAGATCAGCAACAGGGCACGGGAGCAGACCGTCAAGCTGGAGGAAATCAACTTCATCAGAAACGAACTGCAGAAAAACGCCGAAGGTATTTACAGTACACACCGGCAACGAGAGAAGCATGCTATGGTACAGCCAGCCCTCTTCTCGACTGTCCATATCTATGTCTCTCCGCAGCTTTCCTGGAGCAGCGTCTGAAGATTGCATCGCACTCGCGCGCCGCACAGCAGAAGCAGATGCAGAAGAAACTCGTGCAGCGGGCCGAACGCATCAGCCGGCGAGCAGTGGGGGGAATATACGACATGGCCGTTCGCCGTCGGTCAGTCAGTCATGAATGATGCGTGCGTGTGTCGTTCCTTGTGGTTGCAGAACTCTAGAGCAGCGGCGCACGAATGAGCTCGAGGCACAGGAGGCCAAGCGGGCGATGCTTGAGGCCAAGGAGAAGCAGGTGAATGAATGAATGACTGATTCACTCACTCACTCACTCACTCATTGACTCACTCATTCAGTCACCCGTTTGATTGATGGATTGATTGATTGATTGGCTGATTGGCTGATCGATTGATCGATTGATTGTTTTCTCCGCTCGGTCTGTTTGTCAGGCTGCTGCGAGGCGTCAGGAGCACCTGGATTCGATAGTGCGCAAGTCCCACGAGGATGACCGGCGTGTGTCGATGGCCCTCCGACGCAAGCGAGACCTCACCATCAACCCCAACCTCACACGGGTCAACAGACAAACCCTCACAGCACACACACACACATACACACGTGCACTCCGTGTCCCATCATCAATCAGACAACGCCGGCAGCCCAGCCAGGAGATGCTGCGGACGATGTTGGTGACGAGGGTGCAGCTGACTCGGACGCCCTGCCCTCTCCCCCTACTGCTGGTGGCTCATCCAGGCCTGTCTCATCACAGCAGCAGCAGTCGAGACACACATCCAGAGCGACACATGGTGCCGCCTCGAGCAGGACTTCCCACGGTCCTGCTGCGAGGCATCCCCACCCCCCGTCTCTGGGCGATAGTGCATCTCGGTCGCACTCTCAACGACAGCTGGTGACCCCTTTGCCATTCCCACCGTCATCGTCGGGTCGCCATGGCCGCGCCAACAGCACCACGCAGACGGGCGAGGGAGGCTACAGGCGACACCATCCCCATCCCAACCATCATCCGTCCCCGCCCATGGTGCTGCCGCCGCATCAGCCAATCCATCTGCCGGGCGGGCAGACATCCAGACTCAACCCGTACGCAGCGCCATACATCCCTCAGTACTGTCACCCAGACGCTGGGCCCTCCGGCTATGGCGCCGCCATCCCACTTATGGGCGCGCCAGGACCATCGCGTTCCTACCCAAGAGGGCCGGCGACAGTGCCGCTCGTCACGGCTCCTCCCCCCCGGCCGCCCCAGATGCCCGACACCGTGCAGCAAACGACATCTGCATCCCTGCCGTCCTTCGCTGTTAGACACAACGCCGCGACGATGACGGCCAACTACTCGTCCAGCCCAGCTCTGCAGCACCGACACACCATAGGTGAGGAGGCCCCTCCGCCTTACCACCCTGTCAGACCGCCACCCCGGAAGCAGCCAGCGCACCAGGACCGCCGGCTACCCACGGTGCCTGAGCGGCTGTCCCATGCGGAGCCGTCGCCCCCGAAAGTCAGTGCTGGCGGTGAGCTACCCTCACAGCGACAATCCGAGCCACAGCAAGCACCCTCGCCAAAGCATCATGAGGAGCAAACCGGCGGCACACCGTCATCCGAACGCGTGGCGGTGGCATCACAGGCGGCGGCGGCAAAACAACCTGAGGACGAGACAAGGGCTGGCGAATCGCAACAGACGAGCGAGCGGCGACCGGCCAGTGCTGCTTCCCAACCACCAGACCAAGAGATCAAGGAGACTGATAGAAGCGAACCATCAGAAGGGAGAGAGAGAGGGGGGGGCGATGCACACCAGACCGCTGAGCAGCTGGCCCCGCAGACGACAGACGAGGCCTCGGCCTCCGCACCCGCCCCTGCGCCAGCAATGCCGCAGATCGATACAAGTGTCGATGGCGGCGATGGTGGAGCAGGTGGTGACCCAGGCGAAGGCAAGCGCGACTCTCCGCGGTGGATCTACGTCCCCCCTCGCTCAGGCGGCCGGAGCAAGGGGCGCCACTGGCCGTGGCAGGCGGCAGCGGCTGCCCGGGACGGCAGGACAGAGGAGGGGCCGACGGAGGGCAAGAGGACTCCAGAGGAGAACAAGAACGGCAACGGGGTCACGGCACCAGCGGCAGCACGAGTGGCAACCAAGAACACCGCGGCGGGTCGTCGGTCTGTCTTCTCGGCGGAGGTGGCAGACGTCATTGCGCCGCCTCAGAAGGCAGGCAAGCACTCGAAGGCGAGGGACAAGGCCAAGACAAAAGCAGCCAAGAGCAAGGGATCGACCAATGTGGCATTAGGTGCCGCCGACAAGAAGGATGGAGACGAGCAAGAAGAGCTTGTCAAGCCATCCGAGGCTGCGGGCAACGGGCAATCCGCAGGCAGCGCCACGCAGCCGATGTCCGCTGCGCCGCTCCCCTGCAATGACGCACCGAGCGTCGCCCCATTGCCCTCCGAAGCTGCTGATGGCTCGACGGTAACTCGACGCTGGACTGCCGACGACACCGTCAACGTTGACGGCGATGCACAAGCCGCTCCATCATCCGAAGGGGCGGCAGCGCAGCAGCCACATCAGCCTGAGGGCCCCCCTCCAGCGGTTGCCACTTCTGCTAGTGCCAAGCCCAAGGGCGCTCCTGTGGGCCACAAGAACAAGCGCAAGGAGAAGCTCAAGCGGCAGAAGGCCGCACAGGCCGCCAAGAAGCAGCAAGAGAGCCAGGCGGCCACAGCTGCGGCCGGGGGCGAGCTGGAGGGGGCGCCTCCAGCCTCCAGCGCGGCCAGTGGAGCGAGACAAGAGGACGAGAAGAAGGCTGACGGCAGTCCTGTAGGCTCTTCCAAGTCGGCAGCGTCGGCAGCCCAGGCCAGCCATGAGACCCCTGCCGCGAATGAGCAGAGACCGGAAGTTGCGCCTTCTTCTGCTGCAGCAGCAGCACCAGCTGCTTCTGCATCGACATCGGACGCGGCTGCTGCGGGAGAGGGACATCCGAAGGAGAGTGGTAAGTATGAAAAACGTGGTTTTGATGGATGCAAATGTGCACTTGTTTCAGACAACAAGCCCTCTCCTCGGACAGACGCTGCGCAGGCTAACGGCACGAAGCAGCTGGTACAACCAACACGCACACGACGCATTGAAAGATAAGGGGCGAAGCTGGATGATCGACATTCGTTCTGTACAGGTCTCCCTCGTCAAGAAGATTCCCTCAGAGGCCAGGCCGCTCACCGTATCCCGTGGCTCCACTCCCGGGGCGACCAACCTGCCGGCATCTGAGGGCTCGGACACCAACGCCGACCACCCCAACCGCAGAATCACAGCCCCGCGCGTCGGCGCACTCGGCAAGCCTCCCCGCGTACCCCCGGAGTCCCGCAAGCCGACGGATGACGCCGTGCATTCAGTGCGTGCCTCGCGCAAGATGGTGGAGTTCACAAACTCCGATCCCGAGATGCCCCCGTGGGACTCATCGACGACCATCAAGGAGATGCCCCGTCCCTCACGAGACCGCGACGACCCATCAGCCTGCGCCACAGCGGCCGCCACCGGGTCGACCTCTGTGACGCCCGGCAGCACCGGCAGCCAGCCGATGCGGTACTGGAAGCTGCAGCGCAACCGCGCTCTCGGGCGGGGCGGAAGGCTGCAAGAGGGCGGGCGAGAGAAGCGTGACAAGACGGGTGCAACTGAGTCGGACCGGGCTGCCACTGACCCGGGGGGCAACTCTCGGATGGTGGATCGCAGGACCAGTGGGACGTCGGCCATCTCTCGCGGTGCCGGGGATGACAGGACTGAGGACGAGGTGGCGTCGCAGGATGCGACGGGCAACCTCCTCACGTTTGACCCGTCGAGCAGCCTCCAGGACTGGGACTCGCAGCAGGCGGCGAGAGAGGTGTGGCCCCCAGCACCCGTGCAGTGTGCTTTCGAGTGTGCCCACGAGCTCAGAAGACGGCTGGAGGCGACCCACACTGACGGCGAGGGTGTTTCATCGGTCGCATCTGCCTTGCTGGGTGATGACGAGTGTTTGAAGCTGACGGGGCTTGACAAAGGTCCTGGCGCCGCCAACACGACGCGCATCACCAAGCTAGTGACGGACCTGCGGGCGCAGGTCCAGGGGGAGGGGGATGGAGAGGCCATACTCGACGCTGACAAGATGGAAAACACACTCAAAGACCTCTGGAAGGTCAGGCAGGCCAGAAAAGAAAGAGACAGACCCTGCTGGTCTGGCTGGGTGTCTCATGTTGTGTGTGGATGTGTTCAGGTGCTTGAGCCAGGTCGCGAGGGCGATGTGCAGCTGTTTCTGCAGCAGAGTGGCCTGACCATCCTGTGCGCACTTGCGGTGCGGTTGCGGCCGAGTGTAGCTGCGTCGTCGGGCATGTCGCCCATGATAGTTGTCCATCTCAGCCAGTAAGCACTACGCACGCGGGACGCCTTGAGCACACGGAACTCTGATGCTCTCTTCTCTGTCTGTCTGTCTGATCAGGCATTTGGCGAAGCTGCTCCACACGCTGATGGCCAACAAGCAGATCGGCAAGTTCTGCCGTGCTGTGTGTCTGCTGACCGGACGACTCTTCCCCTTCATCGATTGGGCCCTAGAGCTGCTTCCCGGACGGCCATTGAGCACTCTCCCACCTGCTGACGGCCCTCGTGCGGCAGCCAAGACACCCGTGAGGCCACCGTCACCGAGGACACCCGGGACCGCTGCTGACGGACAGAACAGCAGTGCGGCCGTCGACCCCTCGGCGTCACAGCTGCCTTCACACGCCAGAGGCAGCAGTGACGGAGGGCCGACGGGCCAGCCAGCCGGCGACCCCTCGGCCGTCAGGACGGAAGACAAGCCAGAGCCGCCCGTCACGGCAAACGGTGTGTCATCGTCAGTGCCGCCGATATTGCCGTCCCCGTCGCCCTTCCCGTCGCTTGCAGCGATCGGCCCGGTGCTGTCGCAGTTGCTGCAGATCCTGGCGATTGTGCTGAAGCAGAAGGTGCCCGACTTCCTGCTGCGGCTGCCAGATGACGAGGTGAATCCCGTCGTCGAGCGGTTCGAGGGCCTCAGGCAGGCCTTCATCGGCTATATATTGTGCTGCGGGCTGCCGGTGCGACTGCGAGAGCACTTCGCCCTCGTCCGTGGCCCACTGGAGGCTCAGGCACAGTCACAGTCGCCCCTGCCGCAGTTCCTGAAGAGCAGCGGGCAGCTGCTCAAGATACTCACCGGCATGACAGACCTGTGCAGGTTAGTCGAGAGCCGAGCCTACCACACCTGTACGTGTACATCTGCTGAGGACGTGTGTGTTGTGTTGATCCAGGGACGAGAACTTGTTGATGCACCAGTGCCTGCCCTCAGCTGAGGCTGTGACCAGCTCACCGTCGGACGTGCGGCAGGTCCCTGCCCGTCTGTCCACTCGTGAGAGCACGACCGACACCGTGACGGCCGTGAGGAGCCAGGCCAGCGGGGCTGATGTCGAGCAGGCTGCTCCTGTTGCCGGCGATGGGAAGGGCTGCATGGTGGACGGCTTTGAGGGGTTGATCCCGTCAGGTCTGCATGAGGCGGTCTGTGGCATCCTGCAGTACACAAGGGTTTTCGGGCTGCTGCCTCTACTGGTGAGGTGAATCAACCAACTGTGGCAGAAGGGTCGCTTATCACTGTGTGTGGGGGTGGGTGGTTTGGTCGATCAGGCATCTCTGTTGTTGTCTGATGGTCCGCCGCGCATGAGCCCGCCCCCTCGGCTGCAGGCGCAGCTGCTGCAGTTGTGCATACTGTCCACCCAGACACTCAACCACTCTGCCAGGATTGGCCTTCCCGCTGTACAGGTCATAGCAACATACACATTTCAAGCAAGCAACCTGTCAGACTGTGTATGTATGTATGTGTAATGGTGATGGTGGTTGTTGACAACGTCAGGGTGCTGTGCACGGCAGCCGGAAGGTGTTCTACCATGTCACTCACTTCCTCCTCGAGTACTGCAACTCCAAACTGGATAGTAAAGCAGAATCGGCAGAGGTCTGCAGGTGAGCCTGCTCGTCAGAAAGGAATGACTAGAGGCAGTCCCACCGCCACACATGTGCAACCAACACACGACCCGACTCTCACTCCCTTGTCTGTCCATCAATGCAGGGATTTGCTGCACGAGACGATTCATCTGATTGGCTTCGCCTGTCTCCTGCACCCCGACAACCGGGCACTCGTCAGTATCGGAGGCGAAAAGGTGAGGGAGAGGCGCGGAGGTCCAAATCAATCAATCTGCCGCAGTGATCTTTCCTGCCCCGTTGTGCGTGCATGTGTGCGTCAGAGTCTGCTGAAGATCCTGGCGGCCCTGCCTTTTCACTACTTCGTTGAGCCCCTCAACCAGGTGAGCGGGCAACACAGTAAGAGCACCTGAGTCGGCCACCTAATTCGTTCGGTTGTCCAGGTATTGTTCCCGACGTTGCTGTCGATCTGCTACGCGTCGCCCTCCAACCTCGAGATCCTCAAGGACGACGCCAACATCATTCCCATATGCAACTTCCTCAGAGACGCTATCCGAAGGGGTCCACACACAGACGAGCAGTGTGGGGTTAACGGCAGCAACGGGGGCGGTGGTGACGATGGGCAAGGAGGGCTGGGTATGGTGTCCCTTGGCCCCTCGCTGCGGCTGTCGCGTGAGGCGGCCGCCGATGCCCTGGCTTTCTTCGAAGAGCCAGACAGGCAGCACATGACCCCGGCGGACGAGAGCGCTGCCTAGCTAGCATCGACGGCTGGCTGCAGTGCATGTGCTCGCCACTCGTCCGTCGGGTGAGTAGCGAACAGATAGAGCCATAGTGTACCGTAGGTGTCTAATCAGGCTCAGCGCGGCCGGCCTCATGTGAGCATTCACGACCAATTGTTCACGACCTTGCCTTTTCCTCTTCCTGCTTTTTCTTTGTTGTTATTCTTGTTGTGTAAATGACTTCGCTTGTCGATGGATAGACTCTTCCCCAGTGGATGCCAGATCTCGTCAAATCGATGCCTTGATCGATGCTGCGCGCTTAGCCGGAAGGCGCAATCGCCTCCCAAGCCTCCCCGCGCTGCGGCGAGGAGCGGCGAGCCTTCCATCCCTAGCCGTCCGTCCTCATGACATTCACGAGCCCCCACTCCAAAACCTCCTCTTTTCTTCCGAAGGCCCATCGTAGCTTCATCGTCCCATAATCCCGCCCTCCTCTTCATCCTTCATTGAACGTCATCACTCACGCACTCTTCTCACTCACCGCCAATTCACCCACCGGACCGCTCCGTCCGCTGAGTCAGGCCATTCCTCGTCGTGAAGGACGCGGAGGGTTCTCATTTCTGGATGGTGTTTGGAAGCTTTGTCTGTGCCGCACTATGGGTCCTCGGGTGAGCAGGAAGAAAGAAAGCGAGACAAAATCGTAGACAGAGGGACGCCTAGCTGCCCTTTGCAGTGAGGCTGTGGGTGAACAGTCTGTGTCTGACGCTGTTGTGTGTCCCTGGCAGGTTGTCCACGGGTCATTGGCAGGGGGTGGAGGTGAGCGTCATCGACCCCCAGACACTCCAGATCAACCCGCCACTCAGTGTAATGAGTCTCTCCTCCACTTCTGGGAAACTCATTGTGAGAGACGGCGAGTGTCTTTGCGTGCGTGATGCATTGCAGGTGACTTTGTCTCTGTCTGAGGTGTACATATCTGCGGCGCCCAAGATGGTCACCGCCTACAGCACCTGGGGCAACGTGCGCCGGGACATCACACTGAGACTATGCAACTCCAGGAAGGGATGCACCCTGCAGGCCATACACAAGGTACATACCATAAAGACGGTAACGAGGATGTCGCAGGGATGCACGTGTTTGACAAACGCATGTATCATTCAGAAGCACTGCACACCCTCCAGCCTTCCTGAGAGCCCGATTGTTAGCTGCCGCCTTCTCCAGCGCACCCTGGCGCTCTCATGGGTCGTCGCGTACGCTCTTCTTGGGGCCATCTGTGCCACTCTCCTGGCTGCCGTGCTCCTGATGCTGCCTCTCGACTGTATCAAGGCCGACATGCGTCAGACTGGCGAGAGGGGCTGCTCCTACCAGACACTGCATATGACCATCTTCACTCTCTATACGGGTTGGCAGCACTCACAGACGGACCGGCGCATTCTTTCTCGAGATCAATGATGTCCCTGCCGTCTGTTGGTGTGTGTATGGCTGTGTGCAGCTTCATCCGTGTGTTCGTTGACGGCTCTGGCGCTGTACGGGCAGACATCGAGCCTGTGGGAACTCATCAACTTCCACCTCATCGACCCACAACGCCTCCTCATCCCAATCGGCCTCGTCCAAGCCACACTCTTCGACTGGTCTGTCCTCGGCCCCTCATTCTTCCTGTGCTCCCTCACCTCCCTCGGCAGCACACTGCTGCCAATCATCCTCCACCGCATCACAGAGGAGACGGGCGGCGCACACAACACGTCCCCCCACAATGAGGAGGCCCAGCTGCCGCAGGGGGGAATGGGTGTGCCGGGTGATGATGCGGATCCGGATGAGTCCTTCTCGGCCATCACGCGGGCGGTGGAGAGCGACACGTGCATATGGCGGCAGGGACGGGGGGAGAGGGGCGGCGGCGATGAGGGGACGGTGTCCATTACCTCGCCTTTGCTGGGCGGCACTGATGAGTCGAGGGGCATGTTCTCGGTGTCCAAGTGGCACGGCTGGACCACATACGTTTTCGGCATTGTCACGCTTCTGGTGTGTGTCGGAGGTCGGTGAGCTGGTCAAAGCACACACACCACACAGCACAGCACCAACAGCCAGACCGTTGGATGGATGGATGATACGGATTGGATTGATCAACTAACTGCATTTTTGCGTCTCTCTTCGCAGCGTCTGTCGTCTTCCTGCTCAAGACGGTGGAGAACACATGCGCCAAGCGAACATGTAAGCCACGCAGCCCATCTGACATTGCCCTGTCATGTCCAGGGCATGCTCTTCCTTCCGTGTCTCTTGCTGCATTCATTATATCAGGCCTGACCAACTCAGCCGACTGGACACTCTGGCAGAAAATCGCCACATACGTAAGACGCGCAGCCACACCGCAGGACGCAGTATATATGGATGTCTGTCCTTTCGCTGCTGTTGCTATCGATCGTTTGATCGTCAGGGAACGATTCTGTCGATGGACCCGCTGATCCCCGTGTTTGTCCAGGTGTTTGTGGGCATGTTCTGGCCCTACGGACTGGTAGAGGAGCTGCAATTTGACCCCGACAGGATCAAGAACAGACTCTTCGCCTTCAGAGTCGTCACCAGAGGTGAATACGCGGCACAGCACAGCACAGCACAGCACACACCACATACATATACCCATACCAATCATAGCTGGGTGGCTGGGTGGGCTGGTTGCGCAGGCAACGATCCGGTGCTGATCAACGAGACCCTTCGCAAGAACACGTCCCTGCTGCTGTGCCACCCCGACCTGCAGTGGATAGTGGAGGCGGTCACACAGAGACAGCTGGGCCTGGCCCTGCAGACGGGCGTGCGCCCTGAGGCCGTCGACAGGATATACGAGATATACGTCCCCGAAGACTACAGGACGCCCAGAGGTACACAGCGGCATGGGAGACGTGCCTGCACGTCACGCGGGGTGCAGCACTGTGTGTGCTGTGTGGTGTCAGGTACGCTGTACAAGGCGCGTAACCTTCAGTATGCGTTGGAGGGTCGGCACAGTGTGCTCAACAATGACGACTTCATCATCCACCTGGACGAGGAGACCCTGCTCGACCACAGCTCCATCCTCGGCATCAAGGCCTTCTTCGCGCAATACCCCGACCGAATCGGAAGTGGTACAGCCGCGCACACACACGCACGCACGCAGAGAGACACAGGATGTGTGCATGTGTCATCCACCATCTGTTTATCGTTGCCACGACACGACAGGTCGCATAGTGTATGGCCATGGTCCGGTGGTCAACCTCCTCACCACTTGCATCGACTCCGTCCGCTTATCAGAGGACCACTGCAGGTCCGGCCGGATGCACTGCACCCACATACACACATACATACATATGCACACCACAGTATGCACTACACGACGACTACACTGCCGCTCTCTCTCCCTGTCTGTCTGTCTGTTTGTCTGTCTGTCTCTGTGTGTGTCGATGCTATGCTGTGTGTGTATGCAGGACCCGTTTCTGGCAGAGTTTGGGGTTGCCGTCTCAGGGGCTGAAGGGGTCCTTCTTCGCCGTCCGCAAGGGCGTGGAGGAGCATGTCACCTTCGATGTCGGCGCTGCTGTCTCCATATGCGAAGGTCGGTCGGTCGATGCCTGCCCCTCACCTCACCCCACCCCACCCCACCCACAGAGACACCACACTCACTTGAAAAGACTGCCTGCGTCTGTGCCTGTGTTGTCATGACGTTGGTTGGTGTGTCCAGATGCGTATTTCGGTCTGAAGGCGCAGATGTTGGGTTACAAATTCGGGTGGATTCGCGGCACGATGAGGGAGTTCTCCCCATTCACCTTCATGGACCTCGCCAAGCAGAGACGGAGGTGGGCAGATGACTGTGTACTCATCCCATCCGCCCTTCCGTCCGTCCGTCCGGCTGCCAATGTGTTCGTGCATTCATTCATGTGTATTGTATGTACTGATATGCGCAGATGGATTCAGGGTCACTGGAAGATCATCTGGAGTTCCGAGCTGTCGTGGGGCGTGCGGTGGCCGCTCCTCCTGGCCTTCCTCATCTGGTCCTCCGTGCCATTCACCGCATTCTTGTGCACCATTTTCAAACTCGCGTGCGCATACAAACAAACCATTAAGAAACAAAAAGGCCTGTCAACGCACCTATCTCTGACGCAACCCCACCTATGGCTCTCAGGGGTCGAGGCAGCCAGAGCGACACGGTGCCGTATAGCCCCGCTTTGCTGTGGATAGCCGGTCTGTCCTACGGCGCCTCCATGGCTTGCTACTTCTTCGGATCGTGCCAAAACTTCTCGATTCGATCCAGGTACTGGCTGAGGCAGGCAGCCATGAAAGAAGCCACGCGATCGCTGAAGCTGGGCCTTTTTTGTGTGTGTCTCCTGCCATCCGTTCGTCTGTCTGTCAGGGGTCTGTTTGTGTATCTGGTGTTGGTGCTTGGGACGACCATCGGGCTGCCTTTGGTGACCTTCTGGGAGTCCTTCGTCATGCTCTACAGCCTCGCCACAAGGGACAAAGGCTTCCATGTCGTCCAGAAGACACTCCAAAGTCATTTCTTGATACGCTTTCCCCCTTCGGTAGCACACATCTATGTGTGTGACTTGTGTGCAGATGGTGCCCAGCCGCCGCCCTCACAGAGGACGCCCAAGGATGAAGATGACCCCACAGCAGCACTTACAAAGGGTGAGAGGGACGAAAAGCAGAGACACGAATCGAAGCACCCCACATGTGCTTTGCAGCCTCCACTTGTGCATCCGACGAGACGCAGCCGCAGAGAGGTGGCTCATGACCGACAAGGCCGGCGGTGAAGGCAGGTGGCTGCGTGTGTATCGTGGTGAAGTGACCCCAGCGCTTTTCGCGGATGGGTTTCTGTCGGAGACATGTGTGCCCGCGTGTGTGCTGCGACATGGCGATTTGGTGGCTGTCTTGCCTGCTGACGCATGTGGGTCCGTTTGAGAATGCCAAAAGAGGCTGCGTGAGCTGCAAAAGGAATTTGCATGTCGGACCAACCCAAGTCACAAACACACAATCCTTAAAGCCGATATGCACACACCAAATGGTACGTATCTATGTCTATGTGACTGACGTGGTTGGATGGATGGATGGATGGCTCAATTCTCGCTTCGTTTCGCAATTTCTTTGTTCCTCTCTCTTTTCTCCCCCCACTCGTGTCCATGCGGTCGACTGAGGCACGCCTTTTTACGTGTCTCGCCGCAGCTGTGCTGCCTCAGCAGCGAGGCCCGAAAAGCCACAGAAGGATCCACCATGGCCTGCCGCAAGCAAGGGCTGCTGGATGCTGGCCCACCCCTCTGGTGGCTGACGTGCCGCGATTGATGGGATGGCGTCGTGTGACGGTTGCTGCTCGTGATGGTGGTGTGTTGACAGTGTGTGGGTGTGGCATGACGTGTCTTGCTGTGAGGTGTCTTCGCCCAGGCGATGGATGAGGATGGGGAGGAAAAGGCTTGCCAAAGAGGTACCCAGGCAGAGGTAGAAAGACGACCTGCATAAGGGATGTGCACACAGACATCATAGATAGATAGACATACACACACACACACACACGCATATACGCATACCCGAGGTATGGTTGGCTTGATCTTTGTCGGTCCCACTCTGTGGGAATCAGCAGACGCTGCGGGTCGATCTGATGATCACGTATTTAGCACAACTGGTTGTGTGCATGTCTCTGCCAAACCTCTGGACCCACCTGTCGGAAGTCAATTATGTCCCAGAGGCCGTTGCATTGCGCGTAGCAGATCAAGGCCATGAGGGACGCCAAGCCAGCAGCGCAATACAACGCCAGCACCACCAGATAAGTGGAGAAGGCCAGCACAGGCACCGACCCCTGGGCCGCACTTGGCTCGGTCGCAGACGCCGATGCCGATAAAGACGCCGATGCGGATGCGTGAGTGGTTCTCTCTTCTCGCGGTGTGTCGTCCTTGTGGATGGTGAGTGGCCCCGCGGGAGGTGAGGGAGGGGTAGGGACCATGTAAAGCAGGAGAGCAGCGACCATCAGCCCAATGGCAAACACGAGGCAGTATTCTGGCACATGAGGAACAGGCGGGAAGATGCTTATGCGCGGAAAGTACACCCATGTGTGTGTGTGTGTGTGTGTGTACCTGTCCAGAAAGACATGAGGAGAAGGTTTTCGAGGGCATCGCAGTAGACCAATGGATGGGAAGAAGCCACGTGCCAATCGCTCTCCTCACAATAGCGCTGACACACACACACACACACACACACACGCGCACGTCGCATGTATGAGCCTTCAAATCGCCGGTTGGCTGTTTCCGCCCGCACCTTCGCAATGAATGCCAAGGGGCAGTCTCCCTTCGATGGGCATAGGGCTGACACCACCTCCTGCTGCACCGCACTCCATGTCGGAGGCCATGTGGCCGACCCAGCCGCAGCTGCACTGGCGCCTGACATGGCCACTGCCCCGATGCTGATGTCATTGAGCGAGGCCGCCACTTCCAGAGGCGGGGCAAGCCTCAACAATGCTGGATGGATGACACCAACCTCGACAGTCTGCCACTCGTTCCCTGTCAATCTGCAGAATAATGACATGCACACACGGACCGAGCTGCTCCATGGCCTCCTCAGATGTCTCACGCGATGAACCAGAAGAAGACACATAGAGAGGACACGACCACGATTCCCAGCAGCTGGAGGTCCTGTGTCTGGACGACATGGGTGCGGTGCCGGGCGTACGGCGGTAGCAGCAACAGGTCAGCGGCAGATTGCGCCATGGCTTCCAGCAAGACTGCTGGTGGGGGCGCCCCCCAGGCCGCATGCATGCAGAATCTCCAGGATTCTGATTTGTCCTGCCTGCGCATCAACCAAGGCAGGGGAGCCATTGGCAGAGAGCGGACAGTGCGCTTAAGACATTGTGAAATGCTGGCGTGGCCCGCCACCACGTCGGCCAGCCAGGCCAGGCACGTCAAGGCACGACGATAGCGCACCGCAGTGGGGTCAGCAGCTGGTGAGCGCTGCACTGCAGCATAGCGGTTCCTCATTGCAAGGTTTGTCTGAGATCCCATGGCTGCCTCGCGCTAGATTTCGTCACGAGCGAGGCTCTCACAGAGAGCCCGGAAAGGGGCCGGCTAGGATTTTTTCATTTACCGCTGTTCAGCTTTCAGCAATGCAATGGTATCAATCCATCCAGCAGCCACTCATTATCCACAACTGATGCTGACAAGGCGCACAGATGGTGACGTGTCGTGTCTGTCCACCTGCGTGCTGTCATGGTAGTGCATTCTCACCATGCACAATACAGCCCAACACACACGTCTCGGCACCCATCGTCATCACCGCCCCTTCACCCTGCCTGCAGCTGCCCCAGCAAGTCTCTGGCCTTGTCGCACAGCTCATGGTCGGCGCCACAACACACACGCAATACCTGAACACAGCATTCACCTGCAGTAGATATGCGAGTACACCGTGGCCGAATCTCATGTATGACCTCGAAGGCTCTCCTCATGAGTGCATCGGCCTTCGACGTCTCTCCACATGCAGAGAGGATCTTGGCCGTGAGGAACAGCTGAAGACCGAACAGCGGCGACTGGGCTCCGTACAGGGCTGCATCACACAAGACGTAGATAGAGAATCAACCATTTTCCTTTACGTGCTTTCTGCCCGTCTTCCCCACGCACCCCGATAAGCTGGCAGGGTCGTCAGTGCGACTGGAGCGGCCTCAGCAAAGGCCTCGACGGAGATCAGGTGCTGCAGCCACGACTCGCGCAAACGATGAAGCCTAAGAGGACAGCGACGTGGGAAACCAGCTGTCGGGGAGTGGGCAGTGTCCTGCACCCCGGCATCCCTGCTCGCGTACCTCAGGTATGCAGGATGAAAGGACGCTCCTGTCCCCATCAGGTCGTGGGTAATGGCCCTTATCTGCTGCTCCCCACACGCACATGCACTACCCTGCCTGGCTGCCGCCACCCGGTCTTCAAGCACGCCGATAAGACCCTCATCCACACGGCCACTCGGCTCCTGACGTGTTGTGGTAGCCACCTCGTAGACAGCCGACTGCGCCAGACTCTCTTCAAGACGTGACCAGCCCCCCTCCTGTCTTCCCCACTTCTGCCGGGCCTCATCCATGTCTGCGGCAATGAGACGCCGACCGCGCCACTCACATGGCCATCGCCAGTCCCACCCATTGCCGCTGCTGCTGTGGGAACTGGTCTGCAGCGAGTCGTGGTCGCATAGAACTGTTCGCTGCAGGTGCTCCCAGGCTGACGAAAGGAGGTCGCCTGTTGGGGCGGTATATGTGGGACGGAATGAACCGGTAAGGGGCTTTACAAGGAAGGCGTCCACAACACCCTGTGAACGTATTCATGAGTGGATGGTTGCTGCACCGCATGTTAGTGCGTGACGGCTTACTTGCAGCGGTGCCTGGTCGTGTGTGTGGCAGAGTGGACACGAGCACTCGAAGAAGTACTGCTCCTTCAGATAGCGACGCCGACCTGACGCATCCAGCCATGATGGGGAGAAAGCGACGCCATATAATGACGATACAGGCGATGTGTGCACTCCATGGATGTCTGTCAGTCTTACTCACCTTCCGCTGTGTCCGCGACATCCAAATAGCTGATCGTCAGCTGCACCCACAACGCCCAACCCACATCCGCCATCGCTGGTCTTCTCGCTGATGACCCTTTCCTTCGTCTATTTCACCTCAGTGTCGGGTGTGAGGTCCGCCAGGGTGCGCACAGTCAGCCGTAGACCGGCGAAAGTCGCCACACACGACGGCAGGCAGCTGTGCACACAGCACAGAGCACAAGAAGAGCGCTGTCGGACTGTCGATGGTATGTCTGCAACGGTGTGTGTGTGTGTGTGTGCGTGCGTGCGTGAGTGCGTCTGTAGCCTACGGACGAGTGGTTGAGGACAGCTGCGTCGGGGTAGAAACCCAAACCGACAGGCTGGTGAGTCCACCACATACAGACACACATACCACACACACGCGACACCAATGAATGCATTCACATGATTACCCTCAGCCCGGACACGTACCCTCAGCTCTTCATCGCAGATGGAGAATGCGTTGCATGAGACCTGAGCACACACTCCCCGCGCCACTCAGTGTGGGCGAATGGGCGATTTGTGGCTTCTGAGCAGACCTTGCACAAGGCGGCGAGGAGGGTGGTTTGGGCGGGACACCGATTGCCCACAGATGTCGCCCTCAGCATCTTTTCGGCCAGACAGCTCACTGCAGCTGCAATGTATCAAATGCATTGCACCACCGCCAAGGAGCTCTCTGTCGGTCACTCACCGAAGCCTTCCTTCTGCCCATCAGTGAGGCCGTCAGGATCTGCAGACAGACAGACAGACAGACAGATACACAAACCAAACCACACTCATGCATTGCCTCCCAACCCACCCACCCATTCCCACACGTACCTCCTTTCAACGCCATGAATGAGTCGAGCGTGAGCGTTGAGGATGACCCTCCATCACCCACCAGCAGTCGTGAGATGATTTGCACCAGCAGCCGCAGCGAGGGGGTTGGGCACCGCGGATGGACAGCCTGGATCGCGCTGCACTCCCATCGGTGCACTCGCCACGCCACTGACTGACACGCAGCGCCACAAAAGGCAACCGCCTACAGCACACCCAACACACAGACAGACTGGAGACTGATCCACCGATCCATTGCGCGGCGGAACGTTACCTTACCACGTACGTACCTTGCATCGTCCGCACCGCAGCAGCCGCCTGCCTGGCGTTGCTTCCTTCAGACAGCCGCTGCACCGCCGCATCTGCACACTCTCCACACTGGGCGGCGATGTGCTGGGAGTGATGACATAGGCGAAGGGCTCGGCAGTGACAATCACCGAGCCGCGGGGGATCTCGTCGGCTGCAAAGAGGCCGCGGCCCTTCCTCGGATCTCTCCTCGTGACGGTCTTGGCCATGGCTCCATCACCAAATCCGCGACGGATTCGTTTGCTCGCTTCTCGTGAAGCCGCCCGACGCCATGGGAAGGCTGATATGGAAGATGCGGCGATACATAGCTAAGCTCGCAAATGTGGCGTCGGTTTCGAGAGGCAAATTGGCGGTTTTCCCTGTGCAGTGTGAGGACTGAGGGCTGCCAGGAGCTGAACATATTTGCTTTTCCAACAAGTCTTGACGCACAAGACGCGAGAGAGTCAACGCTGACGTTTCCCTGACCCTTTGGAGGATGGTGGTGACTTCTGCTATTGGGTCGTGACGCCTGCTCGTGCTGCCGATAAGCCACGGAGCCTGGCCTGCCTCTTTCAGCCGCCCTCCATAGAAAGAACGGCAGCAGCGCCATGATGGGTGCGATGATTTGCGGCTGCCTGGAGCCACAGCGGTGCATTGTGGATCAGAATGAGATGGAGATTGGCTCCCCCCGCGGCGCCTCTTCATCGGCCTTCGCCGTCACCTCGCCCCCCATCAGTGCTCGGGGCGTCCCCCGGCCTCCCAATGTCCATCCCAAGGACGCCACGCCCTATGTCAACCGCTACCCCAACAACACCCTGCCGCACAACACGAGCATTCTCAAGTCTGCTCGCGTGTCGACCGCCAGCCCACGGCTGTATAGTCCAGGAGCGGGAGTGCCCAAGAGCGCCGACAGCCTCCCAGCGTCGCAGCTGGGGACGCCGAGGCCGTATGACATCAGCCAACACGTATCGCCGAGGCCACTGGGACAGAAGGCCAATTAGCTTGCCTGGGAGGGAGAAGGGGAGGGAGGGAGGGGTGGTGTGGGTCAGGTTTGTGGCTTATTCCTCTCTGACAGACATGCACAACACTCGGGTGCCTGTGGGTCCGCTCGCGTGTGTGTGTGTGCGGTTTTGAACGACACTCCCTCTCCTGGCTGGTTCGGCTGTTGAAAGACAGACAAGACAAGACGACTGGCTGGCTGTTTGTGTGTGGCGTGCTGTGCTCTATCTACCTATCTATCTATGGCTGCATTTATATCGTGCCCTCCCCCCACTTGCCGTTTGTCCGTCCGTCCGTCCGTCCGTCCGTGCGTGTACAGCTCAACCACTGGCCGACTGATACGATGCGTACCTTGCTTGCTGCCTGCCTGCCTGCATACCGTTAAATAGTTGGATAGCGACCGACGTGTTTCTCTCTTTTTGGCGGGGTGATCTGACCATACACACATAGGTATGCACCAAACCCATACACACAAGTGCTGTGCTGCATGGGGGAGCATCGCACGCGAGACTGGATGGATGGCTGGATGGATGGACGGATGGCTGGCCATTTCTTTCTTTGTCGATTGGCTTCTCCCTCCTTCCCTGCCGGCCTGTCCGTGGGTGTTCGGTACAGTACGTGTGGAATGGAATGTGCGTGTGCGAGTGTGTGTGCGCATAGGATGCTGGCTTGGCGCCTGTCCGGTGAGATAAATACCTGCGTGCATGGCAAAGTAGAGAGGGAAACGAACGATCGGTGTACAGACGACGACCGGGGGTGCAGAGAATGTGTGTGTGTGGATGGATTGCCTGCCTGCCTGCCTGCCTGGCTTGTGCGTCTGGGAGAGTGTCTGTATGTGTGTGAATGAACCAACATGCGGCGTGGTGTTGTAATTTTGATTAAACGGTGTGATTATATAATATGATGGCGCCGTTGCTGCCTGTGCTGTTGGCTGTGTGTTGAGACCAATTCAATCACTCAATGCCGCGCACTGTTGACTGCATGATCGGTCGGTCGGTCGTTGCATTAAATGGGAGTCATGCAGATATCAAGCACGGTCACTCACCTCAACCTCACGCACACCCACACCCTCATAACACCATCACCATCTCTCGATGGAGAACACGCCCACACGCCCATTTATCCATACCCGCCATCAAACGGTCTTGCCCACGGCTGCCGTGCCGGTGTGTCACGCAAACAGGCCAGCCCGGCCACGAACACGCCGACACGAGATGTGCCCGTGTCGACGCAGCCGTGGCCGTGTTGATCGGCATCCCGAGACACATCCAGCGAACACTTCTCATCTCACGTCATCAGATCTGTGTGCTCGCCCAGGTCCGTCTGTCCGTCTGTCTGTCTATGAGTGTGTGTAAAGAGACCGACTACCAAATGACCGTAGAGACGCCACACCATGTACACGTACACGTACCCATCACACGCACATGCGTACGTACGTGTCCGTACGCAGCTCACGAATGAAGGAATGATGAATAAAACCCGCCACACGCACAAGCGATATCGGTATGATGCACTTGAAAGTGTCATGCAGCAGCGACCCGGCGTGCACGTCACATGACATGTCATGAAATCAACCAGACAGACAGAGACAGATGTGGTGCGTGTCTCCCTCTTGGATGGCGGCGCCGCCCCAAAAAACAGGGGCGGGCGGCCGGTCGGGAGACACACCTCACATCACATAATACAACGCAACCACACACAGGGACACACACGGCACAGGGGGCAGGCAGAGTAGCAGTCAGTGCACTGAGCTAGCAGGACCAGCGAAAAAGTCGTTCGTTCTTTGCATGTGTGTGTGTGTATGTATGTCACTGTGACAGAGCCGCGTCGACGGGTCGGGAAAAACGCCTGATGGACAAACCAACCTGACATAATAATATATATATGTACGTGTGTGTAAGTATGTACCCCCTCCCTGTCCCCTCCCCAGGTCACGTCAGTCACACCACATCACAGCACACGCACCCGCAACGCACACACCATGAGCAGACCACATGACACGCTCCAAAAACTAGCTAGCCACGGCCTGACGCACGCACGTATCTGTTGTAAAAGACGACCATCATACGCACCGACGCCATCCGGCTGGCCAGTGTCACCCACGGACACGGCAGCAAAACAGCACACAGACAGGTAGACAGACAGCGATCCGTAAAAGCAAAATCTGTACACACAGGGAGGGAGAACACGTCAGGGGAAAAACCACGCACGGCCCGAAAAGAAAACAACACGACACACAGGGAGGGGTAGACGGGAGCCTAGACCTGCACGCCGTCCTGCTTGCCGTCCCTGCATCACACACACCACACCAAAAGAGAGTGAGATTCATACCAAGATCACCGTCCAGCCTCTATTGTGTAGTGTTGGTGAGCTGAGCTCCTCAGCTCACATCATGTCTTTCTCGGCAGCCATGTGCGCCCGTGGTGACATCCGCGGTGAGCCGCCAGGCGACATGCCGACCCAGTTGTAGGCGGGGCCGCCGTGCTCGTCGAGGTCCATGCCCTCCTCCTCGATCTCCTTGCTGATCCGCAGCCACCCCATCATCTTGATCGCCCCGAAAGTCAGGCATGCCAGACCGCCCGACCACGCCGCGATGGCGAGGATGCCGACGACCTGCGCGCCGAGCAGCCCGCCCTGGCCCATGGTGAAGAGGCCTGACCCGTTGTGGAGCAGACCAAGGGCGAAGCAGCCCCACGCACCACACGCACCGTGCACTGACATCAAAACACGACAGAGAGACACGCATCGCATGAGTGTTTTTGACATGAGAAGCCAGTTGACTCTGTAGTGCGCCCGCCCACTCACCGCAGCTGGCCTCGAGAGGGTCATCGACGTGCAGGAGGTCGTTGAGCTTGGAGGCGCCGACATAGATGCATCCGGCGACGAGGCCGATGACGAAGGCCGCCCATGTCTCGACGTCGGCGCAGCCGGCAGTGATGCCCACGAGGCCGGCAAGGAACCCGTTGGCCAGACCGGTGACGTCGAACTTGAAGCCCTTGGCAAAGTAGCTCTTGAGGATGAAAGCAATCCCACCTGTCCGCACACACGCACATGGATGCATCTATGCATACATCGATGTCTGTCTGTGGCTCTCAGCAAGTCGCTTGCTGGCTGAGTGACCGACCGGCGGCGCCAGCCGAGATGGTGGTGTTCTGCGCAACACGCGCGGCCTGGGCGATGCCTGCGCCTGAGATGGCGAGCGTCGAGCCGCAGTTGAAGCCATACCTGTCACACACAGCGACTTCCATTAGGCGCAACCGGGCGTCCGGTTCTGCTCTGGTGGGTGGTGGTGGGTGGTTACTTACCAGCCGAACCAGAGGATGAGTGCGCCAAGGCCGACGAAGGGGATGTTGTGGGGGTAGAACTCATAGGGGTCCTCCGTCTCAGAGTAGCGGCCCGTACGGGGGCCGCACAGCCACGCACCGAACCATGCCGCTACACCACCAGTCATGTGCACAATGCCAGAGCCCGCGAAGTCTGACAGACAGCATCACACGATTACAGGGAGTGTCGTTGGTCTTGCGGGTTCACTCACTCAACTCACTCACTCACCGCTGAAGCCGAAGGTGGAGAGCCATCCGCCGCCCCAGGTCCAATGCACGATGATGGGGTAGATGAGGCCAATCATGATCACGCAGAAAGTGGCGTACGCCTCCAGACGGGCTCGCTCCGCAACGGCACCCGACACAATGGTGGCTGACCACATGCAATGCAGCACAGCACACAAGATCGTCCCATGTACGCGCCGCGGGTACTGTGCTGTGACGGTGACTCGCAGTACCTCCAGCCGAGCAGAAGGCGAACTGGAAAAACCAGTCTCTGAAGTGGAGTGAGCCGGCGTCGAGATCATGGTCGTACTCGGCACTCGCGCCGCCAAACAGACTCGTGCCGAGGAAGCCACCGCCGTCGGCACCGAACTGACATCACACGCACCCACGCACCCCCGTCCGTACAAGAACGAAACGGAATCACACACCGGCTGTCTGCACGTGGGTGGGTGGCTGGCTGTGGCTGCTTACAGCGAGTCCATAGCCCCAGATCCACCAGACGATGACCGAAATGGACTTGTCCATCAAGTTCTTGGCCAAGATGTTGGACGCGTTCTTGGCACGCACCGAACCTGCCTCAAGCATCGCAAACCCCTGCACACAACACACATTTGCAGCATGCGTGCGTGAGTGAGACAGAGACCCCCAGGCAGCTGTCTGTCTGTCTGTCTGTCTGTCTGTCTGCGGCTGTGCGAGTGAGTGAGTTGACTGACCGCTCCCATGAAGAAGACGAGTGCGCCCGACATGACGATCCATGCGCTGTCGATGGAAAAGGTGAGCTCTTCGATGAGCGCATTCACCTCCTGGGCGTTGGAGGCCTTCCATGTGCATGTAGTCGGATCCTCCGCAAAATCCGCCTCGGTGCAGTCCCGATCATTCGCCCCCTCCCAGTTCTGGGCGGCCACACAGCAGCACCAGCACAGCAGCCGTGCACTCACACAGATGCCGGATCTTTGCCGTGTTTTGTCCCCTCACCTACCTTGCATCCCGCGGGGAGTGTGCCGGCGTCGAAGTCCTCTTTAGTGCACTGATTAGTGGTCAGCAGCCAGGCAACACAAGACAAACAAACCACGCAGGCGTGCGTGTGAGGCATCTGAGTGCATGCGGCCTCTTCTCCGCCCCTCCCTCCCTCCCTCCCTCCCTCCCTTGTGCTGTCAGTCTTCCCTGACTGACCTCAGTGTCCATGATGTAGGTTGCCGCCCTGGCGACGGCGAACAGCCCAAAGAGGGCGAGCAGAGCAGCAAGCGACCTCATCTTGCGATGGTGCGATAGAGTGAGTGAGATGTGAGTCCGCAGGAAAGATCTCCGCAGTCACGACACCGTCTCACCACCAGGCGAGCTACTGTTCTCGAAAAGCTGGCCAAAACGGCCAAAGCTCTGACTGGCTGAGTTTCAAGTGCGAGACGATCGATGTTGGCCAGGGAGGAAGGGTGCAGACAGACGAGTGTGTCCTGCAACGCAGTAACCAACCGACCGACATGCACAATCGCTGTGACGTTGGGGAACTCATGATCTCTGGGAAAAGGCTCGGCTTGAGTTGCAACTTGCAAGCTTAGCCGGCAGACCCGTGTTTTTCGTGAATGCCCCGTGTCATTCGGGCTGCACTGCTCTTCATCATTGCAGCTGCAGTCGACACATGTGTTTTTGCGGCATTTTGTTCATCAGCATCACTTCCACGGCTCTTGAGGCACTCTGCGCCGTCGATGACTGAGCTGCAGAGCTCAGCCGGTCCACAGAAGATGACGACAAATGCCCTCATTCGATGTGAGAGAACACACATTCAACACACGGAATCGACTGTGTGTGCCTGTGTGTGTGCAGTGACTAGGTCCATCATCCCGCCCCTGAGCCCTTCGCTGCGCAAGGGGGATCTCGGTCAGATAACAGACAGATCTGAAGACCAGAGTGATCCGCAATGGCATCCACACACATCGGTTGGGTGCTGGGTCGTCTTCAGGGTGCGTGGCCGTGATCGGCGGGTGCTTCGAGTACACGGGAGCGCCGTTCTATGCGGCCATTTCGGCGCTGAAAACGGTCAGAGCGGACCAATGAAGGCATTCTGCTGTTAAGCAGGAGTGAGCTGCCTCTGCAGGGCGCCGACCTGGCCCACGTATTCTGCACGCCGGGTGCCTCTGTGCCCATCAAGAGCTACAGCCCAGAGCTCATTGTGCATCCTGTAAGTGAGTGGGAAGACCACAGAAGGAAAGGCTACTATACGCCGGCGCCATTCACTGATGGCTGATGGCTATGTTTCTGCTGACAGGTGCTTGCGTGTTCTAACGAGAGCGGCTCTCGGTCGCCGATAGACTCCATCGAAGAGGTGGGCAAGAAAACAAAGTGTGCACAGCCTGTGTGAATCACAGTCACACAGCTTCTTTCCGGTCATTGTCAGATAGGGCGTTGGCTCAAGAAGATGACGGCCGTGGTGGTCGGTCCGGGGCTGGGGCGGGACGACGCCACGCTGCAGGTGGCGTCAGCCATCATGCAGAAGGCACGCGAAATGGACCTGCCGCTGGTCAGCCAGCGAGGAACGGACGGCGCACGGGGACAGCGGCAAAGCTGTGATTCACGTGTGTGCAGGTGATCGATGCGGATGGGCTGCACGTGGTCCGGCTGGACCCGCAGCTGGTCAAGGGCTACCGGCGGTGCATCCTTACCCCAAATGCCAACGAGTTCCAGCGGCTCCGAGACGCACTGCCCGCTGACAAGACGGACCCTGCTGCTGCTGGTCAGCCCCTCAGCGTCGTCAAAGAGAACCCTCAACACCCACTACCAAAAATAACAGGTGGGTACATTCATACGCCCGCTCCCCCAGTCCCTCGCAAACGGCAGATCTGGTGCTGTATGGGTGGGTGGGTGTGTGCAGAGGAGGCGTTGTCTTTGACGAGCGCGCTGTGCCGCGCCCTTGACGGCGTCACCATTGTCCGCAAGGGCCCGTCCGACTGCATATCCGATGGGCGCGTTGGCATGGTTTGCGCTGTCACCGGGGCCAGCAAACGAGCAGGTACCTGGCTGACTGAACAGACTCGCCGACCACACCTGTCTGTTGTCTTTCAGGTGGCCAGGGCGACGTCCTATCTGGCAGCGCAGCGACGTTTGTGTCGTGGGCGATGAGAGGCACAGACGAAGCGGAAGGCCCGCCGAGGCACCTTCTTGCCTGCTACGGGTGGGTGGCCTTGGAGGATGGCATTCCCTGCTTCATGCATGCACACACACATGCCGCCTCTGTGCCTCCTCTCAGTGCGTGTGCGTTGACGCGGGCGAGTGCTGCCGCGGCCTTCGCAAAGAAGAGGAGAAGTGAGCAACCTGCAGCTGTCTTCAACCGTTCTGTGGACGCGCTGTGTCTGTTTTTTCCGCAGGCATGACGGCGCCGGATGTCATCAGCGAGCTCGGAGAGGCGAGCCAGAAGTCAGCCAGGGAGGCGTTAGTGCAGTCACTTTCTGTGCGTCGTCCTCCTGCTGTGTGTGTGGGTTGCAGGTGTTTGAGAGTCTGTGTGGATGATGAGTGGGACGGGCGGGTGAGAGCGTGTCTATCAGTGTGTGACTTGCAATGGCATTACGTGAAAGATCTTGATAAGGCTCAGACACTACAGGCGCAACTTCGACGGGCGGGCAGACGTGTCGTGAATGGCTAGCGGACAGCCACTGATGGCGATCAAATGCCTTTGAGAGACGGTGTGTGTCTGCAAGGTGTGCATTGGGATGGGATGGAAGTGGGATGGGTTGAATGATGGGTCTATAGACCCTTTGTCACTTGACTAAACAAAGACACATGAACGGACAGTCGGCCATCAGATTATCTGTCACCCCAATCGCACAAGGTAGTCTCAGTTATGTACAGAAAAGAATGCATATGCACAGTGTATCTCAATCGAAGGGAGAGGAGTACACAAACGGAAGACAGAACACCACTCAGACGTACGTACTACGTAGGACAAACACACAGTTCTTGAGACAATACACAGTTCAGCTCAGAACACGCCACACTAGACCACACCACACCCTCCATCTGATTGATGGATGTGTGGATGCATCGCCCATCGGCTCTACTTACGACAGAAGAGGGTCAAAAACACACAGGCACACACCAGGACGGCCATACCAATAAACACTCCCCCTATTATCAAGAACGTCACCCCGCTTCCGGCCCTTCCGTTGGCTTCGTCGGCAGGGTCGAAGATCTTGAAGCACTCCGGACTGTTGCCGCATTGGTACACCGAGCTGACCTCCCTCCTTGCCCTCCAACAGTCCACTGTTTCTCCTTTGTTGTACGTCGGGCTCACACAAACACAAATACCCCGCTGAGCATGGGGCGGACCGCCAGCGGGCCGGGCTCTTCGCAATAAGTCCTCTTGCGCTTCCTGCAGTCTGACTTCCTGACTTGACGCTGCTCGACACTAACGACGCCAGATGACAGCGAAGCTGGCAGTGATTGCAGAGGAAGGCAGATCGAAGGAGTTCTTGGTTGCGGCATGCGTTTTTTGAGCTAGAGCAATAATTGCGCGTGAAACGTGTCCAAACTGCTCTCAGCTCGCACATCCATCCCATCCCCCTCGCTCCCATCCTCTCCCTTTGTAACGCCCTTGTAGCCTCCCTCTTTGTGATCTCGCTCCCCCCACCACTCTCGCTCGCCTTGCGCAGGAAGCTGCCCCTCCCGGCCTGACTTGTATGAGGTGTTCAGCCGATAGGAAGATGGGTGCCAGGTACAAGGACCAGTTCCTCAAGACACAGGTACCCACCCCAGCACCCGGCCAGATGCCGATCTATCCATTTCATGGGATATATGGCGGTCTCCTGCGTGCGCGTGTCCGTGTGTGTGTGTGTGTGTCAGCTGTGCCCCTGGTACAAGCAGGGGCGGTGCAACAGACCCCTCACATGCCGGTAAGGACTGCAGATGACCCTGGATGGAATCATGGACGCGTCAGCATCATGACGGGTGTCGTTGCGTTCGTTGGGTTCCGTTGGTTTGGTCAGGTTTGCGCATGACGAGTCGGAGCTGCGGGCGCCTCCTGACCTGTCGAGGACGGCCTTCTGCCCTAGACTCATGAAGGTCCGCTCAGATGCGCTGAGGGAGGGGAGACACCGGACAGATCAGTGCACATGGGTGCGGGCTGGTTGTGCGGATGGTTGAGAGACACGAGTTGATGATGTGGTGTGGTGTGGTGTGGTGTGTTGTGTGTTAGGTTGGTTGGTGTGACGAGCCCACGTGCCCCTACGCGCATAGCCAGAAGGAGCTGCGGGCGACCAAGTGAGCTGATTCCCTCCCTCCTTGCAGAGGGGAATGGAATGCACACACACCGTGCCGCTCACCGCTTCCCGCTTCGTGTGTGTGGTTGTGTTGTTTGTTTGTTGTTGCGTTCAGGCATTTCCTGAAGACGTCGATGTGTCAGATGTGGTTGAGTGGTAGCTGTCCCTCGGGCATCCGCTGCAGATTCGCTCACGGAGCTGAGGAACTCAGGAAAAAGTACGCTAGCTCCACCACACACCACCATACCCCACCCGCACACATCCCTCTCTGGTCTGTGTGTGTGTGTGTGTGTGTGTGTGTGGTGCAGCAGTAGTCCGAGCAACGACGTGTCCCCGAAGCACCGCGAGGTGCCTTTGAAGGACCCGGAGGGTTCCAGCAACAACCTGCTGGCGATCCAGCAGAACCTGCAGTCGCTCAACGTTAACAGCCTGGCGAGCCTCATGAACCTCAACCTCTCCCTCAGCAACTGCATCCCCCCGCCGCAGCACAATCCACACACCATGACCACCCAGCAGCAGGCACAGGCCGCCCTCATGACCAACCAGCTCTACCAGCAGCAGCTACAGCAGTACGCCAAGCTCATGCTGCAGAACGCCGCCGTCGCCAACAACACCCTCAGCCAGCTGCAGGCTGGCACCTACACCAATCCCAACACCAGCCAGGCCCAGGCACAGGCGGCCGCACTCACCGCAGCGGCAGCGGCATACCAGGCCAACCCAGGCCTGCTGCTCAACGGGCAGCCCAACGCCACTCCCAACCCGCCGGTCATCATCAACGGGCAGCCCAACGGGAATGCACCTCTGCTTCTGAGCGGCCAGACCACCATCCCCGGCCTGCAGAACTACGTGCCACAGTACCCCCTCCCCGGCCCCGAGCAGCTGGCAGCCGCCCTGTCGCAGCAGCAGGGCGCGCACCAAGGCACCAGCCCATCGGAGGCGGCCAAGGGCGGCCAGACGCCGCACAAGTCGCCCCTGGTGCCGTTCTTCGCCGGCGTGGGTGGGCAGCAGGTGCCTGAGGGTGCGGGGATGTTCCAGCTGCCGGACCTGACGCAGAGCTGGATGGGGGCCCACCAGGGGCAGACCATACTGCAGAACGCCCTCGAGGCCTCATTCAAGTCGCAGCACTCGACCTACGCCGCCACCAACGGCGTGGTCCCGCAGCAGGAGGGTACCCCCACGGCCAACGGCTACGTGCCCTCGTACCACACGGGCTACCCCGCACAGCATAGCGGGTACGGGATGCCCCCCCAGCACACCAGCTGGAGCGCACACCAGGGCTCTACCGTCACACCCATGTCGGGCGGCGGGTGGACCAACGGCACCACCACCGACCGGTCCTACTCGGACGGCACCAACAAGGGCGGCGAGGACGGGACGGACACCAACAACGGATCGCCGTCGCGCACCTCGACGGTGCAGTACCCCGCCCACCCCCCCAACGGGCCGGGAGGGGGCGTGCCGCACTCGGTGTCCGGGCACATCTCCACCTCCCCATCGTCCGAGGGCTCGCCCATCAACCGCGGTGGCCTGACGTTCAACAGCGTGTTGCTGCCCGAGATCTTCCCGGCCAACAAGAGCTTCCCCACCTTCCTGGGCGGTGTGGGCGGGCACGCCAAGAGCGGCAGCGACGACACCACGGTCGACGGTGCCACCCCCAACGGGACCCCGGTTGGGGAGGGCACGGAGGAGACCAGCGCCGAGACGCCCGAGCACGACGAGGACCACGAGCGGCACTTCAAGCACTTCGACGCCATCGGGCAGGAACTCGTTAAGGGCATCGACGCCCAGAACTAACTAAGCTGACACACACAGACATGTAGATCGATAGCTAGGCGGGGGGATGGGGCTGGATGGGTTGAGGGAGGCAGCGACAGACATACAGACACATGAGTGCCTGGGTGGGTGGCTAGTGCAGGTGAGGGTGAGAAGGGACGGGGGCAGGTGGACGGACGGACGGACGGGCTAGGGATGGGCGGGAGGTGTCACACCAGATGCCGCCTCGCCCTGTTTTTGGTGAGTGACTTGTTGCCGGGGGTGGGTGGTGGATCCTTTGTCGCGTCCTGACTCGTGCCTGACTGCCTGCCTGCCTCTTTCTTGCTCGTCGTGTGTGTCTGTGAGTGTGTGTGTGTGTGTGTGTGTTGGCGTACTGGGTGGAGAGAGAGAGAGAGTGATGAGTGCTTTTGCCGACTGAGAGTGGCGTACGTACGTGTACAGCTTTAATCTGCAAGGCTGACTCGCGGGAGGGAGGGAGGGAGGGGTACACACACATACTCGCGTAGACAGAGACCGGTCAGCTGCCCAGCCTTTGTTTTTTTCTCAGCCGTTGGGGGTTGGCTCGCTTGGCTTGCTGCTGGGCGGACGGCATAGCAGCGGAGAGAGAGAGGGGGGATATACAGGTACGCGTGTGTGTGTGTTGTGTGTGTATATGTGTGTGTGGTGTGATATTTCAAGGGCCGGTGTGTGTGTGTATGGTATGGTCATATGGTATGGTATGCTTATGCTATGGTACGGCTTTCTATCTATCGCTGCCTGCAGAGAGAGAGAGTGTTTCATGGGATGGATGGATGGGTGGATCAATGATGACATTGACTAGAGGAAGGGAGGGAGGGAGGGAGGGAGGGGGGCGCGGTGGCCCGTCCTTTGTGTCATGGTGCTTCCTTTCACTCACTACATTGATGTGGATGGATGTGCGTCGACTTTTCTCTGTGCAGTGGCTGCCAGGTGATTTATCGTAGTTTGTTTTTGTGTGTTCGTTGCGCTCGCGTGAGGCAGGGCAGGCAGGCAGACAGAAAGAGATCCACGCATGCAGCATGGATGGATGGATGGGTGGACCGACAGCAGACAGACAGGCAGGCACGATGGCAAGCTCAACTCAGCTACTCTCTCCCTGTCCAATTGATTGTCCCGTGCAATGTCCTCTCGTCGTTGTACCTTTCTTTTCTTCATCTGATCGCTCAATGGCGATCATTCTATCGATCGCGTCCTATCGATCGCCACCCTCGCTCGGGTGCAAACACGTCGGGCATTCATATCTACGCTGCATTGGATGGATGGATGGATGGATGGGGCTACGCCGCCGCCTTTGCTTTGCTTTGATACCATCGCACTAGAATGCCGAGGGAGCAGAGAGAGGTGAGGGAGGGGGCGGGTTGCCTGTGTGCCGGGCTCGCTCGCGTGTGCGCAGGGGTCTGTCCGTCTGTTCCTCTGTCTTTCTTTCTTTATTCGTGAGATCCTGTGTGGCGGAAGAGGTGTTTTCCGTTTGGGTGGCTAGCAGCTGGCAAGTTGGCGGGAGAGCGGTGAAGGGAGGGAGGGAGGGAATCTGAGCGATTTTTCGATCCGCGGCAGACGGGCACCTGCTTGGCTGTCTGTCTGTCTGTCTGGCTTCTCGTTTGCCTGCCTGCTGTGGGAGTGGGCCTCGATGTCTCATCTGCTCCTTCTTTCTCCGCCTCGACCTTTCCCTGTCGTAGCTCGCTAGCTGTGTCGATATCCCCAACTCAAGCAACTGCCGGCCGTGGTCGGCGCTCGGCTGGGTCGCCCCTCTTCTTTCTCTTCTGTCCCGTCATGACTAGCGAAGGGGTGGATGCATAGCGGGCGAACGGTGCGGTTGACGCTGTTGGCCCGGGTTTAATGCAGGATACGCCCATACCCATGGCATGACACACACACACACTCCCTCGCAACACACGCTGTGAAAAGGGTGGGGGGAGGGGAGACGCAGTGGCCATTGACTGCATCCCACGGCACGTACCCATCCACTGACTGCATGCTTTGATGACCTGCCTGATGCCCTGCCACGCGTCTGTCTGTCGTTGCCATGCCAGTGAGTTTTCTCCGGTAGCCTTCCTTCCTGCGTCGCGTGACGTCTCGTTTCTTTCAAAGAAACAAACAGTCTTGGGAGTCCATCCATTCAATGCGCTCATTGACACACACGCCTCCCTCCATTGCATGAATGAGCCTGTGTGTGCGGCCTGTGTGCTGGCAGCTGCGGTGCCGTGTGTGGTGTTGTTGAGATGAGAGGGAGAGGGCTGAGGGCGGGGAGGGGCACACACGAGGTCGGAGGCTGGCTGGCTGGCTGGCTGCTTTTTGCGTCAATCGTCACTGTTGTTGGTAGGTATCTATCGCCCTCTTCTCGGCATTCCCGAATGAATGCAGATTGCTTTGATTGAGGGAAGGGGCGGCATGGCATCCATCGGTGGGTGGGAGGGAGGGACATGCAATGGGTCTGTCTCTGCATGCGTGTGTGGCGGCTCTTTTCTTTATCGTGTGTGAGTGAGTTGGTTGATGTGATGTGATGCGTCCATGTACATCTTTCACTTGGTTGCCTTTATCTTTGTCTCAGTCAGTCGTCAGTGAATAAGTGTCACCTACCCCGCCCTTTTTGCCTTACTTGCCAACACAACCACAGCTGGCCATTTCGGTAGGTAGAAGGAGTAAGTGGCCCGGCCCTCGCGGTGTCTGTCTGTCGTATGTGTGTGCTGTTGTTGCTGTTGCTGCTGTGGCTGGTGGTGGTGGTGGTGGGTCAGTGGACAAACCAAACCCCTCACACAAAGATTGACTCGTCATTTTGTCTGTGACGGGCCGATTTTTGGTCGGTGGATGGGTGGGTGGATGGTGGGTGGGAGGGACCTGCCACTTTGGCTGCCTGTCGGGCTGTCTATAGCACTTGCTTAGACCCGTTCGCTGGATGGCTGGATGGCTTGTTGGTTGCGGCGTTTTTGCGTTGGTGTGCTCTGCTTTTTATGTAGCAAGTCAGTCGGACGAACGGACGGCGGATGGGCGGATGGATGGGTGGCCGGAGGGGTGGATAGGTAAAGGGAGCTGGCTGTGCAGCGAGGGTGCGGGTGTGGCTGGGATGGGATGGCCCCTGCCTGGTTGTCCTTTTTGGTTGATGGGATGGGATGGGTGCATTGACTGGTTCGTGAGAACACACAATGGATGGATGGATGGATGGACTTACTCAACCAACCAACCACTCACTATACATACCACATACACACACTGGGTGAGTTGAGGTGATTGCCTGACACGAACGCGCAACACAATACACACAGACACACTCACTTCCCACATGCCATCCATATGTCTGTCTAGTACATGCCATCTGGCCAGCAGTCGACGGCCGGGCCGGAGGGAGGGACGGAGGCAGCGCCGCCACGCGCAGACGGATGTGGCGGTATTTTTCGCGTCGCTTGTCAGTCACACATGACCCGCTCCACACACCACACCACACACCTCAGCCCGCCCCGCCTCGCCGCGCCAGCGTGTGTGTTGTTTTTTGGTTCGGTCGGGTGATTGGTTAGTCAGACTGCCTCAGCCTGGCAGGAGGACGCTTGACGTGTTGCTGGCCTGGCCTGTTGTGTGGTGTGGTGTGGTGTATGTGTGGGCCGTGTGTGCTGCCAAAGGCAGCCCTGACATGCATACCTGCGGGATTACATCATGTGCAGACCGCCGCTCATTCACTACTGACTGACTCCCTCGACTTCATTCACTGAGACGCACACACGACACGACACGACAATCCAGCTAGCTAGCTTCTCGCGTGTGGCTTTCCTTTTCGCCGACTCGTCCTGGAAGAATTCGACGGGGTGTGTGTACGGATGCGGCCACCTCCACGCACGGAGGTGACTGTGACCGTACACGCAGCTGGCTCAGTTTTTCCAGGGAGGGGAATGGCGATTGCTGGGGGCACTCATCGATGTCTCTGTCTGTCTGTCCGTTGGGTGGCGTGTCCTGGCGTGTGTGCCGATCTCACCCCACCCGCTCCTCTGCGTGATCCGGCGGGACAAGGGTTCTTCATTTTTGGAGCGGTCTGTCAACACAACACAACACAACACATGCCTGGCTAACTGGTTAATCGTGCCCACCTACCTATGCCGGGCGGGAGGGCGGATTTCTCAGTGCGTGTGATGAGAGCCCGAGCCCCCTGACTGGCCTGGCCTGGCCTGGCTGAGAGCTGTAGATGATCCTGCCACCTGCGCGTACGGACGCGAGGGCTATGTTATAGAGACAGACATTCATGTGTGTTTTCATCTGTGCCATGCATGCCAGCAGGTGGGTCGGGGGAGGGAGGGAGGGAGGGAGGGAGGGTTTGTGCGGTCGGCTGGTCGGTCGGTCCCAGCTGTGAAGGAAAGGCTTTAGCTGCACGCACGTACGTATTGTTTTGCTCTTTCTCTGTACGTATCCATCCATCCGATGGATCCATTGATTGGAAAGCTAAAAGCTCTTTCAACCGAGTGCAGTGCGCGAGTGAGTGAGTGCCGTGACGACGTAGCCTGTCGTGTCGTGTCGTGAGTCGTGTCGTTTCGTCAGGGGTGAAAGCGAGAGTGTCAATCAAAATCCCCTGTCGGATTTTTCGTACCTAATGCTCCGTCCGATCCCGATGTCATTCACGTCAAGAATGTGCGAAATGTGTGTCTGTGTGTGTGGTTGCTTTATCTATATTCATGTGTGTGTCTGAGTGAGTGTGAGAGTGGCTGCAGCTAGCTGTGTCCGTCAACTCAACTTTCTTCTGTACCGTAGAATGATATGTATCAATCGCTCTGTGCCGACCGTGCCTCTGTCTCTCTCTCCCATGCTGTGCGGTGGTTTTGCTGGTTTGTCCATGCTCCTGGCAGCCACATCCTGCCTGTCTGTCTACAGCAGGCAGGAGGAAACCACTCACCCACACAGGGCCCACATGGGAGGGGAAGGCAGGGCAAGGAGACGGCTGTGAGCTTCAACACGTGTGTGGGCGTGTGTGCATGCTATATATCCCGCGCGTGTGTTCGGTAGGAGCGAGAGCGGGCTTTTCAAAGCCATTAGGCCAGCGGGACAGACAGGGGGGCCGGGCCGCCTTTGAACGGCCCGCCTGCGACCCGCCCGCCCGCCCGCTCAAGTGCGACTTTTTCCGTCAAACCACCGCTCGACAGCGATTGATGTGATGTGATGTGACGTGATGTGTTTGTGCATCTATATATCCTATCCACGTGTCTCTGGCTGGCATTCATTGATGCGATGTGAATGTGCATGGCGCGGCGCGGCGCGATCGTGTGTGTGTTTTTCCCTGTGCTTTTTGATGTTTGTTGCCGTTCGTTCGTTGTCTGACAATGAGAGAGCTGCTGCGCAGCTCAGCTGGCTCTCAGAGAGTGTGTGTGTGTGTGGCCGCATTGACCGTCATCACCACCTTTCACCATTCATTGTCATTGTCCGACCCTCCCTCCGTTTTTGTCACTTGTCTGTCATGCATTCCATATGTGCCGTGTGTGTGTGTGTGTGCGCGCTGGGCTTGGCGCGTGCACCAGACAGAGAAACAAAGAGACAGACATCCTCGATGCTTTTTATGTTGTTGTCTTGTGGTGTGGTGTTGTTGGGGTGGGTGCCTTCCTTGCCTGGTGTGCCTAGCCAGCCGACACTTACACGCAACGCAACGCATGTGTCCATCTCCGCCCGGCCCGTCCGCGTGTTCCTCGTTGGTGTGTATGTGGTTGTTGATGTGTTGTGGTGTGACCATCCGTGTGTGGTGTCTTGTATGTGTGTGTTGATGTGTGAGTGCGTGCGCGGTCACATGAGTGGGGCAGTGAGTGGCTGGCTGGCTGGCTGGCCTCATCGACCATCCATCCATCCATCCACTGGCTCTGTCTCTGTCTCGCTTTGTCGGTCGTTTAATGCTCTACACCCGTCATGTGGTACGCCGTGGTGCGTTGTGCTGTCTGCCTGTGTGTGTCGTGTGGTGTGGTGTGACCATCCGTGTGTGTGTGTGCCTCTGCCTGTCTGCCTGTGTGTGTGGTGTTGTGTGATGTCGACAGACATACACCTCCGTGTCTGCGTGTGCCGGCTCAAACCATGGACAATCCTTTCAGAGGTCACGCACAAACCACACACTCACACGCCACGCCAGGCACACAGACAGACAGACGTAGAGATACCAGCCAGTCTGCCATCAGTCGGATAAACGACACACATATTTACAAGGCAGAGAAAGGGGGAAAGGATGGATAAGCGCGAGCCCGTCCTGCGTACGTCGGTCTGTATGCAAGCCCCCGAGGCATGCAATGTAATGCAGGCCAGGCTGCCCGCAACCAAGGAGGCGAAGCGCCCTGCCTGGCCTGTCCTGTCCAGCCTAGCTAGCTACACCTACGCACTGTCCGTCGTTCATGAAGCCATCCACTGCAGCAGCTACCATGCGGCCCGGCCCACTCACGCGCCAATAACGCACCACGGCCCGCCAGCTGCACAATCACACACACACACACATCTCACACACATGGGCTGTTCTCATGGGGTCCACTGTGAGTGTACCAGGGGGTGTGTGGGCGGTGGGCATGTAGTTTGTCTATGTCTAGAAGAGGTTTGTCTTCTTCATGATGCGCATGAACTCCTCCTCGTTGATCTCGCCATCGCCGTCGCGGTCAGCCTCGTCTATCATCTACACACACACACACCGACACACACATCGACACACACTCACACACGAGTGTGTCGGTGTCTGGTAGGTTGGTGCCCACCTCCTGCAGTTCCTCATCGGTCATGTTCTCGCCTAACTCCTTGGCAACACGCTTCAGGTTCTGTGCACACACAGGGACAAGGAATGACATACACTCACGACCGACCGACATATATCGGAGAGAGGGCTCTCTGGCTGCTTCCATCCATCCATCCATCCATTCATCCATCCATTCATCCACACACAAACACAACACAAGGAAGGGACCTTGAAGGAGATCTTGCCGGTTTCGTCGTCGTCGAAGAGCCTGAACGCCTTCAGAATCTCCTCCTTGGGATCCCTCTCACTCTGCACACGTAGAGACAGATGCGGGGATGGATGGATGGATGGATGGATGGATGGCCAGGCCACACAGACAGTGATCGAGTTGGTGTGCGTATCCTCCCCCCTGCACACCATACCATTTTGAGTGTCATCATGTCGAGGAACTCGTTGAAATCGATGGTTCCCGAACCGTCCTTATCGATGTCAGCGATCATCTTGCGAACCTGCATACGACGGAAGGACACACACATCACAGGCATTGCATTCACACACAGAGCAGCGGATGGGATGAGCCCCGCTCTGCTCTCTTCTCTGCCTGCCGATCGTTGTGTGCGTCTGTCTGTCTGTCTATCTGTGTGTGTGTGTGTGTGTGTGAACCTCCTCCTTTTTGGGTTCGAAGCCGAGTGCCCGCATGGCGACCTTCAACTCCTTGGCGTCTATCGTACCTGCAGCACACCACACCCACATTCACATTCACCACACACCAAATGTGTTATATATGAAATGTGTGATCAAGTGAGTGTGGCAACGTGCCCATCCATCCTCCCTCCAATGCTCATGCATTCATGAGTGAGTGCTGTCCCGCCCCGCCCACCTACCTGATCCATCGGTGTCGAAGAGGTCGAAAGCCTCCTTGATCTCCTGCTTCTGCTCGTCCGTCAACTCCATCCTCTTGCCGCGGCCCGTCGGCCGCTGAGGCGCATTCTTCCGCAACTGCAGCCAGCCACAGCACACACACCATGAACCATCATCACAACGCATTCAGATGCGAACGCATTCGTTCATGCATGTGGCCACCGGCTTTGTTGCTCACCATGGTCGGATGCAGCTACACTCACGTGTGTCGGTGGTGCTCACACAGGCTCTCTACAGCGAAAGAAGGAAAAAGAGGCGATCTTGCAAGCTCAGCGAATACAACAGCTCAGCCGACAAAGGGAGAAGGAGCAAATGAACGCGGCTCAGCTGCTCGTGTTGACGGCAGCTAGCAGCTGACGGCGAGATCTGGCAAGATCTGCCAGGCGCCTGCAGGATGGTGTATCTTGAGGACTTCGATGAGTTCCAGAGCGCAGCGCAGGAGCTCTTCGCCAAGAACTCGGGACACAGACAGGTGAACGAACGCACTCACAGCGTCTGCCGCCAGACACAACTCTGTGCTGCCTGGCCTGGCTTGGCTTGGCTTGTTCAGGTACGTTATCAGGTCAAGTATCGCCACTGCGACGGCAAGGTGGTCCTCAAGGTCACTGACGACCGAGTGGTCAGCCAGTGCCTGCCACGCACCAACCAAGGCAGTCAGCCAGCCAGCGGTCTCTCTGTGTGCGTGGGGGTGACTGTGACTGTGACTGTGTGTGTTCCCCCAGTGTTTGAAGTACAAGACGGACCAGCTGACTGACATGCGGCGGATAGAGCGCCTCACTGTCCTCTTCATGCGATGGACCACGTTCAAGGACGTACAGAAGGCCGACCAACTACCCACAGAGCTTGAAGGTACACAAACACACAAACACACACACAGAGGGACGGACGGACGGACTGACACAACACAAGGACCACCAGGAGAGCCGCAGTCTGCCCAAATGTGTCTGTCCTGTGATTGTCATGTTGTCTGTCTGTGTCGCTTGCAGAGTCAGGCGAGGCAGCGGCAGCCGCTGGCGGGAGGGCACAGAAGAAGAAGAAGCGGCGAGGCTGACCTGACATGACCAGCCTGCAGCCAGGCTGGTGCCTGCCTGCCTGCCTGCCTCGACGTCGTTGCTTGGTTGGCTGATTGAGTTGTGTCCTTATCGACTGACTGGCTGAGCGTGCCGCCCAAAGCTGCACGTATGCCTCGCTTGCTTTTATGTAGAGTGCGGGCGCGAGGCGGGATGAATGGATATGGGTGGACACTGCCTGCCTGTGTGCATACAAACATGCAATTAGTTTCCTGCGTGTCAGCCAACGTTTTCTTCATAGGCTTAAGTTAACCGCACATAAATTGAGCATTGGTCCATCATATCCGTCCATCCATCCATCCACTCACTCAACCATCGGCACCTCACCTAGCACGCCTCCCCTCCCGCCGCACCGCAGCGATTGACAGACAGATAAGTGCCTTTCCTCGGCCTGGCTGACAAATCAATCCCTCGCACATCGAAACCAGAGAGGGACCATCATGATCTCCTCTGAGATGGGCCGACGGCCTCCCTGCACCTAGCGTACCTGAAGGAGGGAGCATCAAACAGCACGAAAGAAACAGTAAGCATCACATCGCCCGCTGTCTGCCCATGCTATCTATGTTCTCTTCTCTCCCTGGATGGACGAGCTGAGCTCACCATACCATGCTTTGAACTCCGCATTGCTGTCCTGCAGGACCTTCAGGGTGGTCATGTCACGCATGGCGCTCAGCTGCCCGTAGATGATCAGGTCGGCCATGTTGGGACTCTCACCCCCCCTGCGTTGATTGATTGCGTCACCGCCATCCATCCAGCCATCCATCCGGCAATGTTCGTTTGTGTCGTGCGAGTGAGTGTACGGTACGCACCTGAATTTGCCGCCCTTGTCGCTGACGCGCTTCATCCAGTCAGCGATGGCGTCGAGCAGCTCCTGCCTCTCGTCGGTGATGTTGTACTTCTTCTTGAGCTTGGGCGACACTGCAGTGCATCCATCCATCATTCACGCAGTCGCCAACAGACACAGACACAGACACACGATGCTGTGCGACCCTCCCTCCCTCCCTCCCTCCCTCTGTGTGGTTGGTGTGGTGTGTGCCGACTGACCGACCCACCGAGCCACATGAAGAGGGAGCCGGTGGTCCTGAGGACCAGCTTCTGCCATGCCGTCCAGGTGCTCGCACTCTTGGACATGTACTCGAAAGCCTCGTAACTGAAACACACCACACGCACACGTACCAGCCTGCCTGCCTGCCTTGCTGGTGGGTGGTGCCTTCTGATCTGTCGCAACCGTGCCGACCTCTCCGAGAGCGTCCTGTAGATGTTTGGTGGGAAGAGGATGACCAGCTTGTCGTAAGCCCAGTCGATGTCGGCCTTCTCCTCCTCGCTGCACTTGTCGAGGCTCTTGAGCGTGGGGGATGCCGAGCCCCTGAGGTCGGCCAGCCTGTCAATGATGTTCTTGCTGTCGTTGACTTGCTCGCTGTTGACCAGGGCGATGGGCACCTTTCGGTACTTCTTGTCGGGGCTCTGGTCGATCAAGGGGTGCTTCTTGATCTCATCCTTGGTCAGGGGGTTGACCTGACAGACACACAGACAGACACAGATGGAGGAGCATCGATGTATGGCTGACGAAGGACTTGATGTGTACTGTACCTCGATGGCTGTGTAGGGCATCTTGTTGTGGTCGAGCAAAGCCTTTAATCCACAGCAATACGGACACACTGAAACACCGACCGCCACTCAACATACAACGGCATGCAGTGCAGTTCAGTGAGGATCCTGTGTTGTGTTTGCTGACCTTCGTACTGGAAGATGGTCACATCCGGCATTCCGGCTGCCGCTGCCGATGACGAGAAGTGCCTGCATCTTGGCACATGAGAGGGCAGCCGCCTCATAGGTGATGATGCAGCGGGTGTCTGCAAGGCTGAGGTCCATCGCGCTGATGGCTGCAGCACCCCTGTAGCAGGCAACTCATGTGTCAAACGCGTCAGCGGAGCGATGAGTCTGCGGGCCGACATCTTCGCTCAGATCCCCCTTGAGCAGCGGAAGAAAAGCGAAAATACAAGAGGGCAGGCAGATCTGCACCACCACAAGAGCCTCGAGCGTCTGTTCCGAGGGAGAACCGTTCTGAAACTCTGCGAGCTTCGACTATTCGAGCTAAGCTTCGCGGAAAGGAAGTTGAGATGAGTTTCTCTTCGTCTTATTCGTTTTCGTCATCGTCCGCGTGGCCGTGGAAGTCCATCGCGCAGTATGCAGGTCTGGCAGCAGCTGTGGGTCTGGTCTTCTACCTCACGTCGGAGCGACGGCCTCGGCGGCGCACCCTGAAGCGCGAGGAGCTGGTCAACATCCTGTTGGACCTGTCCAAGGACATGTATGTGGTCTTCACCGACCTGGCGCAGGTGTCGCAGAGCATCCACCGCCAGCTGGTGTCCAAGGGGCTTGACAAGCAGCTGGACAGCGAGCAGCTCGAGGGCATGCTGATGATGCAGGGCATGCAGCAGAAGTTCAAGGACACCCAGCTGGCCGTCTTCGACCGCCACAAGGTCAGCGAGGGCGACGTGGAAACCGCCACCAAGAAGCACGAGGACGACCCCGAGGTGCAGAAGTACGTCAAGGGCCTCAAGGTCATGTACAGCGAGGCCATCAAGGGAGACCTTCCGATGTTCCCCGGCCTCCAGCTGCCCGACACCCTCACCAAGGACAAGTACTTCGAGATCCTCGAGGACATCAACAACGAGAAGCTCAAGCGGTTCCGGCCCATCCTGAGCGAGATGAGGAGCGACAGCAGCAAGGCCACCAGCCCGGCGTCGCGGGAGGCCGGCGCCCTGCCGTCGAGCGAGCTGACGATGAAGCTCAAGGACGCCAGCGAGGCCGTCGAGGCCGAGATGATTGTCAAGCACGCGGCCGTCCTGGGCGAGAAGATGATGTTCGCGGCCGCCAATGCCGCCTTCTCCAAGGACGCCGACTTTCGCAAGCGGCGGTCGGATGTCGACGCTGCCCACCAGGAGCGCATTGTCAACCTTATGAAGACTATCAGTGCGGGGGGTGGTGGGGGCGGGACTGGCAGCAGCAGCAGTGCTGCCAAGGGATGAGGAATGGCTGGCTGCTGATGGGGGTGTCTGTCTGTCGAGCCAATCTATCGCTTTGCTGCGGCTGTGTGTGTGTGTGCACATTTCTCTCTCTTCTGTTCATACGTGCCCACAGGGGAGGGAGGAAGGGCTATGGGAGCTGTCGTTACGACCTTGTTTAAGCGAGCCTTGTTGTAGAGTTTCTACTGTGACGTACATGGATGGTATGTGAGTGCCTGGCCCGTCAGCGGGCCGGCGCGGGAGCCAACAATGATCATTCACTCATTCCCTGTTGCAGTCCTGCACTTGGATGCTTTACATCCACCCTCAGACAGTGACTTTCTCCCCACACATGACATGAGATGACATGACGTGATGTGTGTGTGGGTGAACGGCTGGGTGGGATGGGACGGACCATTGCGTACACAGCACACGAACCATTCCCACCCCCCCGGTTTGTGTTCTGCAATCAAGAAGCTACGCACTGCACCGATACTTGCAATGCATCCATCTGCACTACCTCAGCCGACCATCAGCCACCCTTAATTGAAGTTGAATCTGCTAGTGAATACGGGCTCTGCGTCGGGCCTAACTGGTGCCATGGCTTGCCCAATGGCGTCGGGCACCGACACCGACACCGCGCGCTCCCGCACCCACGAAGCTGATGAGCTCATCCAGCGAGCACAGAGACAGAGAGACAGACAGAGACATCGCGCATGTCATTGATTAGCCGGGCGGCTGCTGAAGTTTGTTTACCTACCTCTGTTGTGTTGGATGTGGTGGGTGAGGACGATGTTCTCGGGCAGCACCTGCTTGTGCGCGATGCCGACCGAGTGCAGATGCGACAGGGCCATCCCAACCTGTGGGTGGGTGGGCCCGGGTGGGTGGGTGGTCACACACACACAGGCATACAGGCAAACACGCAGCCGAGCATCACTCCTTCCTCCCCACCTGCACAACGATGTCCTTGACTATGTCCTCTGTGTACACGAAGATGCGATGCCGCCGCGGCTGCGAGAACCGAGCCGGACTGCATGGCAACCAACATCCCGCCATCCATCCATCCATCCATGCGCCCACCTGAGCATTGACGACACCATACTGGCCGACGCCGCACTCAGCCGGGACCCCTCGGGCCGCACCGACACAGCCGGAGGAGTTGTGTCCACCGCCGTCCGCACGACACCACCACCAGCAGCAGGAGGGGCTGGGGGCGGGTGCAGGGGAGGGTCCGCTGCGGGTGGTCTGGGTGCCTGTAGGTTGTTGTCGTCCTCGATGTCGCGGCCCTCGCCCTGGCCGGTGCCGGTGTGGAGTTGGCGGATGGTGTATGAGGCGAGTTGCCGCTTGTACTTCATGGCCTGCCCGCCGGGGGAGAGCTCGGTGATGGCCGTAAGGCTGCGGGACGGCACGTCGGCTATGATCTGTTTGGTACACACAAGTAGGGAGAGGGGAGGGGAGGCGGGTGTGTTCTTTGGTGGGTCGGGTCGCTTGCCTGTTTGACGTCAGTGACGTGTGGGTGGTGGACCAGTGCATGGAGGGTCAGCGAACGCAACATCTGCAGCCACACACACACACACACATGCAATGCATCCCTCCCTCCATCCCTCCCTCCCCGGCCACCCACCGACCTGCATGAGTTTGGTCTCCGTCTCGCCACTCGCTAAGGCCGCCGCCTCGCGCCACAGACCCTCACACGCCACATACTGCGCACAATAAGAAGGAAACAACACAAAGGGAAGACACACAAGGTCTTTCGCCATTGGATGTGCGTGTGGGGGGTGGTGGGATCAGTCCAATCTCTGACCCGTGCGGCCATCTGTCCTCCACCCTCGGTATCCTGCACGAGCAGCGTCTTGGAGCGCTTGGTGCGGCCCAGCTCACACACTACTCGATACTTGTCGTCCACCACGCCCCCCACACCCACACCCACGCTACCACAGATGCTACGCTCGCCCTGGCCGTCCTCCCCCTCCCTCTCCCCCTCTTGCTGGTCTGGCCGGCCCTGCTCGTCGAGAGGCAGGCCCCAGTTGTTGGCCTGGGCGAGCCACTCGTCGAGCAGAGAGCCCGCAGACGGCGACTCGGTGAAGCTCTCGCCGTGCATGGCCTGCCAGATGGAGGCGATGCTGCTGCACACATCACACACGAATATGACACACACGTAGAGATGCATCTGTGGATCGATCTATACCGTCTTGCTGTGGCGGCGGGGCTATTCTCTTCCTCTACACTCATCATGGCGGCGTCATCCCCGCCGTACGCCGAAGAACCGACAACAGATCTGCACACATGGACAAGTGGACGGATGAAAGATACAATAGAGAGGAAGCGGCATGTGTGTGTACGTGTGTCAGTTACTGCATTAGCGGCCGCAGGTGTGCCACCGCCGGGTGTGCGAAAACATCGGGCAGCGTCAGACGCTGCGAAGTGTCGGGGTGCAGCATGCCTCTGCACCAACCACACACAACACAGACGCAAACAGACCGCTTCATCCATCCATCCATCCATCCATCCATGTGTGTGTGTGTGCTGTACTCGAGTAGGTTTCGCATGTCGGTTGAGATGGCCGGTTCGGGAGGGAGGGCGACCCGCAGGTCCCCTCGGTAGCACTGCAGCTCGTAATCAGACCTCGACAGCTCCCTGCAGTCCACCACCAACAGCCAAACCGAACCAAACCATCCATCCATCCATCCATCCATTTTTGTCCCCGGCTCACTGACATCCAGGGGATGCGTCCGTAGAGCAGCACGGCCGCCGTGACGCCCAGACCCCACACATCCCTCGCGCGCCCGTCGTGAGATCTGTCCTCCTCCCCATTGCCGACGAAACACTCTGGCGGGAGGAAGCACGGGTGGCGATACTGACCTGCAGCCGGTACAGTAGCATAGGTCAGATCAGATCAGATCATAGATCAGATCCACACAACAGATGGTGGACGCACCTGTGCCGCGCACTTTGAAGTCGGATTCGTTGACGGGTTCCGCCGCGTCAAGCGTGTGAAGCTTCACGGGGCAACGAAAACCGGGCATCGCCATTTTCTATATATCAAAGGATTCTTCTCAAAACCGTTTCACAACGGTCGTACAGGCATCGTGTACGATTCCAAGTGGCAGCGAACGATGGTATTTGCCCTGTCGCTGGCCTCTTTTCTCCCGCGCGGCTGCTGCAGATGTGGCGCAAACCATCCATGAGCGTCGGGCTGCAGATGGCAGTGGCGGCCCTATCGATACCCTCAAGCAGGAGGTATACAGACGCGCAGCCAGCCAGACACACGGACACACGGACAGACAGACCGGCGTTCTGTGTGGCAGTTTAAGGAGTTCTTGACGGCTCTCAAGGTGAAGGGAGAATCCGAAGACACCGCTGGTACGCAACAGGTGCAATGCGTGTGTGCCCATCCATCCACATGCGTGTGAGTGCAGGCAAAGACAGGGAGCAAGGAGAGAAGGAGGACATCGACTCGGAGTCAGACGACCAAGCCACAGAAGAAGACACAGATGACGTTGAGGAGGACCCATGGGAGGGTGGGTACCCCATTTCCTTTTTCAACAAGACGGAGGAAGAGCAGGAACAGATACTGCTGCAACAGGTAGGTACACACCCATCCACCCACCCACGTGCACACAAACAGACAGACAGACAGACAGACAGACAGACATGGCCGTCCTCTACCAGGCTGACACGGACGAGCTGATGCTCACTGACGAGGAGAGGAAGGAGCTCGAGGAAGAGATTGCGGCCAACAGGAAGGCGCGCCAGAAAAAGTGGAAAAAGGGCAAGAAAAAGAAGAAGAACGAACCTCCTAACTTCATCATCATGTTTTCCGACGACCAAAGATGGGATGCTGTCGGTACGGACACACACCTAACTATGTGGGTGGGTGGGTCGGTGGATGGATGGGTGGACGTGTGTGTGTCTGTGTGCAGGTCTGGTCCAGCAGCGGCTGTCTGATGAAGATCGTCTGTTTCCCTTCTTCATGAGCGAGACCCCCCAGATGGACCGCATGATCAAGTCAGGACGCATACACATACAGAGGCAGAGGATGTGTGTGTGTGCTGCAATCAATCAATGATTGCAGGGAAGGCGTGTTCTTTGAGAATACGTTCGTGACCGAACCGCTGTGCTCGCCGGCCAGGGCAGCCCTGATGAGCGGTCGGTGGGGCAGAGAGCACCGCACACACACAATCCTGTGCATACGTGTGTGTGTGTGTGTGTGTGTGCAGGCGAGTACGAGCATTTTCACGGTACGGATGCACAGAGAGAGAGAGAGAGAGAGGG
>CDMY01000227.1:582681-625924 GCA_001179505.1 Vitrella brassicaformis
GGGAGGGCAGGGCAGGGGGCTCTCTTCTGGCGGCCATACGCGTGTGTGTGTGTATATATGTCAGCCACCTGCCAACCCACCTTGTGCAGGCACATATCGATGAACTCGCGCAACTCGGTGCTGAACTTGTCCGGGTACTGAATGCAGACAGACAGACAGACAGACAGACGTCCCGTGCGTTGCGTCTGGTGTGTGGTTGGCCACGTATGTATGTGTGTGTGTGTCTGTGTGGTTGGTCAAGTACCTGCTGTCTGAGGTTTTTGATTGCCTCTTTCTGCGCGTCCTCGTCGGGATCGGCCTTGAACGGCGCGTGCGATGACTGGTCATCACACACACACACACACACAAAACACACATGGATGAATCGGTGTGTGTGGCGGTGCATCTGTGGGTGCGTACACAGAGTTCGTATGCGAGTACGCCGAGTGCCCATATGTCGGCCTCAGCACCATAACGCTCCTTGCGCAGCATCTCGGGCGGGATGTAGTCTGAAGCAATGAAATGAAAGAAACGAACAGCTCTTCTTCATCTAGTCTTCTGTGTGTGTGGAGGGGTGTGGTGCGGTGTTGACCTGCGGTGCCGCAGAATGTCTTGCGGCCGCGGGGCCGGGCGCGCGAGTGGTCCGACCAGCCGAAGTCAGCCTGATGCATCAAGACACACACCAAGACACACATCAAGAGAGCGGCTTGGTCTGCATGGGTGTGTATGTGTTTATGTGTGTATTGTTTGTGGGTATTGATTATGATGTGTGCTACGAGTTTGAGGCAGTGCATCGATTTCTGAAGGATACACACAGGCAGGGAGGCGTGTGAGCCTGTGCTTGTGTCATGTGTTGTTGGCGGCATGTGTGTATTCAGTGCCGACCCCGCCATCGAACGAGCCTACGAGGATGTTCTCCTGCAGCCGACACGTGCACACAGCCTAGCCTTGGGAGAGAGTGCTGTGCTGCGCTGTGTGATGCATTGTGGTGGTCTGGTCTTGTTACTGTCTGTCTGTCTGTCTGCCTTTGTATTGTGCGTACTGGTTTGATGTCTCTGTGGATGATGTGTTTGGAGTGGAGGTACTTCAACGCCCAGATGATCTGCTTCATGTACCTAAACTCAACACAACACACAACACACAAGACGTCCCCTCGAGTGTGTGCCTGTGCGTCTGTGTGTCTCTGTGTGTGGTGCCCATCCATCCATCCATCCATCCATTCATCAGGCTGACCCGGCGGCCTGGGTCTCTCCGAGTCCGTCGGCTGGTATCTTGTGGAAGAGGTCGCCGTCGGGCATGCACTCCAACACCAAGTAGATCTTCTTGTCGTCCCAGAAAAACGTCAACATGCTACACACACACACACACACACACATCGACATATATGGGCACACAGGGGGAGGGAGGGAGGGAGGGAGGGTGAAGTGGGTGTGAATGGTTCTGCGGGTGTGGGTGCGATACCGGAGTATGTTTGGGTGTCTGAGGTGCCCCTGATTCTCTATCTCTACGACTACGTTCTTCTCCGCGCCCTCCCTGATGCCAACCAACCAACCACACACACGCCCAGACACAGAGAGGGAGGGAGGGAGGGAGGGGGAGAGAGGGGTGTATGTGTGTGGTGCGTGTGTGTTGTCCTTGTGTGCCAGCTGACATACGAGATGATCTGCGACTTGGTCATGATTTTGATGGCCACGATGTAGCCCGTGCGGCGCTCGCGACCAACGTACACCGCACCGTAGCGGCCGTCACCCTACACACAAGTCAACGCACGAGACACATCCGCCCGTCCATGTGTGCATTTGTGTGTGTGCGCGCGAGTACCAGTTTGCATCCTACGTCGAAGTCCTGCATGGTCCAGCGGCCCTGCGGGTCGCAGTGTATCATGTCCGCCGACGCCACGCTGTCAGACATCTGGCCGGGGGTCGCATACAGGTGGCCACCCACACGCGACTGCAACGAACTCCCTACACCGCTGCACAAACGACACACACATACACACACACACACACACACGAAACCGGCCGAGAAAGGGCTGCTGGATGGATGGATGGATGGGCTTACGCACCCAGCGGCTGCAAAGGCAAAGAGGGGTAGGGCGGAAAGAGGAAGAGATGGAAAGTTTGTCGATGGGTGTGCGGTGCGTTTGTGTGTTGGTCGGTCATGTTATATGTGCGTACGTCTGGTCATGTCGCATATCTTTTTGATGGCGCCGCTGATGTGTTTGAGCAGCTCCGGGCCCACCTCGTCGCACACGACACCCATCGGCAGACCCATCTCACGCAACATGTGGTGACTGCACCACATCACATCACATCACATCACATTTGTCCATCCATGTGTATGTGTAGGAGTGTGCGTGTGTCTTCCTTTCCATTCCATATCCTACTTGCGATCTCTGTCCAACTCTGCCTGCGACTGAACTCACACACATAGACACACACACACAGGGAGGAAAAGGCCAGGCCATCCTATTTATTTGTGGCTGGAGATGTGTGTGTGCTTGATAGATCCATCCATCCATCCATCCAAACGTCCGCACCTGTGCTAGGTAGATGATGCCGATCTTGGTCTGCCCCCTCTGCACCGAAGGCATGCCCTTCAACTTCAACCACTGCACCCAACATCCATCCAACCATCCATCCATCCATTCTCTCTCTCTCTCTCTCTGACTGTGTGTGGTGAGGCGGTATCCATCTGATGTGTGTGCATCGTATCGTGCCTGGTCCTGTAGGATGCGTTTGAGGGGCTCGTCTTTCTGCTCCTGGACGGCGGCCAGCTCCTTCTTGTTGAACAGCAGCTTGTTCATCGCCTGCCGGTCCAGCACCAAAAAGATGGCGTACGGCGGCTCCGACAGACCCAGGCTCTTCACCACCGGCTCCAACTCACACGGAGGATCTGATGCAGCAACCACACACAGCACACAGCACACAACACACACATACATGGCGCCAATGCCGAATGGCGTCCTCTCTCCGTGGCCATCCCATCCTTCCCTCCATCTCTCCCGCACCCACCGATCTGTGCGGACTTTATCCGGAGTGCCAGCTCTCTGCTGATGGCGAACGTGACGTCGTTCTTGACGGCTGCCGTCCAGACTTCCGTCGCTCGGCCGCCGATGTGGCACGCCAGACCCACACCGTGGCGCACGCCGCTGCCAAATGCGGCTGGAGGACGATAACCTGAGCCTCCCAACACCGGAGGCACTCCAGACACCGGAGGCACTCCAGATGCCGACGACGCAGCCATAATGGCGACGGGCAGCACTTCAAACTGGCGCAGATCCCGGCGAGGTTGTGGATTCTTGGCCGAGCGAAGATGGGCAGATCTGTGCACCGATTTATACATAAAAGAGTTGAGGAGGCAGACAGACAATTACACGCACCCCATTCCACACGGATGCAGCCAATGACTGGTCCGTCCCCACACGCACATGCAATCCACAATATGCACACACATGGGCACATGCACTGGCAGACCCGGAGCCACTCACAGATTGAGAGATGCCCTACAAGAGATCTGCGCACATCACAGAGATAAATACGTACATGACCGACCTCCAACCAGCCAACACACGGCGTCGGTACATTGATCACATTCCCTCCCTCCCTCCCCCCCCTCCCCCCATGCCACACGCACACAGCCACCCACCACCTCATCGACCACACTCACACAGGCATTACAGAGAGCCGAAAGCACAAGGCAGGCCGCGACGACACAACCACACAAACCTGACTTACACACGCGCACCGGGAGCCAACAGCCGAAACGAAAGCTCAGTTAATCAACACACACATCAGCCAACAGCAACGAATGAATGAACCGACAAACAAAGCAAGAGCGCTCAGCCGACGGTGCTGTGCTGCCAGCCTCCCTTCTGACTAATGGGGTGGCCAAGCTACCTTCTGCACTATGGCTCGACGAGCGCCTTGCGCACCTGCCTGCTCGGTTGCTGGCTGCATTGACTAATGCCACGCACGCACACGCTGCACCACAAATGACCTACCAGCCAACACAGCACAGCTCAGCCCAGCCAACACCTCCCTCCCCAATCTTCCCATCCACACACAAAAAAAAGAAAAAATAATACAGCGACACACATCGCACAAACACTAGCAGCACGGCTGAACCCATCAAGAGCATTCTCCAGGCTTGACGTCACAGCACGACTGCTCATAATACAGCCTCACGAGCTGGCAGTTCCTCGGCTCACTCAGCAGCCCGCCCTCCGTGCACGAGCAGTCGGCCTGCACCTCATACTCCTGGATGCACCGCCGCGCGCAGCCCTCCGACTGTTGCTCCACTGGCCAATCGACGATGCCCTCCGGACACACCCCCGTCATCCGTGCGTCGGCGCAGATCCGTGCGCAGGCGTCGAACCGCGCCGAGTTGATGTGGTCGAGGCACGCTGCTGGGCCGTCGACGTGGACGTGCAGTGCGCAGTGAGGGCAGAGCTGCTGCTGCTGCGTCGTGCTGCCTCTGAAGGAGGGGCGGTGCTGCGGGACCTCGTCCACTGTCACTGGACCATCTCCCTGAATGTGTAGCCACACGACGCACGACAGACGTGACACTGTGCTGTTTTGTGCTGTGCGCGAGATTGTGGTTGTGACTCACTCACCGAGCCCGAAGCACTGAAGGCGAGGACAGCCAAAAGGACGGCAAGAAGGTATATTTCTCTCACAACCATCCGTGCCAGTTTCGATGCGAAGCATGCCGAAGCCAAGACACCCGTTCTCGGATGCGGTCACCGGACGGAAAGAAAGAGGCCGCGGTGTGAGCCGCTTTCTGCCTGGCGCTCAACGCGCCTTCACATCATTCGCAGTTGCATTCAGGGAGGGAATAGCAGCATACGGAAAACCGAGGGAAGATCCATTCCGTTTGTTTCACGCTGCACGAACTCGGGCAACCTTCGATGCGTGAAACCGCTCTCTCAGAGGAGGACACGGCGTGTGGTTCCAGTCATCTGCGTGGATGAACACGGTGATCATCCAAACACACACACAGGCACACAGACAGGCAGGCAGGCAGGCAAGAGACACCCAAACAGACGTGTCGCGCCCGCAGCGACAGTCAGCCAAAACCTCAGTCGGGTTGTCCACATCAATCAATCCGTCATGAACCATTGCAGGCAGGCAGGCAGGCAGGCAGGCAGTACGTCGACACACGTAATACATGTCGGAAAATCAGGTTCGTTCATGCAGACAGACAATCCCAGCCAGCAGTACAATCCATTCCAATCAGGCGTCGTACACAGACTGTCAAATACGGCGCATCCACACACACATACGTCCTTCCTTCTGCACATACATAGCATTCACACAGTCCGTACACATAAAAACAACCCGCTTGGAACGAACAACACGCACACAAAACGCCCACACGCAACCCCTCCCTCCCCCCCTCCCGTCTGAATGCATTGCATGCACGGAACAGGATGGCACGGAGGCCGCGTGTGTGGCATATGTATGTATGCCAGCGCAGTGGTCACACAGAGCCTCACGAGGATGGATGCACCACCATGGATCATCAAGGCAGCCAGGCAGGCAGGGCGGCAAGGCGGCAGGCAGGCAGGATTGGATAGGATGGGGGGTCAAAGGAAAAGCGTGGCAAAGCATTCATTCAGGCAGGGCGACTCATCCAGGCAGGTAGGCCGTGAATTCTGTCTCAATCACGATGGATAGATAGCCATTCATTCAAAAATGCGACCAAGTGTGTGATATCCACTCACACAACACAAGTGTGGTGTGGTGCGGTGAGTGTGTCAGTCGGCATGAGCGAGTGAGTGAGTCCTGGCTTTCCCTCCCTCCCTCCCTCCCTCCGTCTCTCTACCGCATCACCGCGCGTATACGGCTGGCCGCTTGGTTCCACACACAGCGCGGCACAGCACAGGTATGTATGTGTTATGGCGTGTCACGGATCCGTCAAGCGGGCGCTGGCACCGCCGGTAAAAAGCATGCAAGTGCCGCACACCCGACGGACCGACGGACGGACGGATGTGCCTGCCTACATTACGTACTGACTGTACAGCTGCTGTGTGTCACACATGTGTGCGCATCTCATGGATACGGACGGACGTGAACGGATCTCTCTCGCTCGGTCGCTCCCCCCCTCCCCTCCTCCCTCCGTCTGTTCCCCCGCCCTCACACCAACACCCCATTGCCCGACAAACAAAACACGCACAGATACATACATACGCATATGAAGAGAGCACCCACCCCCCATGTGTCAGGCTGGCACCCTGTCTGTCTGGCTAAGTCGCTGTCACTGGTAGATTCTCGTTCGAATGAAAGAGCCGGGCGTGAGGACCAGCGTGTTGACCAGAATGGCCAGCTGCTTGTCGGCCTGCGTGTGAGCCTGCCCCTGGTCGCCGTCGGAGTCGCTGTGCACCGACCCGTGTGTGGGTGAGGTGTGCTCGCTCGATTTGCTGCTGGTGGTCGACGCCCGCGAGAAGCCGCCGCCGCCCTCCTTGTCCTCCTCCCAGGTCGTACTCGAGGGGCTGCCGAACACAAACGTGAAGCTGCAGCGAGCCTGAGAGCGAAACAAACACACAACAACCAACAGTCATGAAGAACACGCCACTCGGTTGTGTTGTGTGTCTGTGTATGCGTCTAGATGAGATGTACCTCTGATATGTATTTGTCGTCCGTGAATAGGAGGTTGCAGTGGCCCGAGTAGGCGGTTGCTCTGCCGAGGTCCGTGAGGTCGCTCTCACTCACATCAGACGACACCAGAACCTCAACCTGACACACAACACAACAAAAAACCGACACACACCACGTCAACACGACCGACACGCACATGTACAGGCAGGCAGCTTCGGTCACGTACGTCACCTTGGTCTGGTTGAATAGTTCTTGGAATGCCAGCATGATGTTGCCATTTCCCTTGTGCAGGCCAGCCGACGCCGACTTGCCGTCGGGAGGGATGTTGAGGATGAGCGAGGACGAGTCGCTGTACAGCTCCGACACGGCCGACGCGTCGCCACTCTCCACGGCACACTTCCACTGCGCAAGCACTGATGAAATGCCGTCGCTGCGCTGCATATATACACACCCACACGTACAGCCACACGAATGAGAGAGAGAGATTGATTGACTGGCCTCTCCTCTCGGTCTGTATCCTCTGACTGACCTGTGCAGGCTTAGGCAGCCGAGTGGTGCTCTTCGCCTCGGGGTCGGACTCCGTGAACGACTCCATTACCTCGCCCACCATCACAAAAACGCGGAAATGAGATGCCCTCTCAACCAATGCCTCTTCGCCTGTATTCCTGTGCTCGGGAATAGGGCGAGGAAAAAAGTAGGCAAACCTCACAGGAATTTCGAGCGCGATCTTTTCCAGACAGAGTGGGGGCGCCCCCAGTCTTTTTCCTCGGGCCGCAAACAATGGAGGCCATGGATGCCAGCATCGAGCTCAAGCCGCAGCTTCAGAACCTGCCCTCTGGTGGTAGTGAAAAAGGTGAATGCAGGGCAATCGAGCGACCGATGACGCGTTTCGAGCGTTCGCAGTCCTATGGTGGGTGGGAGGATACACAAGTAGCAAGTGTCTGTCGTGCACGCAACGTTCACCAACCAACGGCTCGCTCGTCATCATTGGTGAACGTTGCGTGTACGAGGTGCTCCATCATCCTTACGCACAGAGTGGCCACGTCACTGGATTTCTTCCCTTGGTTTTTCCCTTGCAGGCATCGACTGTGAGGATGAACTTATATGGCAGAACTGGACGGTCGGCGGTGAGGTGAAGAAGCGGCTGGTGATCCGGAATGTCAGCCTGGTCACCCAGACAGTGCAGTACAAAGTGCCCAAGACCAAGCTCTTCAACATGGACTTCCCCCAGACTATCAAGCTGCCGCCCGGGATGGAGAAGGTCCTCATCGTGGCCTTCAGGCCCATCATGTACCAGCCGTACGTCGACTCAATCGAAATCATCACCAAGAAGGGCACCTTCCACGTGGCCGTCAAGGTAGGCACTCATGCATTCATGGGGTCGAATGGCTGTCGGTGCATCCCTGTGTCTGCCGGCCAGGCGCTTGTGAGGGAGGCTTCCCTCACCGTCCCAGAGGGCGTGGATTTCGGTCTCTGTCCCGTGAACGAAGTGACGTCCGTGCCCATCTACGTCTACAACACGGGCACCCTCCCCTGCCGCTTCCGATGGCACTCCCTCCCTCCATTCTCTGTCTCCCCAGCGGCCGGCTGCGTGCCCGTCAGGGGGGCCGTCGAGTGCACCGTGTCCTTCACGCCGGACCGAGCATCGGTTTACGACGCGACGGTCACTTGTCACGGCCGTGCTGATGACGGCACAGATGTTGATGTGCTGGAGATCGAGGCTCACGAAGAGGGCCAAGGAGGCCTGTTGCGGCAGATGGGTGTGACGGGCATCGCCAAGGTGGCTCACTTGAAGCTGCCCCGCAGCGCCGCGCCCGAGATCCATTTCGGGTGTGCAGCCCCGGGGGTGCGGCAGGAGACCAAAATGTTGGTGCAGAACACAACACCCGTGAGGACGTCGTTTGAGGTGTGCGCCGCGTCGGGCCCTCATGAGATCGCTCCCCTGCCTCCTTTGCCCTTTCGTGTGACCCCTACACGGGGCGTCATCCCTCCTGAGGGCACTCTCGAGCTGAAATTCGCCTTCCAGAGCTGGACGGTCGGGGAGACATCGCGGCAGAGATTCCAGGTGGATGCGCCCCAGAATAATCAGTGGAGAGTGCTGTCGGCATCCGTGTGTGTGTGTGTGTGTGCCCAGGTGCGGATGAAGAGCGGAGTGCCTCTCTGTCTCACGTGTGTGGGGCACATCGACCCCCACCCCGTCACCATTTCGACACCCAAGCTCTCATTCGGCGACGTACCGACCGGCAAAAGGGTCGGCATACCTACCGAGCGCATGCCTATCATTACTAGTCTTTCTCTGCCTGCCTGCCTGCCTCTCTGCCTGCCTTGCAGACGTCCCGTGTGTTTCAGCTGGAGAACGGCAGCCCGCTGCCGCTGCCGTACCACTTTCCCCAGATGGACCCCGCTGGCACGTCTGTCTTCTTCCTCGACCGGCCCTCGGGCGTCGTTCCGGCCTCCTCCTTCATCAACATGACCATGTACGGCTGGCCCACCGCGGCAGCCAACTACTTCAAAAGGTTCTACTGTCTCGTCAAGGGTACCGAGGGGCCGCTGACCCTCGATGTCGTCCTGACCTGCTTTGATCCCGCTCCCAATGCGCCCAGCCGCCCGGCGCCACTCGCCATTAGCCATGTGTGGTCCTTCCGGTGAGTAGCGGGGGAAAGAGCGCTCCGGCTGGCCGTCACGTGTGGATGTTTGTTTTCCCATGTGTGAAGTAAGATGCAGCTTGGCGGCCAGAGAGAGTTCCCGAAGGACGTGCCGCCGCCTGAGAGAGAGGGCGAGACGGCGGTTGTGGCGCCACCTGAGGAGACCCCCACTGCCCTTTACATGGACCTGCTGCTCGATGACGCTTCATCTCTTAGGTGCATCACCTGGACCGATCATGGGAAAAAGACATACAACGTTGATTGCATTGCTTTCTGGCTGGTGTGTGTGCGTGTAGGGACATATGTGTGTCGCCTGATGTGCTCGACTTCGGTTCCTGTTCGCCTCTGACCATGTCACAGCCACGTGTCGTCACGGTGGCCAACCAGACGTCGCAGAAGGTGTCGTGCGTGTGGCTCATCCCAGAGCAGACAAAGCCGCCGCTCGACAAAGGCGATGCGGCGCCCTTCGTGGTGCTCCCGGAGCAAAAGGACATCCTGCCGCACTCAAGCACGGACTTCAAGTCAGTGAGCCACTCTGCATATCAGCACGGCAAAACTCACACACCATCAATCCAGCCAGCCATTCGTCTTGTGTCTCTCTGTCTGATGAAGGGTGTGCTATCGGCCGTCAGCCGTGGGCACCTTCGACACCGCCCGTCTGGAGGCCAACGTGTACCCCAAGGTCAACCGCTCCTTTCGTTTGGTGGACGCGCACCGGTTCACGCCTCCTTGGTCGGCCGGCTGCCTCGCCATGGGCAACTCCTTCGTCGCGGGGGCGAACAAGTACGTGCCGCACAGCGAACTGTCCGAGACGGCCATCCGATTCAGGCCATGTGCCATTGGTCCGTGAACGGCGTGAATGGGTGTGTGGGTGGGTTTGTGAGCCTTCCGCTCAGAAGGCAATGGTCATGGTGTTGTTGAGTGGATGTTGTTTTGTGTGTGCGCAGGTGAGGGGCGGTATCACGTGCTGCAGCTGCGCAACCAGTCGGACACGCCAATGTCGTACCGCTTCCGGGACGCTCAGCTGGCGGCCAGGCTCCCGTCGACGGAGGACGAATCGGCCCTCCCGCCGTCAAACCCTTTCATATTCAGGTAGCCGATGAAGAGGCCACGAGTGGGCCACAGAGGGATAACACGCCCTGTGTGGCGTCTTTCTCAGGGCGTACCCCAAGTGCGGCTGTGTCCCGCCCCACACCTTCCATCTGCTGCTGTTCGAGTTCCGCCCCACGCAGGCCGCCAACACCACCCCCCTCACCGCCACCTTCCAGCTCGTCCTCAACGAAGATGACAAGTCTGTCCTGCCCATCGCTGTCGCAGGCCGCGCGTGGATGCCGAAAGGCGTCCTGGCACATGGCAAATCTGAAATGGTCAGTCAGACGCAGAATGGCAAGTCGTGCCTCGTTTCCATTCATTTGTGATGCATGGCATGCCATGACATGTATGTGTGTGTACAGTTTTTCCCTCCGACATGTGCAGGGGTGGCGGGTACGGACGTGGTGCCCCTCCGCAACGCCACCGAGATCCCCCTGACGTTCTCGTGCCGCCTGCCGCCCAAGGCGACGCCCCACTTCACTCTCCCCTGCCCCAGTGGCTACCTGGGGCCGGCAGAGGAGGTGTCGCTGCCGTGCCAGTTCTACCCCGCTGAAGCCAAGACATATGCCACACCCCTCTATGTGGCTCTACGCGCCGCAGCAGATGACACACAGGCGAGACGAGGCGAGACACAGACGAGCCCTCGGTCGATAGGGGAACGTCTGTGTTGTTTGGGTGCCTTGCAGGCGGTGTTGGGTCCGCTGAGGCAGCTGGTGACGCCCCCGCCCGCGCCCTCCCCCCGTAGTTGCGAGTTGGCGCTTCGTCTGGTGGGTCAGGCGACCGGCCCTGTGCTGTCTGTGTCGCCATGCGACGTTGACCTCGGAGACGTCGCGGCGCTCGATACTGTCGAAGGACAGGTGGGAAGGGAATTGGCATCACTGTCTGGTGCACACACATGTGTGTGTGTGGGTTTGTGCAGGTGACGCTTCACAACAACTCGACGTCGGCCATCTACTACACGGTTGAGGTGCAGTTCTGCCCCCAGGAGCCATCCGACGACCTGTTCGGCCGATCCACACCTCCACCCATAGGGCCGCCCTCCGCATTCGACCAGCCCCATGACACCGAAACCAACACGGGTAGAGCAAGCGTAATGGATGATACGTCGTGCATGTGGGATTTTTGTTTACTGCAGAGCCCGCCGGCACTGCAGCAGCGGCAGCTGCCGCAGCTCCGCCCCAGCACCCCCACTCGCCGCCTTCCCCCCTGCCCCCTCCATGCGATGACGAGCTCAACCAGCTGGACAGGCAGCAGACCAGGGGCTCCGTCTACTGGGACCAAGACAGGTCCAGACAAGCCGACGGGGCACTGCGCGTGGCGGCGGGTACAGAGGGCGATGGCGTCATAGAGGGCCGCTGCACCGAGAGGATCCGCTTCACTTTTGCGCCGATGGTCCGGGGGCCCCATCAGTACTGCGTCAACGTGGTGCCGTTCGCGCAGCCCTCAGACAAGTTCCTGGAGCGGCGACAGCTGACGTTTCCCAGGAACACCCACCACCGCAGTGAGACGGGAGCAGACACACACTCGCACAGAGGAGTCATGGATGGATGGATGGATGTGTGCAGGCGAGCGGCGACCCGAGACAGAGGAGACACTTGCAATGGAGCTGCATGCCAGCACCTCGTCGTCGATGGAGATGGACGCCATGGCTGCCGAGGCAGGTGGTGGTGCGTCGCTGAGGCCGCGCACCCGCAGCGTCCACGCGGCTCACGGGGTCAAGTTCTGGGTGGGAGCCAACGTCATGCACCCATTCTTCCAGATCGTCGACATCCGCTGCACCACCGCCGCCCTCTCGCCCTCCCACCTGTGGGCCTCATTCCAGGCAGACAACATCAACAGGCTCTTCCGCAGCGAAGTGACGGACGGTGAGCGTGCCTTCCTGCACGCCAAGGGCATCGACGCGCGCAAGCGGCAGCTGCGGCATCTGCAGAGCTTCACGCTCGACTGCGGCGCGTTTCCCATGGGCGGCGTGCCCCCCTACTTCACCCTCACCCTGCACAACCCCGCCCCAGTTGACGTGTCCTTCCGCTTCCTCACCCCCAAGAAGTTGAGCCTCGAGGACATTCCCTTATGGGCCGATGACCTGGACATACAGGGGCAGATGCAGGGGTCGGAGGAGGCGCATTACGACTTTGTGGAGTCGAAGCGGCTGTTTGAGGTGTCCCCTGCCGCCGGGCGCATCTCTGCCCGGGGCTCGATGCAGCTGCGGCTGGCGTACCACCCACTGAAGGAGGGCTCACATGTGCTGCCGGTGGTGCTGAGTGTCGACAAGGGACACTCGGTGCTGCTCTACTTGACCGCTGCGGCCATCATTTACGGTGTGCCCAAGCTGCAAGTCAGGGCGTCAATAATGGTATGTATGGTGAGGGCGACCTCTAGAGGGTCAGTCGTCTTGCTGGTGGTGAGTGTCCTTGTCTGTCTGTCTGTCTGTCTGTCCGTGTTGGTGCATGCCATGCAGCACCTGCAGCCGGTCCCTCTGTCGATGAACCCCGGCCCCGTCCAGGCGGTCGAGGTGTACAACCGGGGGTCGAGTGCCTCCCACTGGCAGCTCGACCCCTCCTCACTCTCCGACCTCTGCCGCGACAACTTCAGCTTCCAAATCCTCCAGTGCCAGCCGCTCTCGGGCGTGCTGCAGCCCTTCACCACCACACACATCCACTTTGTCTTCACGCCGCTGGAGGCCAAGACGTACACCTGCCCAATCACCATACGCACACACAAAGATGACACACCAGAAGCGACGGTAAGTGGCGGATGGGAGAGGGGGCAGGGGAGGGGAGAAGATCATCGACAGCCTACATACCTAGGTGTGTGCAGGTGTTGGACACGCTGACGTTTGAGCTGCACATGGAGGGTTACCAGCAGCCTGCCGACGGGTCCGCCCCAAGCGCCCTGCCGTGCGTCGACCGCAAGTTCCCCCCCACCCTGCCAGATCGCACCTTCACCGCCCCCCCAAGATGTGCTGCATTCACCTCCCTCGACGCAGTCAAGTTCTGGAAATGCCCACCAAAGTAAGCGCAGCACAGCACAGCACGGACCAATCCATACACTCACTGGTCATGAGATTGTGTGTGTGTCAGTGCGTTTTGTCACCGGCTGCTGGTGTTGTCCAACACGAGTCCGCGGTACGAGATGCACTTCAGGTGGGACCAGCAGGGGCTGCTCGGCGGAGACGACAACCAACTCGTTATGATAGTCCCTTCACAGGGTCAGCCAACCACCACCCACCCTGGCAACCTCAACGAGCCACCCCAGACAGACAGACAGACAGACAGACAAACAGATGCACACATACGTCTCCACGTGTGTGTATGTGTCGTCTTTCTGCCTGTCTGACTGCCTGCAGGTGTGCTGAGGAGCGGCCACCACTGTTTGGTGCATTTCATCCTGGCGCTCGACGACCAGCCGCTGGACATATCGGGCGAGGTCGCGTGTCGCGTCGAATGGGTAGCCGCACCCACAACCACCAACGGCGAAGGCAATGGGCGCACCTCACTCAAGAGGAGGCCATCGAGAGGTGGGTGGGTTAACGGGGGGCACACAGGCGCGCCGTATGTCTGTGCGCCGTGCCATGCAGACGACCCCCATGAGGTGTTTGCGACCCACAAAGTGCACGTGCACGAGCCAGTCTACTCGAAGCTCGACCCCGCCTCACAGCAGCGCACCGGACCGCACCGGTCGGTCGTCAGCCGACTCACGCGCTCGCGCTACTTCGCACTCAGGGCCACCAAGGGGGGCCAGAGATGCCTCGAGAACCAGGTAGGTACTGCTGGGAAGAAAGACAACCAGCCGCTGCATGCCCATGTGGTGGGTTGGCATGGATGTCACTTAGTTCGATTCTGAGTTCACCAAGGTGTCGAGTAGCCACGACAGCAAGGGCCGCTCCAACGCGTCGGCGGCCGCCACGGTGGGCGACGAGGACGTTCTCGAGGACCCCACACAAGTCGGCGCCACTCTGCCCTCCAAGGCGCCTCTCTACGTGCGGGTGGAGGTCCTCGCCGGCTCGTTCACTTGCGAGGGAGGTGAAGCGGACGACAGATTTGTGTGTGTGCCGCCGCTGGCTCTACCCAATTACGATGAGTTGGTGGTGGGGTCTGAGGAGGTGAGCCCCACGGCCACGGACGAGTCGGCCGACATGGCCAGCAGACGATCCTCCAAGATGCCCGACAATAAGAGGAAACAGCACCTGGAGGTGCCATCGGTAGGTAGGCCCAGGGATATAACCACAGGGTCTCCTTTCTCGCAGGCAGAGGAGTATGTTATGTGTCTCGTTGGCGCAGGAGTATGAGGCCGCCGCTACCCACGAGGAGACCGACACCTCCCCCAGTGCATCCACCTCCCCCCGGCCACACGAGCATACGGACGCCTTCCACTCGCTGCCTCTCGCCGAGCGGGCGGCACCCGTCATCCAGCACATCTTCACGGAGCTCTTCAGGGCGGCGCTGGCCGACCCCAGTCTGCCGGGGCTGATCCAGGACATGCTCCGGCAGCCACCGCCCCTCTGCCGGCAGTTCCACGACTCGCCCGCGCCCACTCCGCCACCCGTCGACCCTTCATTTCCTCTTGAGGAGAAAGGCGGAGAGCGGGCGCTTGATTTGGCACACCAAGGGGAAGTTGAGACGACACATGCGACTGCAGATGCGGATCAAGTGGTCGAGGAAGGGCAAGAACAGCAGCAGCAGCAGCAGCAGCAGGAGAGCGGGCCGCCAGACGAGCGGCTTGAGCAAGAGCATGACGAGGAAATTGGAGAAGAGGAGGCTCCAAGAGAGGAGGGCGAGGAGACATCACCTGACGAGCAGGAGCATCACGACGCAGATGAGCAGGGCCCAGAAGAAAGCGAGAAGCCCCCACAAGCAGCGACGGAAGAGGCCCCGGCTGCAGCAGGCGAGCAGCCGATGGACACCAGCTTGCTGCATCACAACTGGTCACCTCTGACGATGGACTACTTCGGAGACAACCCCAGCCACATCACCGAACTCAGGGTAGGCTATCCGTCAACCTCCACATACGCATGACAGACACCGACACAACGTGCGACACCGACCGATTGGTTTTGGGTCGGTTGGGTTGATCGATCAGGAGCAGCTGCAACGGCGAAGGGCGTCTGCGGCGAGTGTGGAAGAGGAGATCGTCGAGATGGGTTGGGGGGACCACGGCCGGCGGCCTTTGCGTGAGTTGGCCATTGAGCTTCAGAGTCTGCCGACTGTCTTGTCGGAGATCTACCGTGAGATGTTGGCAGAGCTGCTGCAGGACATTATCGATAAGAGGACGCCACTTGCTGAGTAGCGAGCACCTGCGTGGGCGCTGTGCGCGTGTCCACGAAAGTGTGTCCTCGAGGTGTGTTGCGTGAGTTTGTGCTCAATCGCTATATAAAGCTGGATGCATCCATGTTAGCTGACAGTGTCAAGGATCGAAGGACCTGTGTGTCGCGCGGATGGGCGCACAAGTCACTCACACACACACACAGTTAGGGTTTCAGGGCACCGGCGGCCAAGATACGCCCCCTCGCCCCTCCATTCCCCGTTTCGTGAGAGACGAGCAGCCGTGAAGTCCCCATCCCTGCTTCCATCCCGCTAATCGGATGATTCGGCTCCCGATGGCTCTCTATACCTGGTCGCTCTGCATCGCCCTGATCCTCTGTCAGCTGTGTCAACAAGTCTCCTCGTCTCGTGTCGCGGTGGGGGATCTGGTGAGCTGCTCACAACCGCCCGAGAACCTCGCTGAGGAGCCAATCGACATCAGGTGGATAAGAACAGATATAGACGGTATCCCTTGCTTGTCTTGGCCGCTGCAATGAATGGCATTGCATCGATTGCAGTTGTTCTGTGAAGGTCCCTGAGGCGTTCAGGCAGCGCATGCAGGCAAACCTCAGGGGCAAAGACACGCTCGGTGTAGTCTTGGCAATGCGTCTCCTCCCAGAGGAGGATTCCCCTCTTGAGGTGTCACTGCAGGAGGTATGTATTCCGAAGCGACCGACTAGATCCATCATAAGACGTCTCCCTCAGGTGGAGGGGCTGGACGTGACAGATGGTGAATGCGTTTTGTATATCTATCCGCACGAATGCTACTTGGGGAGGTATGTGCATGACCGAGAACACAAGCTGTCAGCCCTTTTATGTATTATTGTGTCTCTGTCCAGTCTGAAGAAGGCCGACAAGCTGAGTGGCAACACCCTTATCGTCGGAATGTTATCATGGATTGACCACTTTTCGCCTGCCTACGGCTGCACAGAGGTGACAATCTATGACGCAAGCAGCATCAAGGAGATGTATGTGCTCTCAAAAGCAGGTACGCGCAGAAGATGCACAGGTTCTGACATGCACATCGATATGTTCAATTCGTCGGCATGTGCATGTCAGGCTTCTACTATCAATCCTTTGGCTTCCAGCATGCCCCTCCGGCGGACCAAGACAAAAAAGGAAGCTGCAAGAAGATGACCATCTCTCTTTTTGACAGGAAGGCGGACATTCTTCCAACCGCCGAATTCAATCTCGTCGTCAATCTCGTCAAGAGCATCCGCAGGAGCGCCTGGATGCACGAGAAGAAGAAGAAGAGGGGCGCGTTCGACCAGAACCAGAAGGTCCTCGACATCGACATTAATGATGGCGCCGCCACACTCGAGCCAGTGGCAGTCGAGCACCTCCGCCGCAGAACGGTCACAAGCGTAGAGCAGGAGAGCGGCTTCAAGAAGGAGATGACGGGCTGGCTGCGCACAGTGTTCGTCGTCCTCAAGGCTTGGCCGGAACTCGAAAAGATGACTCGTGAGTGCGTGGCGAAGCAAGAGAGGATTGCTGACGGCCCGCAAAACCCCCAAGCCGATCTTCTGCTGCCCCATCTGGCCCCATCAGTGACCATCGACCGCAGCTACCCCCCAGGCAGCACGGCCCACCAGGTCATTACATGGACTCAGTACGCGCTCAGCTGCCTTGATTGATGGTACAGGTGTGTGTCTCTCTCCTGGTGTGTGTGTCACCAAACAGATCATGTGTCTCATTCAGTCAGCCGGTCTGGTGCTCGTGAAGAGCGGAGACAAAGAGGTGCTCCGGAAAGAGATGGGGAGAAAGCCGTCCCTCAACCTGCTCAAATTCAGCCTCCCTGACGATGCGCAGCGATGCCTACGCGTCAATGATGGTGTGCGGCAGCTGAACGACACACATGCCTACAGCCTGGTGGAAGAGTTTGCCCCGGAGCTCCTGCAGGAGAACGGGGAGAGGCAAAGAAGCGAAGAGGCACAAGAGGAGGAAGCAAAAGAAGCGAAGAGGCAAAAGAAGAAGAAGCAGAAGACGGATGACACTCAAGAGGCACATTAATATCAATTGTAGCAACCATGAGACACGAATCATCCGGGCCACCTGCCTCTTCGTGTGGGTTGAGGGCTGACCCTTCATGACTGACCCGCAGTGACGGAGCAACGGCAATTAATGCGTTTCTTCGAGACATAAAACGGAGCGACCTCTAAGGCTTTTCAGACAAGTACACTTATGACCTTCTTTCGGCCGGTGTTCGGGTAAGCGGAGCTCAAAGAAGGAGCAACTCAGCGAGACACGCGGCATACCCGGAACGCATGTCTGCACCTTTTGCCGACAGTTTGGTGGGTGTTTTCCGTTCTTGCTGCCAACAGATTCATTGTCGTGCGTGTCCTCAGTGAGTCTTTGGCCTTGTGACCCTGTCTACCTCTCGCTATGCCAAACACAGCCGCACACTCAGAGACACACACGCAGGCAGCGACTCATCTCATTCTTTATCCATACACATACACGCATCAACACGCAGCAGGCACACAAGTCACTCACTCACTCACTCACTCACTCACTCACTCACTCACTCACTCACTCACTCACCACACACACACACACCACAGAGCTAAGCCGGCTTGAGTTTGGTAAGTCGCAAACCCAGAACCCTGAACCCCAGACCCTAGAACTTCCGGGATCATTCTATGCCTTGGATTTCCTGCGCTGCAGCTCCTTCTCCTCAGCATGCCTGCATCTGCGATGAGATCCGGTGAAACGCCTCATCGGCCTCTGTTAAATGCGACCGTCACCTCGCCGGGAGCCGCTGCCTCGGCCGACTTGTCAGCCCTGGGACGCATTCCAGCCTCACTGATGGACAGCAACCCGTCAGAAGCCCCGCTCGTCTGCTACGACTGTGGTGTTCTCATCGGAAGGATTGTCAACAATGAGACGGAAGGCAGGCACACGTCGGTGTTCCTGCAGCGCGTTACCCACTGCGGACAGGACAGAGGGAGGCTTTACTGTCTTGGCTGTCTGAAGACACTTGGACGAATCGACCACAGGCCAGACTCAGAGTCCCATCAATCTGAGTCGGCCGATGACAGGAGCCGCTCCTACGTGCCCGCGCCTGTCACGTATGGCTACCGGTTGTCGGTGGATTGTGTGGAGAGGAAGACGCGGCCGCTGCGAATTATCGTTTATGGGCTGAAGGAGGCGACTGTGAGCGAGATGGCCTCTTGGTGGAGGAGGGCAGTGCCGACACAAGGGGGGTGGGTTGTGGATGAGGTTGTGCTCATGAAGGCGCAGCTTCGGGGGTTCCTTTTGGCCGAGAGAAAAACTGCTGTGGATATGGTGGTCATCGTGCACCGAAACGAGGGACGGGTGAGGGAGTGAACAGAGAGAGAGAGACTCTTCAGGCGCCCCATTCAGTCAGTGATGGGATGGATGCACTGTTGGTCGTTGTGTCGTCCTTCAGCTGCTGCTGACGGACCGAAATGGGCTGTACAACGACGTGCTGCAGGCATGCTGGCACGCCACCAACGCCAACGTCGTCATTATTGTCACAAAGGTCACAAAGACGGAGCTTGTGGCGTCCCTGTCAAATCGTTTCCTTCGCCCTTCACCTGTTCAGGTTCCCACCTCACCTGACACCCTTAACGATTCGGCCCTCGTGGCGACGCTCGCCCACCACGCCGATCAGCCCACCATTGGGGCCCTCAGTGCCGCGGGCAGACTGATCACATACGATCAGACGCCATCCCAACGACAAGTAAAGAAACGACCGACACGCGACAGATCCTACGGCTGTCGGTTTCATTGAACGAGTCCGATTCTTGTTTGTAGGCGGACTATCTGTTAGAATTCGCCCAGGAGAGTTTCTGTCGATTACCGCTGCGGTCGTTTCCCGGGATGCCGCCCGGGTTCCAGCCCGCACCGAGGCGGCCCCACACATCGAGGGGAGGGGGTGCTCCGGCTGCCAAGAGACCGCCTCACCAGGCCTTCTTCCGGTGCACTCTGCTGTGACGATGTGACGAGCGGGCGAGTTTGTAGAATAGCTATCTATACATGTGTGTGTATGGAGGAAGGAAGGAAGGAATGGATGGGTGTGGAGGGGGTGTGTGCGAATGGAATGCGTGTGGCCTTGAGGGGGGGGTGTATGGTATGACATGTATAGGTTGTCGGTTGGCATGGCAAGCTGACTGGCTGATCGATGGCACGGAAGGATGAGATGAGTGTGTTGTGCACACGCACACATGGATGGGATTGACTCAATGAATGCATTGCGTTGAGACGTCTGTCTGCCTGACTCACGCACGTACGGGTCGAGACCTATCGACTAAACCAAGCCTTCCTTCGCACACCTCCCGCTCCATATCTACTCATAAACACGCACCCCGAGGTCTTATCTAACATGACTCGACTCGTCCATCTATCGCATGCACGCCATACACACGGAGCTTCATTGTCAGACAACACACACACAGACAAACACACTGGAGCGGGGGGCATCAGCCATCTACCTACACGAGGTCGTCAGCTGGGGTAGAGAAGGACGGTGGCAGGTACAGGTAGCCCCTGTCGGAAAGCTCCTTCTCGAAGTCGTCATACTCCACCAGCACCAGGCCGTACCCCTGTGCGTCCTTGAACGCTGCGCACACACACACACGCGCACACAACGCACAGACACACGCACATCCAACCACACGGATGACGGCAATGAATGACCAATGCACACACAAACACACAGCGCCGCTCAGCTCACCGGCAACGTTGGTGCCGATTCCGGGCACCGGGCCGGTGAAGCCCGCATTCAGCGACGGACCCTCCTCTACCACATTCCTGCTCACACACACACACACACACACACACTTTTCTGCACAAGGCCGGCAAGCGCGTCTGCCTGGCCCACCGCGAGAGAATGGCGAGCTTGTCGAAGACGCTGCCGACCTCGATTGGCGTCTTCTTGGCGATTTTCTTGTCCTGCTGCACCAAGAGCAGTCCGAATGTGTCTTCCGAGTAGCCCATGTAAGCGCTCTCTTGCGGCTGCTTTGGCTCGAGGGGCGAGTCGGGGTTGTAGCGGGCCTTCTGGTAGGGCAGCTCGCGCATCCCAAGCCGAGTCTGATTGATGGGAGGAACGATTGATGAATGCATCATCCCATCCACCAGACAGGCGGTGCAATGCAATGGGGGCCGACCTCGTAGAAGCTCTTGGCTGCGCTGAGGTCCTTGACGGTGAAGCATGCGAACATGAAGGGATCACGGCGCTCCCCGATGATTATCTGGAAACGGACAACAAACTCCACGCCCAGACGAACGCATGGCTGCGTCACTCGTTTCGATACACCTGCACTGCACTGCCACCCACCCTGAGCGGCAGTCCTCCTGGCGCATCGACCTCAATCCACCCATAAGCCCTGCATGAAACAAACAAACAAACAAACACACACACACAAAGATGCCATGCACCTCCATCCATGTGTGCCTGAATGAGGGATGCACTCCTTCTTCACCTCCTGATGTTCCCGCCGGTCTCGGCGAGCTGGGACACCCTGAGGAATGGCAGTGCGATCTGCAGGAACTGCACGCCGTTGCCCGGCTCGTAGGCCTGCACCACGGGCTGCGCGTCCTCATCGTCGCTCTTGAGCTCAGGCGGCACCCTCTTCTCGATCAGCTCCAGCGTGAAGTGCGCACCGTATTCGTTGTAGCTGCTGATACTGGGAGAGTGGGGTGGGGCAGCAGCAGTGCATGTGTGGGTGGCATCATGGCTGGTGTAGCGTAGCGTACCCTGGCCTGAAGCCGTTTTCGACGCGTTTGAGGTCGAGGGTCTCTGGGCCGTAGCCGACAAAGGTGACGTTATTGGTCTTGGCGGGGTTTGTGCGCGTTCGGATCACCTGAATGAGCGATGGATGAGTGAACCAACCGCGAGGAATGGACACACACACGCGTGTGGAGCCCATGTGTGTGAGGGCGGTCACTCACCCTCATACCGAGCCCCCGTGTGTAGAAGTTGAGTGCGTCATCCATCTTGGGCACATTGACAACGGCGTGCTGAATGTACCTGCACGAAAGAATGAATCAACAAAGCCGCACACGGAGGCACAGTCACCGCAGACGCGTAGATCTGGTGCATTCATTCATCGCGTCACCTCTCCAGGTTCTGAGTCTCCGGCAGCGTCCCCATCCCATTCAATGCTGTCCTGCCTGCAGCGTTCCGCAATGCCGCTCGCCATGGATATGCAAGCGGAGAGAATGCTGCTGCGTCGGCCTTCAGATTCGCCGAATGCTGCCCATGGCGTCGTCGAAAACTGGGCACATGCGATGAGATGCAGGCGATGAACGCATGAATAAGGACAAGGGCACGAATCGGCGCATAGGTCAAATGCAACGAGATCATTGGGAGGGAGGAATGAAGTACAAGCTCGCAATGGATTTAGGGAATCGCGCTGGTGAAACCGTCACAATGTGAGCGTTCACACGAGCGCGGCGAAGGAGAAAGGAAAGGCACAATCGCCTCCTTGTGACCGAGATCTACCTTCACTCTGCTTTCGTGACCAAGATCTGCCTTCCTCTGCTGCCAATCAGCATGATGTTCCTCCTGGCTGTTGCTCCTTGCTGCTGTTGCTCCGGAAGACAGGGGTGCCGCATCGTGACCGCCATCTTCACCGTCGTTTGGCTCGTCGCTGGCCTGGCGTTGCTGTCTACTGGCGCAATCAAGAAGATCAAGGCGGACTCACTCAACCCAGCTGCTGATTTCGAAGCTCTCGGCCGGGTGTGCACCATCGACGACATCGGTGCCAAGCAGTACCAAATCACGGGATCCGAGGAGCGTGACCGCTGCGAAGAGGAGTACAAGTACTTCTTCACCGTCGGCAACGGGACGAGAATATACACCTCGCGGATTGAGAAGCAGTCCCGGCCCGGCCCATGCCCAGTGGGGTTTTTGGACCTTCAAACGTATGCCGTAGGCCAGACAGTGGACTGCTGGAGGGCAAGGAAGGAGGTCAGCTCGGTGTACCAATGCGGCAACAAGCCGGAGTGCTACAAGATATTCGACCCTGCGGCCGAAGCCAAGGAATGGGCCAAAACCGGAGTGACTCTCATGATAATAGGGGGAGCGTTTATTGGTGTAGCCGTGCTCTTAGCGGGTATTCATCTGCTTTGTATTCGCGTCTGTCGTCAGTAGGACAGACAGGCAATCCATCCATCCATCCATGAGTCAGATTTTGGCTGTCGTGTGGTGTCGTGTGGTCTGACCTGGTCTAAGCTGACCTGTTCTCACAATAGGCTCTTTGTCTTACTTCATGAGTTCCTTCATGACTTTGCTTTGTGTTCTCCATGTGTGTGCGCGTGTGTTTGTTCCTCGGTCTCGTCTCGTTCATTGCTGTCAGCAAGTCGGTCTATCCTATGCGATAAGCGTGACAGTGCGATGGTGACTGTCCATGCATGGCCATGCCTGTGTCCTTGGTTAATTCAATGTCCAATCGACAAATCTACTCTAGATAGACGCATGCCACCCGGCCCCTCATTCAATCTCTCCAATTCCGTAGACTCACTCACAGCCACAGACCTCCACCTCGCTCACTCGCGATCCATCCCATCACAGCAGGTCTGCCGGTGGTGATGCGCCTTGCCTGCCGCTGCCGAGGTCGCTCAGCTCCGTCACGAACTGACACGGCGCCACGAAGTCCGTGCAACCGTACACAACCTGACACACACACATACACACACACACACACAACTTGACACACACACATGAGCAGCAGACTTGCAGATAGATACACGTTGGATGCACACGGCTGTCTACAGATGCAGAGTCTGTCTGTCTGTCTGTCCGTCTGTGGACGTGTGGTGTGGGTCGGCCATGACTCGATCATCTCCCTTTCTGACGGCGGCAGACCGGCACGAGCAAAGCAAAGCAAAGCGAAGCAAAGCTCTGGGAGATGGCCTTAAGGAGCCGACCGCGGGCAGTCACACAGGTGGGTAAGACACCCACCGTGTCAGTGTGGTGCTGCCGGCCGTCTCTCTCCCAAAGTGTCTGGCCCCGGCCGGCGGCAGAAGTCAGCCGTGCCGAGGAATTGTGCTCTGGGGTCGGTGTCTGGCTGGGCTGCACTGCCTGCCCACCTGGCTCTAGGCAGCCTCACTCAGTGCATGTGTGTGTGTAGGCCCACCTGCTTTTGCGATTTGAGTACGAGCTCTTGGAGTGCGTGGGCCTCGACAAAGTTGCCGCCGCCAACGACAAACACCAAGGCTGATGGATGGATGGACACCCACACGTATGTGTTCCTTCCTCCGTCAGCTGCCTGCCGACCCACCCACCTTGTTTGAATGGGGTGCGCATCCTCGGCGCCTCGCCGCCGACCTGCATGGCCTGCACACACAAGACACATCAATCTATGAGTCAGGACTGCTATGTGTAAGGGAGGTGTTGTGTTGTGTTGTGACCTTTGGGTCAAGGTAGAGGTAGTGGTCCGTCGGCGACGAGGGCTTCTGCTCGAGGATGGCCTCCACGATGCGCGTGATCGGCAGATCCTTCTTCTGTGGCAGAAACGCCTTCACACCTGCACCCCGCCCCCACCCGACACACACCTCCACACACCCTCTCCCTCACTCTACTGGTCATGGCTCGTACCTTTGAGCAGCCCCCTTCCGTGATCAGTGACCTTGGCGGCCAGTCCGCCGAGCGCCGAGACGGCCGTCTTGGCTGCGGCGCCTCCGAGGCTGGTGCCGGCCGTCTGGCCTGGCAGCGTCTTGACCTCCATCTGCATGCTCTTGATTGACTGACGGGGGGGTAGAGAAGCACACAGATGGATGGATGGATGGATGGAGGGCGAGAGGGGGGTTGTTGTTTGTCTATTTGGTGGCTTGGCTGGGCTGGCCTACGGCAAGGTTTTGGAGGTAGTCGAGTGCCGCTGTGGATGCCCCGGCTGCCGTGAGGGCGTCGCTGAGGGCGGACAGCTGCTGCTTGGGGATGTTCTCTGATCGGTGACAACCACCAGACAGACAAAGAGGCAGGCAGGAGGGAATGTGAGTGCGGTGTGGTGTGTGGATTGGATTGGGTTGACGGTGTGGTGCCTGCCCTGCCTACGTCTGAGGAGGTAGAGCACCAGGAGGGCTCGTGTCTTGTCGACCAAGGTGCCTGATCCAATCCAACCAACACACAGATGATGATGCCCCACCCGTCTCCATCCAGCCATCCCATTCATCCCACGTGTATCCATCAGTTCAATTACCTCGTGTGCTGTGTTTGATGAAGGCCTCCATTTGTGAGACCAGCGAGGTCAGCGAGCCACCGGGCACCTCGTCCTCAAACTCGTAATACTTGTCCAGCTCACGAGCCTAATCCACACACACACAGAGGGACAGAGGGACGGACACACAGGGTCTGTCTGGGTGGGCGAGTGTGTTGGATTGGATGTGCGAGTCAGTTGAGGCACCTACCCACCCACCTTGATTTCGTTGACGAGTGCAGTGGCGAGGTTGGTGTGCATGTCGACGCTCCGTTTCTTCTCGGTCATCTCGGGCAGCGCATTGATGGCCGACGCCAGCCCTGCCGTCAGGTCCTCCTCCATCGGCAGCTCTGAGAGGCAGACCACAGCCACCCGCCCCCACCCACACACGTACCCGATTCTGTGGTGTGTGGTGTATGGTGCGGTGTGTGTATACCATACCTGGGTTTCCATTCGGCATGGCTGATGACGCCGAGGACGCCTGGCCGCTCTGGATCTCCTGCATCCTGCGATTGTACTCGTTCAATGCCTCGTGAATCGCCTGCAGCCACGACAGACATGAGAGCACAAGACCAAAAGGGGCGAATGCGGTGCGGTAGAGCCGTGCTTGGGTGAGTGAGTGAGTGAGGGTACTGACCGTGGCCACTGCTGGGAATGCCACGCCAGCATATTGGCTCCAGAAGGCATCCGAGCTGTCGAGGTCGTATGTCTTCTGCTTGGGCGGCCCGTCGCCCTCAGAGGCCCCGCCCTCATACACAGGAACCGTCACACGGTTCAACCTGACCACACACATACACACATTCACACACGCCGACACGCGCGTATGGTATGGAAGTGGAAACGTGTGTGTGTGTGTGTGTGCGTGTGTGTGTTTAGGGATTGGTCTGACTTGAACTCGAAGACGTCGTGTATGAGTGCCTGGTAGGTCCAGGTGTGCTGAATCATCACTGACAGATCGATGTCACGATCCTGCAGACACACAGACAGCAGACAGACAGACAGACCCAGGTATACCGACCCGCACACGCACATACGGTCCCTCCCCCCGCGTGTGTGTCGGTGTGGGACTGACTGACCAGGATGATGAGCACGGGCCTCTGCAGGCTGGCGCTGCTGCTGGCGAAAATCGACGACGCACTCGAGCCGCGCTGAGACAGAAACTCGCGCAGACGAGCCTGACACACGCGCAAACGCAGAACACACGAAGGGTTTCAATGACCACACACTCACAGCCGGGCTCACCTCGAGTTTCCTGGCGACCATTTCTGCCGCATCGTTCGGTGGACACCTTATCACCGGAACCACACCTGAATGAGTGAGTGATGTGAGGCAACACACACACGCACATGTGTACGGGCCGGGCCCATCTTGTGTTGTCTTGTCGTCCCCTCCCTCCCGGCCACCAACCGAGTGTGGCCAAGACGGAGAAGAGGCCCTCGACTACACGGTCAATAAACGCCTCGATCTACACACACGCACAGACAAAGTGTGACCACACAAGCACTCACTCGCAGCTACGCGCGCGCCTTTCTCTCTCGCCCTCTCTCTTTTCTACCCAGTCAGTCTCCCTCCCTAACCTCGTGGTCCTGTATGGTGGCGTCGTGGAGCGTGCGGTATGCATTGGTTAGGTTGAGCGAGAACTGGCTCGGCGACAGCGACACGAAACTCAAGAACCGGTCTACCACACGAGTGATCTGATGAACCGAATTCTGACCACCACACCACAGGCCACCACACCACACCACAGACACCTCATCCTCTGTCCTGGCTGTCTGTCTGTCTGTCTGTCTATTCGTCCGTCGCTTGCTCACGGCCTGGAGGACGCCCTGTGCGAGTGTTTCGAGGAGCGGTCGGGGGATGGATGAGCTGAAGTTGAGGTGGTACCTCTCGTAGAGGTTCCGCTGGCAGTCTGCGATGATCCTTTGGATGTTCTGGGGGGTGGGCTCCACGAAGTACACCGACGGCACCTCAGGCACAGCACTCCTCTCGCTGTGCAGCGGCAGATGCAGCGTCACGCCGTGCCGACGGAGGCCGCCAACCTGACACACATCACAATCACAGTGGTGTCAGTCAGGGAGTGTGATTGATGCCCACTCCACTCACTGACCTTCATCAGTGGCGCGAGGACGTCCTGGCAGAATCGGTCGTAGATGACGATCTTCCAGGTGACGCCTTCTGTCGAGGGCCCTCCCCAGCCACTCATGCCGCCCCCGCCGCCTCGCAAGGGGTCCTCCATGCCGCCCGACGGAGCCACCTGCAGCAGCAGCATCTTGGTCACCGCGTTCTTCTGACATTCTTGCACGTTGAGAGCCATCGGCAGGCAACACCTGACCTGACGGTATAGAGCGTCCAGCTGAGTGTGCAGATGAGTGAGTCCTGTGCACGGCGTGGTTGTTGTGTGTTGCGCCACCTGCAGAATTCTGTTTTCTCAGCTGGTCTGCTGCTCATCCCTAGCCATAGCCATTGCCATTGCCATCGCCATCCTCTGTACCCTCTCCACGTTTGAAGAAAGCTCGCCAATTCTAAGCTCGCAGGAAAGGAGATCTGAGGCCAGGAGGTCCGTAGCACGTCATGGATCCGAGCGAGGACTTTCTGAAGTCCGAAAATGGCTTTGGCGACAGTTCACAGATGCAGGGCGACTTCGGCAGCCCCTCTCAGTACGACACCTTCGACTTCGCCGCGTCGACAGCCCCGCCCGCCCAGCCGCCCGCCGACTCGGCCGCAGCCACCACCGGCGGCATGAGGGCATTCGACATGCCCGCCGATAACGGGTATGCGCCGCCTGCGCCGGCAGCCGTGCCCCTCGACATGGGCGGAGGCGGTGCCGGTGGTGCTGCTGGTGGTGGTGCGTCGGATGGTGTGATAGAGGGCGGCGGCATGGGAGGGGGCCCGGCGTACATTCCTGAGGTCAACCCGCTCACCGAGTGGGAGGAGAAGCACAACGCCGAGCTCGACGACAAGAACCGACAGGTGAGGGAGAGAGGGAGGGAGGGAGAGAGGGAGGGAGGGAGGGTGCAAGCGAAAGTCATGACACACAAAGGATGAACACGTGTGTGTCTGTGTGTGTTGTACATATACGTGTGTGTGTGTGTGTGATGCCCTCCCTTCCCTCCAGGAGGATGAGGCCAAGAAGCAGGCGCGAGCCAAGGCGCAGGAGGACATCAAGAAGTGGTACGAGGAGTACAAGCTGAGCGTCGCCAAGCGCAAGGAGCAGAACCAGCTCGAGGAGAAGGAGGCCATGGCCGCCAGGGAGACTGACCTCACGCGAGACAACGCCTGGGAGCGGGTCTGCACCATGGTCGACCTCAACAAAGAGTCGCAGCGGGACACCTCACGGATGAAGCAGACTTTCATCCAACTCAAGAACAACCCACTGCCGAGTGCCTCGTAGGCAGGGAGGGAGAGAGAAAGAGAGAGGGGGACAGGAAGGCGTCCACATAGATTTTGGGGTGGCCGGGCAGGCTGCTCTGCTCAAAGGGCGGGCGGGGGGTTGGGCGGTCGGGGGACGTAATTGAGTGGGAGGCTTGTGTGTGAGTGTGTATGGGGTGGTGGTGCACGGCGTGATGATCCTTCCCTCGTCGCATGGACAGTGGACACGTAGAGTGCGAATGACACTTGAATTCATCCCTATATCACTCACTCATGGATACCGAGAAGCGGTCTGTCGGTCCGTTCACTGCTGCAGGTGTGTGTGTATCGTACCTACAAGAGAGAGAGGGAGTCTGCTGGCCGGGCCGCTAGGTAGCTAAGCTCCTGGTTCGGCGTCGCGTACGGTGACGGCGTCATGGATAAAGTTGTAGAGCTCCTTTGCGTTCTTGCTGCCGATCAGCTGGGTCAGCTCGTCCAGACCCATCTTTGCCAAATCCGCCAGACATGACACCTGCACCACCCCGACCGACACACATACACACACATAGCGAGGGAGGGATAACCATGCCCTCACTCCACTCCACTGCTGGCAGTCGTACCTACCGCGTTGACGAGCCTCCGTTGGTTGTGGCCCGTCACGCCCGGCATCTTGCGTAGCAGATCCACAGCTACGGTGTTGTCGGCGCTGTCAGGCGAACGATTCTTCCTCGCCGAACCACCACCGGCAGGAGCACCACCACCACCACTGCCATTCACCGCGCCACTCGCCTGGGGCCCGTCTGAAGCAGCTGCTGCTGCTGTTGCTGCTGCCGCCGCCGTCCAGTCGTTGTCTACGGGGCCGTCCTCCGCCTCCGCCTCTGCCTCTCCTGGCTGCTTCTTGCCGTCCATATCGACGTCGGTGCCATTGTTGTGGTTGCTATGGGGCTCTGCGGGAGAGGGTGTGTCGTCTTCCTCATTGCCGACCCTGGATGCGACCTGGAAGTCAGGCTGCTCGCGGTTGGCCTGACAAGACAGAGATCGATCAAGGTGTGACGTCTGCATGGGGTGGGGTGGTTGGGCGACTGACCTTGAGTTTGATGAACAGGTTGGCGGTGAAGTGGCAGTGGGGCGACCAGATGAGGCGCAGTGTCGGGAAGTGCAGCGTCAACAGGATCAACCTGGCGATATCAGGCAGACGGACAAACAGGCAGGCAGACAGACAGGCAGAAGGCACGGTGATTTCTCTCTCTCTGTCTGTCTCTGACGTGTTTGTGTGTCTTGCCGACTTTTCGATGATTTTTTGTTCCTCGATGGTTCTTCCGATCTGTTGGTTCCTGAGAGCGAAGCCCCGCCGCTCGTCGAACTCTATCAGCAGCGTCGGGTGGCTGTAGTAGCGACGCATCTGCTCGGCCTGAGCGAATGCATCCAATGCACCGACAGCACAGCGCAACACACGGGCTCGCTGGCGGCCTTTGGGCGCTCCATTCCAGTGTGCAGATATTCACCTGGTGGTATAGCCTCCCCGAGTTGATGGAGCTGATCAGGTCAGGAAGAGCCTTCCGCTCCACACACATGTGCCTGACACAACACAACACGACACGACACTTGTCCATCCATCCATCCATCCATGCACCTATTGGCCGACTCACTTGGAGAGCACATAATCGCCGACAGTGAGTGTGATGGGGTAGACGCTCAGCCCCTTGACAAACAGCTCATACGGCAGCGAGGAGCGGAACTCGCGCATGTCGACCACGACGACAGGACGGATCTGCTTGGCGAGCTCGGCGGCCCTGGCAGCCCCCCCGCCGCCCTGGCGCGTGTTGCCCTCGGCCGCCAGCTCGAACAGCAGCCTGTCGTCGGCTGTGGTGAGCTCGTCGACCGGCACGATCAGGTGCTCCTTCTGACGCATCAGCGACTCCCACGCCTGCTTCTCCTTCTGTGGAGAGAGAAAAAAAATGGATGGATGCCGGTGGGGCGGGGGATGTTGCCTAGTTAGTACCTGGAGAGCGTTCTTGAACTTGTACTGGTCGACTGAATTCTGGTCGTACCACAGCATGTACACCTGCAGGCCACCCCACCCCACAGACACGAAGAGAGCGAGCGAGAGAGAGAGACCCCCATTCCTCCCTCCCCCCACCCTCGCCCTCGCCCCTACACTCTCCCTCACCCCCACCGACCGACCTTCAGGTCCTTGCCCACGATGATTGCATCGTCCTCCCCACCACCACCACCAGCAGCAGCACTACTCGCCTCCCCCTCTCCCTTCTCCACATCCATGACGTCATCACCGTCACCATCCTCCGTCCGGTCGGGGCGCCCTTCCTGCTTGACGGCAGCGGCCATCCTCCGCTGCCGCCTCTCAGCCTTGTTCCGCTCGTGTGCGTGGTAAAGCTCGGCGCAGTAGAGCTCGCTGGCCCGGATGAGGGGGATGTCGGCCTCGTAGATGACCACACAGTGGGGGCGGAAGGCGCGAAGGGACAACTCGTACAGACCTGGTATGAGAAACAGACACAGGCAGATGCGCACAGGGGGGAAAGGCCGAAGGTCGCCTGTGTGTCTGTGTGTGAGGGTGGGGGTGGGGGTGGAGGAGGAGGCTGGCTGGCTGGCTGCCCGGCTCACCTCACTCACCGTCGTATCTACTGGTGGTTACGATGGACACGTGTGGCGTGACAGGCATGTTGTTCTGCCGGGCGAGCACCGCCAGCACCTCGTTCATCTCATCCTCACCCACATCACGGCTGGAAGGAAGGGGTGGGGACCACACACAAAGGACAGACACGACACACGGGCAGGAAGAAAACTAACTTGCTGTCGTCTGTCTGTCTGTCTTTGTTCTTTACTTGGGCACGACGTTCCTGAGTATGGCCACCTGCTCCGTGAGCAGCTCCAGCTCCATCCGCTGGGCAGCTGACATTTGGGGAGCACCACGACGACCACCACCCCCAGCACCCCCAGCAGCCCCTGCAGCCGCGGCTGATGCTGCTGCAGGGCCGCCACCGCCCTTGGCAAAACCCTTTCGCTGCCTGAAGACCATCACACCATCACCCACACCACACCACACCACACCACACATATCGGTAACATATCGGTAGGTGTTGGGTGCGGGTGCACCTACTTGTCCTTAGCGGCCTGTTGTCGTTTCTTCTGGTTGTGGCTGGTGAGGTAGTGGAGTAGTGACCCCTGCAGCGTGGGCACAGCGCCCTCAGTCAACACCTGACGACCAATCGGTCGGATATATCGATGAAGAGGGAGGCACATGAGAGAATGCCACGCCACGGCCTCCTGCACTGCACTGCACTGCACTGCCTGACCTGCATGAGCTGCCTACGGGTGACCTCTTCGTTGACGGCCACCAATATGCGATACGTCGGCCTGTCGTCCGCCCCATCCTCCCCGCCGTCCATCTCTATCACGTCATCACCGTCGCTATCCACAGCCACCCCAGCCGACACTCCTCCCTCTCCGTCCACACGCCGCCTCTTCTTGCGCTCCTCACTCAGCCGCCCGGCCTCACCCACAGCAGCACCACCACCAGCCGCAGCAGCCGGCCTCTTCTCACCCACAGCCGCAGCCGCCGACGACGCTCCCTCGCCACCGCTCTCTGCCTCTTCTCCTTCCTCCTTCTCCCTCTGTTGGATTCTCTTGAGCTTTGCGACGACGCTGCCGGCTGGGGGCGTCTGGGTGAGCAGCTTCAGAAGCGACTCCCACTTAGGGGTCACCTCGAGCACCAGGTGCAGGGATGACGTCCTCTTGGGCGGCGGCGGGGGCTTGGGCTGCCCGGCCTGCTGCTGCTGCTGCTGCTGTTGTGGGTCGGGGCGGCTGGGGCCACTGTTGTTGTCTGGTGGGCTGGGGGTGGGGGAGGGAGAGGGAGAGTGGGTTGGTGATGGGGCTTTGGTGCGGACGACCTGGTACACTCTGATTGATTGATAAGGGACACGGAAGACGGAGAGAATGGATGGGGTTTTGTGTTTTCGTGTGTGTTTTCGTGTGTGTGGTCGCCCGTGCCTTTCTTTGGCGAGTTTGAAGATGAGGTCCGCCTCGGTCGTCCCCATCCACCCACTGCTGCTGGACTGGCGGACGGATGCACACACAAACGTACAAGAAGGTCAGGCCGCTCTCCCCATCTCTCCCTCCCTCTCGTCTGTCTGTCACCTCCCTCACCCACATTGCTCCACCCACCTCACCCACCTTGCTTGAGTCGTGAAGGCTCTCGACGTACATGAAGAACGTGACGGCGTCGTATCTGAGCATGTAGTGGAGCATCTTCCTGACCTCCCCGATGGCCTTGATGAGCGACTCCACCTCCGGCCCCAGCTTGTTCCACACGGGATCGCACTTGTCCCGCAGCTGCACCTCAAACGCCTTGAACAGGCAGTCACCCACCGTGGCGATGCCCTCCAGGTCGACCACCTTGTTGCGCTTGAGCTTCTCCAGGCCGCCCTGCAGCAGCTTGACCACGGCATGCTGCATCGAGCGCACGCTGTCCGTCAGAGGCAGCTGCACCTCCTCGGTGTCAGGCTCAGCCAAGCCGCCCAGGGTGTGGCTGACGTCAGATTGGATGCGGGGAAAGAGGTGCAGGCGTGTGACGGCGAGGGCCTTCATGACCTTCTCGACGGCTGCAAAGCCTCGCATGAGCATCTCAGGGCGGTCGGTGAGGCCCTTGATGAAGCCCCGCTTGTTGCGCTTGCGGAAGAGGCGAATAATGAAGGCCTCGTTCCAGCGGTCCGTCAGGGTGTGGGCGTGCATCACCAGCAGCCCGTCAATCATCTCGGGCGGCAGCTTGTTCATCAGCAGGTCCGTCACCAGAATCTGCGACGACACCAGGAAGCACCCGCCCTTGGCGTAGAGGTCGCTGCGCTCGCCCTTGTCGGTCTCGGCGGCGATGGCGTAGATGGGCATGCCGATCCCGCCCTCCTGCGCCACTCGCCGCTGGAACACCGTGGTTTCCTCTTTGCTCGCCAGGTTGAGCAGGAAAATGAGTTTGTGGGCGCAGCCGAAGGAGCGGAGGTAGTGGATGGCCACCGAGTAGAGACCCAGGCCACGGGCGGCCACGACGAGGCAATCGGACTCATTCAGTCGGTCTACTATGCGCTGCTGGAAGCCGAGAGCCGGACTTTGTTGCTGCCGACGCTCAGCCATGCTCAGAGGGAGTCAAATGGGCATCTATAGATCAACGCTGTCGCAGCGGTCGGGATGGTGTGATCTCTCACCGCGGAGTCGCCTCATCCCCGAACCCAAGAAACCCTGGACCCAAGAAACCCTGCTCTCTTCCACCAGATCGTCCCGGGCATCCTCCAGTTTTTTGACTCATCGTCCTGCTTGTCTGAGCCGCAGGTGTTGTGCAGATGGACGAGAGATGTGACCAGTTCTTCAGCGATGCCCAATCACTGACCCAGCAGGCGACAGTGCTCAACAGCAAGGTCTCCAAGGACCTCGGCAAGCTGCGGCGCTTCCTAATGAAGAACCAGGAGCACCGCTTCACTCCCAAGGCGCAGCAGCGGCTGTTCGATACTATTGGAATCTATGTCACCTGGGTCAAGAGGACCGAGATGGGCGCAGGTAATGAGGATTCCGTGTCAGCCGTGCTGGATGTGGTCAAGGACGCGCTGGCCATGCCCTTCACAGGTGGGTGGGTGCGACGGGCAAGGAAGCACCAGATGGAACAGAGAGAGTTCTCCCTTTCATTCGGTTTGTCTGGTCTGTCCTGTCTGTCATGCAGTGTTTGGCACAAAGCACAAGACCACACTGCTCCAGTGGCACGACCATCTCACCGCAGCAATAGCCGACCGTCCTGGCGGATCCGGTGGCGACGGGACGGAAGACGCGGCGCAAGAGTATCAAGCGCTGAGCCTGGATGAGGGAGGCCAGTGCGTGACGGTGTGGGACGAGTCTGCAGAGGCGACGCTCGAGGGGATAAATGTGCGGGACGAGGCCATGCGGGGGCGGGTGAAGGTTGGGATTGACGAGGGGAAGATGGTCCATGTGCGAGTGGGGCTTAAGGACAGAACAGTGCTGAGTGTGAGGGTGGAGGAGGGGGACTGACTAGCCTGGTCAGTGAGTGAGATTAGATTGCCAGGGAGAAAGGCAATTGATCAACATTTAGTGAATGCTCCAGAACAGATCAGACCAAGGTGGGTGCATTCAAGCTTTTGGTGTCTTCCCGCTGAAGGCAATCATGTCCCCCCAGATAGAACCTGCTTGTCTCCCTCACGTAGCACAGTACCGCACCCAGAGAGCACACACACACGCAGACGGACAGCGTCACGCAAGAGAAGCGAACAAATATGACGGAAGAGAGACACAAGAAGACATCACACGCACATCCATCACGACAATCTCTGGTAGCAGGCTACGCCAGTCCCATAAGACTCTCGTGCATCCCCACGAACGCCTGCAAAGCGCCCCGGCATCGTTCAACCGGTGCCCTCGCACGGCCGCAGGGTGGGGTATACGAGGCATTCGATGAACCTGTCCGCCACCTCATGGGGTCAAGCCCTGCTGTCGCAATCCTTACGCGCGACCGCATTACACTTCCCGGCTTGCGGTGAAGGTGGAGAGGCTCAACGAGGGGTCCGTCGGTGGGTGTGTGTACGAGTGGGGGGTTGGTCATGGTGCCGCATCCCGCGCCCCGATAGTTTCTGGGGGGAGCAGATGGGGGCGGCCGTGCAGTGGCCAGGGCGGAGTTGATCAGATCAGTGAGGGGAAACAGGAGGTCTGGCGGGCCGTCGTTGCTGCAGGCTGTGACTCCGGCCGCCCACTCGTGGACCTTGTGGACAGAGGGGTCATAATGCGGCATGGTGCCGGGCAGGATACCTGCGGAATCGGCCAGTTCTATCAGCTCGCTCCTCAGCGCCCTCATCTGTAGTCTCTCGACAGTCGACAAGTCTCGGAACTTGTCGACCTTCTCCGAGTTGCTCCGATCAGCGTCCGCAGCGCCCGGGGGGCCCCTCTCGCTGATGGGCGGCAGAAGGCCGGGCGACCCCTCTCGCATTGACATCGGTCCCGTGTCGGCCGTCTCCATCTCACGCCAAAACACGTCTTGTGTGTCGCTGAAGCGTGCTGACGACGAGGGGGGCATCAGGGCCAATACATCTTCGGGAGGCTCGTCACACAGTCGGAATGTCTGGAAGGGGCGAAACATGCACGGCCATGCCGGCCAGATGCGATGCGTGGGCCTTGGCTGGTCGTCCTGGCTATGTGTGTAGTGTGCACCTCTTGCGAGATCATCTTGGCACGCGGCGGGCTGCGGAAGGTCTTTGAGCTCCTGGTGCTCACACTGACTCCAGACTTGCGCAGACGATCGTCACGCAGGGATGTCCAGGTGCTCATCATACTGTCGCATAGAGACCCTGATGAAAGGCATACAAACAACCGACATCCACACAGCGGGGTGGTTGTGTCAGTATGCTCGCTCGTCGCGACCGACCCCACCTGAGTATGGCGTGATGGCGAGAAACCGCTCCATGACTGTCGCAGGCGCAGAGGGGGAGGGGTTGCTGAGAGCCCTGTAATAAGACCGCTGGCCGACCGGCCGCGACTTGGGCGTCACCAGAGGCGTCAGGTCTGACAAATCGGTACCCAGCCGGAGTCGAGGACGCTCTGTCAGGCCCTGCATTCACCGCACGAACAAAGCTGTGATGACCCACACCATTCCACTCGGCCATGTGAAGCACATGAACCCACCTGTTCGTCTTTCACACGCCGAAAGTCGTCGACCACCGAAGGGCTCGACGTCAGCACCTCGGATAAACTGAACCGCCCAGCTGGGACGTCCCCCGCCGCCCTTTTATCCTCCCTCCGGTCCCTCCACGAGCCGCTCCGTCTAGGCTGCCTTCTCATTGCGAAGCGCCGCCCACTCTGGCTCAAAACGGGCTCTTCACGCCCCGGAGGGCCTCTCTTGAGCTTCACGCGATAACGAAAGGGCACGTCTGCAGCCGGCGGTGGCTCCAAAGGGGCCTCTGCTGCTTCTGACGGCCTCTCCCCCTCAGCTTGCAGTGGGCTCTTGTCTTCTTCCATCTGCTCTTGCCCATCCTCCAGCTGCTTCTCCCTCTCCCCGTCTCCTCCGTCGCCCAGTCTGAGTCTCTCCTGAATTTCAATCGAGGAAGTGGGCGCGAGCTCCCCCACGTCCAGCAAGAGCGCAGGCAGGCGCTGGCTGGGCTGCGTCGACGACCTTTTGCCGTTGTCTTGACTGGGCCTCGCGAAGGCAAGAGACCTCGACCGCTGGGAGAAGACGGAGCCATGTGTGGCTGGGGTACTGATGACTGTGGCTCGGCTGCTCGGGGCCCTTGACCGCCGCGCGCCTGCTGTCGTCGCCTGTTTGGCCGCCTTCTTAGCGCTTTGTTGGAGGGCATGGAGGCAGCTGGCGAATGCGCTGAGCTGCGTTTGGCCTCCCCTCGATATAAGGTGGTTGATGACCTCCACATGGAGGACTTTGCCTGGCTTTCCCTCTGAGAACATCACCCTCTCTGCTAACCACGACGAGGTAACAAACAACAACAAACCGGGAGGCGATCGTCGAGATGTACGGAGATAAAGGACCGTGACGAGGGTTTGACGCACTGAAAAACTCTACGTCCTGCTGAGCCAAGAGGACTTCTCTGAGCAAAGATCACTCGAGAAGGAGCCAGCTCCCGAGGTGACAAAGCCTCTCCACGGCGCTTCTCATTGTTCTCACGTGGGGTTGGAGAGAAGGATGGCACTGCTGTGGTGGGAGATCTTCATCGTGGTTTTCTTTGTGTTGGCGGTGCTCCTGCCTGCCGCCGTCATCGCGTTCAAGGTATACGCAGCGGGGGGGACGGTGGTCTGGCAGGCGCTCACCTTCTCTGTGAGTCTCGCGTGTGTGTGCGTGCAGCCACAGTGGGTGTTTTTCAGCAGGGGAGCGAAGAAATCCAACGCCGAGACCATCAATCTTGTCAGGTGCGGTGCGTCCTGGAGATGAGAATGGCCGCGGCAAACACGGCCCCCACGCACACCCATGATGATGTGCTTGACCATGTGTCACTGTGTATGTCTTGCTTGTCTGTGCGTGGCTGACAGGACCTTCATGACGCACTATTCCCTCCCTCTCGGCATGGATCCCTTGCACCGACAGCTGTGTCTCGCTTTCATGGACCCCTTCGTCAAGGTGAGGGAGAGGTCACCAAGCCAAGACACGTGTCTTCGCCATGTGTATTGCAGACGGTATACTCGTTGTTTGCCATCCTCCCCGACCCCTGGATGGTGGCAATATGCCGGGCGGTTGACGCGTTCCCAGGCAACACTCTCAGATATATCCTCCACGCCATTATTGGTAGGCACATGGGCATATCACGAGGGACACACACGCACCGGCATCCGTCAATCGTTTCCCTACTGCAGGCCGCACCCACCTGATTGATCATGTAGTAACCGAAGGCATCAAGCGTGCCGGCCTGGGGCGATGTCAGTGGGTCTTGCTTGGCGCAGGTAACAAGACACGCTCGACAGACAGACAGACAGACGGACAGACGGACAGGCAGATCGACGTACCGTCACCCACGATTGTTGTCCTGTCCTGTCTCTCTGTCTGTTGCCATGCCATGCAGGCTACGATAATCGCACGTACAGGATGGCCCCCCTGAGGCAGGCGTATCAAGTTGCCACGTTTGAGGTCGACCAGGAGCCCCTGCAGCAGGACAAACTGAGGCGATTGAGGAAGGTAGGTAGGTCGACAGGAAACCTGCTGATGGGATGGGATGGCCCACGGCTGATGTCGGTCGGTTTGTGTTGGTTCCTTCATTCAGTGTGCGGCGGTGCCTCCCTCTGCTTATGAGGATGTCAAGTACGTGACATGTAACTTCAACACCGAGCGCGTGCAGGACGTCCTCCTCTCCGCCAACTACCAGCCGGGCAAGCGCACCATCTTCCTCCTTGAAGGCGTCTCCATGTACCTCACCAAGGAAGGCTTCGCGCAGACCCTCGCCGCCATCAAGGAGCTGTGCCCGGACGACTGCACCCTCACTTTCGACTACGTTGACGAGCGGGTCATCAACGCATACAACGGCCGCACCGACATCGTGGATCCCCCCACGCCCCCCCTCGGCAGCCCCAGGAGCGTCGAATCCACCACACTCGACGAGGGAATGAGCGACTGTGAGGAAGGCGCGATGGTCGTCGACAAGAAGACGGCTGCGAGCAAGAAGGAGGAGGTGGCCAGCCGTGCGTCGACCCCCTTGACAGCTGAGGAGCGCCGGTATGGTGTGCAGTACTGCTCGGTGCTCGAGAGGAACCAGACGCCCGTCACCTTCGGGCTGGACCCGTCGCGACTGGAGACACAGATGGCTGGTGGGTGGGTGGGTGAGACAGGAGAACGAAGAGAGGATGTCATTCATTGTGCCCACCTTAATTGTGTCGTTGTGTGGGTGTGCATTCAGAGCATGGGTATGAGATCGTGCAGCACTGGTCTCCCGATGAGCTGGCGCAGCAGTTCCTCAAGTGGCCTGGCGGCAAGGAGAGCAAACATGGGGGCGAGATCGTATCACGGGCGTGCACCTACTTTTACTATTGCACTGTCCGGCCGGTCAGGGGGAGTGCCGTGTGACACACAAACAACACGCGTGCGGGCCTTTTGTTCTTTCTTTCGATCTTTCTTTCTGGATGTGTGTATGGCGACTCCTTTTTGATGCATACCCTGCCTACATCCACACACACTTACTCGTAAGCGAGTGCAAGCTTTGGTGTTTTCTTCTTTCCTTTTGGGTCTTTTGGGGGGCAGAAAGAATAGCCAGTCGATCACGTTGATGCATGCTTCGTCCGTTGGTTGTTGTTGTGGTGCGCGTCTAGTGCGTGTGTGTTGGTTTTGGTCTTCTCTCTGTGGCGGTGTCTATGCTGGATGGATTCCTGCTGAGCGAGGCGAGACAGACAACATCTCTGCGTGTGGCCCAGTCATGGCGTATGTGTGTACTCACGTCACGTCTTGTACAGACAGACAGACAGGCTGATGATTCCCACGGCAGAGACGCATCATAAGGGCGTGGGAGAGGGGAATATGTATGGTTTTCATACGGTGTTTTCGCGGGAAAGGATATACGGAATGCAATGCGCCCATTTGTTTTGTCAAGACCGGCCTGTGGCGTGTGCGCACTCATTCCTACCTACATGTGTTCTCTCTCCGTGTGTGTGGGTGTGTGGGGGGGGATCTGAATTTGATCTTCTTGATACCGTGAGCTTTGCGACGCTCGCAAGCGTAAGTTTGTTGGCCACATAATCCATACAAGGACGGGTTTGGGGTTGGGGGGATGGGATATAGAAAGACAGCATGACGTTCATGTGCCAGCCAGCCTACCTGCCTCACTGACACCCTGCCAGTATGCGTCATCCTGCGTGCCAGTTTTCCGCTTGTGTGTGTGTGTGTGTTTGTACGTGCCCCCTCAAGTTTGTTTTTGCAAGCCTTCTTTTCTTTTCGTCTTTAGTGGGGGTCTTCCTTTATACGACAAAACAATCAATACAGTCAGTGGCTGGCAGGCAGGCAGGCAGCTTGGCCAGTCAAGGCAGGCGGACTAGCCAACTAGTTAGTGTCTTACATCACTTAAGTACATGTGTGTATTGATTGCAAGTGTGTGGTAGGTGTTCATTCATGTCATGTCCATGTCCGTGTGCATGTGCTGCATGTGAGTCTCGTGTCAATCAGCAGACCCATTCATTCATTCATGCCAGCCAATCGTATGTATGTACAGTACAACAGAGACAGACGAGCCAAAAGAACCCACCCACCATGCAATGCAGCCCCCCGCCGTTCAGTCAGTCCACTCAAACTCAAACATCATCAGCTGTCTGCTCCCCGCCGCCTCGCTCGTCATCGTGCATGTTGGCAGGCACAGCGTCAGGCTGCAGCCGCCGGTGCCGCTTCTCGTCGGGCGCATTCGGATTCCCACGCGCATAGAAGCGCTGCAGCAGTGCAATCGCCTCATTCCCCAGCAGCCCGCCCTGGCAACCCAGCCCCGGCCAGCTCTCGCTCACCCACTCGTGAATCGACATCCCCGGCACAGACCCGCAGCCACCGAACCGCTCGTTGGCGCACCCGTAGAAGACCTTCTTCAGCCCCAGGCACTGCAAAGCCGCCGCACACATGATGCACGGCTCCACCGTCACGTAAAGCGCCAGGGAGCCGAACACGGCACGTGCCCGATGCAGCGTCTGGTCGGGCGGCGAGAGGTCCTCCGACACAGCCGGAGGGACGAGGGATGGGAGAGGTCTTGTCGAGGGCTGGTGGCTATGGCCGTGGTGGTGGTGATGATGGGCATGGTGCACGTGGTGGTGCTGCCTGTGTGGCCTTTGGAGGATCTCGTCGGCAGCCACCATCTCGCAGTGGCGCGAGGCGTTCCGCGAGCGGTTGGTGTCGTTGTAGGCGCGTGCGACTATGGATCCGGTTGGCTGGTGGACGATGACGCACCCCACGGGCACCTCCCCTGCCTCCAGAGCCTTGTTGGCCTCCTCGAGAGCGGCGCGCATGAAGCGTTCGTCTGGGCTGAGATCTTCCTCCACCGATGGGACATCGGTGCCCTCACAAGAAAGGGAAGGTTGCTGAAAAGACTGCGCAGCAGCCATTCTCTTCCGGTAGCGAGGGGAGCTTGCAGATGGAGAAGATCGACGTGCGATCGGAGGATTGTATCCATTGCAGGTGCCAAGTGATCTGGACGACGGCCTTCTTCAATCTGTATGTCCACGCACGTGGGAAGAGAAGACGAACGCCCACTTGCACACCCCTTCCACAACACTATCTGTTCGTTTGTCTGCCTTTGTGGACTCCAGGTCTGTCATCGAGAAGACGGCTAGGCCAGGCCTGTCAGAGAATGTCAAAACAGAACACTAGCGCAGGGTGTGCGTATCGCAAGAATATATTGCCGCAGCAGATAGACAGAGAGATGGAGTACACCGACAGACATCCCTGTCTGCGCATCGCATGCAAAGCAAAGCAGAGAGAGGCACTTCCTTCCCAGCACTCACTCACCCGTCCCATCCGAATGATTCCATGTACCATCATCCATCACACACGCATGGCATGAAACCGCTTTCCATACGCACACACCATGGAAAGAGGAAGAGGAGGACACCTCTTGGCCCTCTCATCCTTCCAGCAGCACAGAAAGCATCCAAGAAGGCATCAGCCACCAACTGACTGACTGACTCGCAGCATCAGCCGACCACAGGCATCGACACCAGGTGGACCAATATAGAGTAGACTCACACGGCAACTCGACAGGAAAAGGCGCCCCGCTTGTCCCTCTCATCCCTGCAGCATCATAGACGACGACAGACACAGCAGCTGGAAGTCTGAATTGCTGTGCACATCCGAGCCCGACTATCCCCACCTGCGTGTTGTCCTGCGACTCAGGCGCACAAGTGCTTTGCGTCTCCACATAACGGCTACCTGAACAGACTGACAAGCGACAACACACACACTCCATCCACGAACATCACTGCAGGCGAACGAAAAGCGGCTACGCGTCTCTTTCACACCTCTTGCCGTCTTGACACGTTTCGCAGGTCGCTCAAACTCGAATATTTCCGCGTCACAGCACAGTTTGCATTGCCACTTTTCCATGGCAATCACCATCTCCCCGACAAGCCGCGCATCGCGTTGGGCCTCCAGCTGGGGCTTGTACGCCTTCTGTTGCCCGTCGGGGAGGCACAGCCGGGCATGCATGTCATGACGCGTCAGCCACCGCAACTTGCCCGCAAGTCGGCCGAAGCTGAAACTCTCGAGGTTCTGACCGAGAAAGCGTCACAGCGTCACACAACCATTCAGTGTGCGTCCGTGTCAAGACACAGAAACGGAGGTCGGTGAGCCTACCTGGAACTCCGAATGGACCGAGTCTCGAAGCTTGATAAGCACCTTCTCCGCCATTGTATCGATCACTCGGGGTGAGGAAAGGGCTTCCCGCAGCTCAGCCACGATTTTCTCCGCAAAATTGTGCTCCACCATCTCGTTCAGAATCGTTTGCACATGGAAGTCCACGTTGTGGGCCGCAATGAAGCACCCAGCCGCATGCGCGTCGTTGAGCACCTTCGCTATGCGCTCCAAGGCCGTCACGCGAGGGACACCCTTGTCCTCCACAATGTCGTCCGTGATGCCATGCTTGGCCTCCGCTTCCTTGGCACACGTGACGCCGTCGATTGGCTTGAGGTAGAGGGACTGCGAGGTCAGTCGGTTGGCACCCGCGTCGTAGCTGACCCAACCAAACTGGATAAGTCGGCAGGAGCTGAAGTTCCAATTCCTCGGAAGATCTGTGGTTTCTAAACATATGACCAAGCAAACCCAACAACTCAACAACACCATCCCTGCCCGCCGTTTCCTCCTCATCTGTGTGCACACCCGTATCGAAGCAGAGCAGTGTGGCTTTTGGATGATCACGAGATGAACGCCTCATGGCCCCTTGGATCCTTCTTCTCCCTTCCAGAAAGCAAGCTTGAAGGGAACCAGTTTCACCGTTTGCCTGAAGGGAGAAGGTGAAGCTTCTCTTCGGGCAAAGAGCGAAACGATTTCCTTTGATTCCGAGTAAGGGGCACCCACTGCGTGGGCACCCCGGGCCGCGAATTGGGCGGGGGTCCAAAGCAGCGTGCGAAGTGGCGGTGAATTATGCGTCACAGAGACATGCACAGCACGAGTGTTGGCGAGAAGCACACCGACGCATGCAACAATAGCGAGAGTGTCAAAAAAGACAACAATGGCGGGAGCTTGAAAAACATGCAGATCTCGAAGACAGACGTGGCAATAACATGCAGGTACTCAGAGGGCTGCAGTAAGAACACAAGACACGCCCTTGTTGAAGACGTGCTTCGCCAAGTATATCAATGCATCGATGCATTGATATGTGAACCTATCGATATCCAGCGGTGATATCAATAGACATGTATCAATCTAGCGCGCCTGTTGAAGGGGCTATTGAAGACTGCCTTCGATGACTGTCAATCGGCTTGTCAATCAAATGGGAGCCGCCAGGGTCAGCCCAACGACGACCTGCACCAGCAACGCAACAAGGTAAATGAAATCGGCCACAGCCGCGCCACGTCAGATGAAGCAAGCCCCCTGAGTAGCTTCTCTTCGAGTCGAATCTCTTCACACCCGGTGGTCACTCGATAGATGCTGCCAGCCTCAC
>CDMY01000227.1:626224-650307 GCA_001179505.1 Vitrella brassicaformis
TGAACGGACAAAGGAGAAACATCCCATCCACCACAAACTGGCGCGTTCGTGTGTTCAGTCAGTTGATGCTTCTTCCGTTACGGATCTTGCTTTTTTAAGAAGTTCGCGCCCAGAGATGTCCTTCAAGCATCAGCGGCTTCATCGAGCACCCTAGACGTCCCGACCGCCAAGCTTTTTCCAATAACTTGCCGCTTTAGGGCATATCCGTTTGACGGTCACTGATCCAAACGTGACAAAAAACATGAAGCTGTTCGACATATTGGCGTCTCTGTAGTAGTGCGAGCAACACATCACCCCTACCGATTTCCCCTTTTTCTTCCATACGATCGCGATCGAACGTTTTGTCTGACCGGACGTGTTGTTTCTTAAAGGCGCAAATCGGGCACTAGCCCAATTCGCGGACCTCGCAGGAATGGGCTTGCCAAAGAGAAGGAGCGCATGAGCCAAACAGCCGCTTCTGGGAGGCATTCAATTCTTGCCCTTGTGGCCCAATCCATTGATGTGTTTGACCACGGGAAGAGTGTCGCCGTGATTGGCGCCGGAGCAGGTACGCGTTACATGGCTCTGGAATTGTTGGTCTGCCCGTGTGTCTCTGTATCTTTCTTTGCCTCTTGCAGGTGGGCTTGTGGCAGCCCGGCATCTCCGCGACGCCGGCTTGGCTGTGCGCGTCTTCGAGTCATCGGGTCAGGTCGGCGGCATATGGGTGTACGGCGACCACTCGGCCATGTATGATTCGCTTCGCACCAACATACCCAAGGAGATCATGGCCTTCAGCGACGTCCCCTTCGACCCATCCCTGCCCTCCTTCATCAAGCACACAGACGTGCTCAGCTACCTGCAGGCATACGCCGACCGCTTCGCCCTCCGTGACTCGATTGCCTTCAATACGACTGTCCACTCAGCCGAGTACGTGGCAGCTGGCAGGGAAGGCGCAGCGGTGGAGGGCGGCTGGCGGATCAACGGCGAGGAGCGGCTGTACGACGCTCTAGTGGTGGCGAATGGGCGTTACAACAAGCCGCGGTATCCGAGACTGATAAAGATGGGGTTTCGTGGGCCGTCTACGCACTCGAAATACTACCGCGAGCCGTCAGCATACGCCAGCCAGCGGGTGCTTGTGGTCGGCGGCAGCTGGTCGGGATCGGGTACGCCCATGCGTGAATGAACCTCCCCCAGTCATATTAGAGGCGCCTGTCCATCCAGGTCTTTCTTTTGCTGTCCCTCCTCGTGTGTGTGGCAGATTTGGTGTGGGAGCTCAGCAGCGTCGCGACTACCGTTGTGTGGTCGGGCACGCAATTCACAGACGCCGACACAGCGGCTGACCTGGTGGCCAAGCTGCCAGCCAGCGTGTGTTTGGTGGGCCGCATTCAAGGTGTCGAGGAGGACGGCCGGTACATCAGCGTGGGGAGCGACGGGCAGCTGGTCACCAGCACCGACACAATCGATGCCGTCATCTGGGCGACGGGATACACATACGGTAGGTACGGTGGGTAAAAGCGAGCAGGCCACGACGGCACGGCACACTATTTGTTGTGGTGTTGTACGGTACGACATTCAGATTTCCCGTTCTTCGCTCCCGGGAGCGGGCTGATCCCGTCGGGCACAGCGGATGACCCACAGTGCCTGTTTGACGCCCTCCACCTGCACGTGTTCCGCAAGAGTCACCCAGCCAGCCTGTTCTTCGTGGGGCTGACCTTTGGGACCGGCGGGTTCTTCTTCTGCATGGAGGTGCAGGCCAAGGCGATAGTCGCCGTCCTCAAGGGGCAGGTCTCGCATGCGGTATATATAGTTGATTGATTGCACAGATACTCACACACACGGGTGTTCGCATGTGCCTGCTTTCTGTCTGTCTGTGGTGTCCGTTTCAGGAGCTGGCGGCTCTGCCGAGGTTCCCGCACCACTACACGCCCGCCTGCTACTGCGCGCTGCTCGAAATGATCGCCCAAGGCAGTCACGAGTCCTTCCCCCACACCCACAGCCGCAACGGCAGTAGCGAAATCATCACGGCCGACCCCGATGCCCTGCAGCTGCCCCCGCACATTCTGCTGAGGAAGCATCTGCACATGGACACGACGCTGTCGAGGAAGAGGCTGCCCGGCAGATATAGGGAGAGGAACTATCACATCTGCATGAGGGAGGGAGGGGAAGGGGAGATGATGGCTTGGCAAGTGACCGAGCCCGTAGAGTAGTGTGATGGAATTGAAGGGAGGCGTGTATTTGTCGTTTGGTGCTGGCGGGGAGAGGAGAGACCCCTTTTCGTAGGTCGTCGGTGTGGTTTAGGTAGTGGTTGGTGGTTGTGGTTGGTGGCTCGCGCTGTTTGTTGCGCTGGGCGGCGCAGAGGGCCAATTGGCTCGTCGGCCTGTGTGTGTGTGTGAGAGAGAGAGAGATTGTGTGGCGTGTTTGTGGACTGGATTGGCGTGTGTTTCCTCTGCGAGTTCGTGCGATGAATGGATGGATATGTGCGGACTCGTCTGAGTGAGAATGGATGGATTGAGATCCGATTTGCCTCACATCGTCATACATCCGGCCATTCATTCAGTCAACATGAATTTGGCCAATCCATCCAGTCAGTCAGTGTGTCGTCTACTCCTCGATCTACTCTACAGTCTGTCTGTCTGTGTCAGTCGGTCGGTCGGTCTGTGTGTGGGCAGCTGGCTCAGGCTCAGAGGTACCAGGGGAAGGTGGCGAGGGCGTCGGTGGGCGTCTTGAGCTGCAGATTCTCCGCGACCTTACGAGCACACACCTCCGCCATCTTGACCACCGCTGGCACACGGATCGGACCTGATCGATTGACATTCACACACACACACAGTGAGAGAGAGCGAGAGGGCAGGATGTGTGTGTGTGTCTGTGTGTGGCACTGGTTGGTTGCTGACCGCTCCAGTTTTGGTACATGGTGCTGAGCTGCATGGTCAGGTTGGTTGTTTGGTCGACGTCGAGGCCCCAGCGATCCATGTGCAGCACCTCATACCTGTTTGTTTGTTTGGTTCCACACAGGCAGGCAGAGCAAAAACCCACACACGCACAGCGTGTCTCTCTCTGCCTCTCTGTCTGTCTGTCTCTGTGTGTGTGTTGGTGGTCACTTGGTGGGTGTGATGGTGCCGCTCGTGACCTGCTGATGGCAGCCGTACCAGACGTACACTCCCTCGTCGGCAACACCTGATTGAAATGCACACACACACACACTCCACTCACACACAGCAGTCACCTCAGCCCCCATCCACTCACTACTGATTTACCTTTGTCGAAGACGGAGAGGGGCGGGGGGTTGGACAGCTGGTTGCCTTTTGCCGTGGCGAACCTACACACACAAAAACACAAACACAAACACATACGCACACATACACACACACACACAGAGATGGGTGGGGGTCTCTCTCCCTCTCCCTCTCCCTCGCTCTCTCTCTCCGTGTGTGTGTGTGTGTGTGCCTGGTGTTGGTCTGTTGTGTGGTGAGTATGACGGCGAGCTCTGGTTGCTTGTCGCCGCAGGCCTGCTCGAGGCCGGTCTTGATGGCGGGAATCTCGTACTCGGTTGCAGCGACCTTCTGCCCTTCCCCCAGGCCGGTGCGGTAGATGATCATGCGCTTGACGCCGATGTTGTTGCGCTGCTTGAACGTCTCACACGCACCCGATTTGATTATATGCACAGAGAGAGAGATGCATCCTGTGTGTGTGATGTGTGGGCTTGTGATGTGTGTGGATACGAGAGATGAAGTTGGTGAGTGCTCCGGCCAGGTCCATCTCAGACGAGTACACCTGCGACACTGAACCACACACACACACACACACACACAGAGAGACAGAGAGGGATCTGTGTGTGTGTGTGTGTGTGTGTGCGGCTGGCTGTGGGTGGTTTACGTGTGAAGTGCTCGATGAACAGGTCATCGACCGTTGCACACAGCGACACGATCGTCGAATCTGCACACACACACACACACACACGCACACACACGCACACACACACGTGCCTGTCTGTCTGTCTCTGTCCTTTGTTTGTGTGGCCTCGACTCACTGACTCACTGACTGACCTTTGCTCTTGCGCGAGTCGACGCCGATGGCCATCAAGGGCTTGCGCCCCTTGACGTTGAGCCCCCACGCAGCGCCGCCCACCTTGCACACGATCTGCACACACACACACATGGATGGATGTGTGTGTGTGTTGAACGGATGGATGTGTGTGTTGGTTGACCTGACCTGCTGGACGACCTTTTGACAGGCTGTTTGCCACTTGTTGCTGGCCAGCGTCTTGCTCTGCACGCACTGCGCCACACACGCACACTGGCTGCCCTCGCACGTCAGCAGCTGCTTCAACCCCTGAACACACACACGCACACACGCACACAGCCGCGTCATTTCTCTCTCTCTCTCTCTCTCTCCGTGTGTGTGTGTGTGTGTGTGGTGTGGTTTGGTTACGTACGTTGTAGAGTTGTGTGACGCTTGTTGTCTTCCCTTTGGAGTTGGGGAGGAGGCAGACCACGCACTGCGCTCCGCTGATTTCCTCGACGAGGGTCTGGTGGTCGGCCAACATGGCGCTCAGCGACTGGTTGATCAGCCACTTGGGCGGCTCCCAGTCGCCCATGCCGAGTGCTAAACACACACACATCCACACACACACACACACACATGAGATGAGTGAATTTGGTGGGCGGGGCGTGTGTGTGGCCACGTACACACACACTTACACGTCGCAGCGGCGTAGATGTCCCTTGCCATTTTCTGCGCTTGTTGGGCGTCGCTCTTGTCGGCCAGCACAACCCATTTCTCGAGCTTGATGGGCTTGAGGCAGCCCTTGGGGATGAAGTTGAACGAGTCGCCGCGCAAAGCATTGCCACCTTGTAAATTGTTGACACACACACACAGACACACCAATCCATCCATCCATCCATTTATGTGTGTGGCCACTGTGTCGCTGACTGTTCTTGAGTGCGTCCTCGTTCTTTCCCTTCCTCGGCGCCTTCAGCGTCTCGAGCGTGTTGGGGCGGTCGTAGTACTGACCATACACACACACACACATGTGTCTGTGGCTGTCTATGTGTGGGTGGGTGCGGTGTGTGTGTACGCGGAACGAGTTGGCGTTGTCTCCGTCGTTGAGCTTTCTGCCCGTGACGCTCTCCTTGGCGTCGCAGATTTCGAGTTTGAATTTGTCCAGCACGGCCTTGGCGTTGGGATTGTCACGCAGCACCTCGACGAACCGATGAGCACGCTTCAGCCGATCGTCTACACACACACACACTCACACACACACTCATCCATGAGATGGATGGATGTGGCCTCTCTCTCTCTCTCTGCGTGTGTGTGGTGTCTCTCTCGCCCACCAGGGGTCATGCGGCAGGCCTTGCCAACCAGATCGTTGATCAAGTGGTCGTTGCGAATCGTATGACCATACATAGAGACACAGAGAGGGATATATGGCGATGCCCGCGATGTGTGTGTGTGTGTGTGGGGGGGGGTCTGTGGGAGGGGGTCACACACAGACTCACTCGTCGAGTCCGGTCAGCGTGACGCACTGGACGGGCAGTTTGATGGTGCGAATGACGACCTCCACCTTTGCACCATCGCTGTTGGTGACCTTCTTGCGACGCTCAGATACCACTGCACACACACACACACAGACAGACAGACAGACACACAGACAGACGTGTGTGTGTGGGTTGCTTCCTTCCTTCCTCCCTCCCACACAGACTGACCGAGTGTCTGGCGGGGCTGGCACTCGACGCCGTACATCTTGAGGAGGTACTCGGCTATGGAGGTTTCGTTGCCGCTCGAATCGACGAACTTGGTCTCAGGCGTCTCGTCAAACGCTACCTGCACACACACACACACACACACAGACTGAGTCCTCAAGGGAGAGAGAGAGCCAAGTGGATGGCTGGCCGTGTGTGCGCTGTCTCGCTCGCTGTGGGGTGTGGTGTGTGTACGCGCGTACGCGGTCGATGCAGTAGAGTGATCTGCTGCGGTTGTTGTCAGGCCCCGACTCCTGCACACACACACACAGACAGACATACAGACGTGTGTGTGTGTCTGTGTGTGTGTGTGCACTTTGTGCGTGCGTACGTATGAGGTCATGACGCGCCTGCCCTTGAACTTGTCGTTGATGTGTGTGTGGAACGCTGCACACACACGCAGGGTGGGGGAGAGTGGTGTGGGTGTGCCGGGGGTGGGTGTGTTGAGGGGGAGAGGGAGGGGGTTTACTTACCATCCTCACTCCCACTGAACCCTCGCTGCATCACACACACCGAGAGAGAGAGAGAGAGAGAGAGAGAGAGGGAGAGGGGCCATAAGCACATGGATGGATGAAAGGATGAGTGTGGTGTGGTTGGTGTGTTGATTGAATGGGCGTAGTACCTTTTCGTTCTGGATTACGGCGAGCAGCGTCTCGTTGTGGACTATGCGGTGCGTGAGGTCGGCCTGGAGGTAGAGGGACTTGCCGATCTGCTGGATGGACGTGAAGTGACCTGACAACCAACCAACCCAAGCCACAAACCAAGACAACACATCCATCCATCCATCCATCTGTGTGTGTGTGTTGGGGGGGGGGGTTCACCTGGGAGCAGCAGCATCTCTTTACTATTGTTGGGCCCGTACTTGACTTTCTTGACGAGGGTGCTGAGCTGCTCGGGCGAACGCTCGCTGCACATGTTGGTGAGGAACCCGTGACGCCCGATGAACTCCATGTGCAGCTGGCCCTGAAAAAAAAGAAAAAAAAAAACACACACACACACATACAGGAGAGAGATTCATGTGTGTGTGTGTGGTTGGTGTGGGTCACCAGCGCCTTCTTGAGTGCGACGTTCATGTACTGGATGGCCTCCTGCGACAAATCGCCACCGCGCAGCACCAGGTCGTGCTTGAACGCCAACTGAATCGAAAACTGCACACCAATGACACCACACCACACACCAAAGACATGCATGGCCGGATGGGCCCATCCATCCATCCCCACCCTCCCATCCCCGTCTGTCTGTCTGTCTGTGTGTGTGTGACTTACCGTCTGCGAGTTGCCCTGGATGGTTGAGTCGACCGCCACGGTCTGGTTGGGCGTGAGGCTGTGCGGCAGCGTGACGAACAAGTTCATGCCCTGGTGCAGGATGGCCCCGACCTTCGCACCATCAGCAACCAACGCGTTCAGAATCTGCACACACCACACACCACACACCACACCACACCACACCGCACCATCCATCACACCCATCCATTCATCCCATCATCCTTCTCTGTGTTTGTGTCTGTGTGCCATGGGGTGTGTGTGTGTGTGTCACAGTAATCACCGGTTCCTGGGCGTTGTAGATGACCTTGCGCACCTCGCTGACATTGGTGATGGGCGGGGTGATGTTGACGGCGTACACCTGGATCTTGACCGACTCGTCCACCTTGAGGTTGAACAGGTTGGTGGAGGCGTCGACGGAATTGCCCAGCGAGCAGAAGGAAGGACGCACCACCGCACCGCCGCCAGCCCCGTTCGGCTCCGTCATGACCGCTCACCAACACCAAGTGCAGCAAGCAGGGGGAGGACGGGGCCTTCAGTCAATCACTCAGCGGAAAGAAATCAGTCTAAGCCGAGGAGAAAGAGAAGAACGCGAGAAAATGGCAGCTCGCTCCCTCTCGAACTGTAAACTCTCCCCCCACTGTCTAGGGACGGCGGCACATGCACACAGAAAGCCAGCCAGCCAGACCCATCCAGCGGTTGTATGGCACATGTGGGAGGTCGACAAAAAACGACATGCGTGTGTCTTGTCTTGCAATGATGTGTCTCAGCGAGATCAGTCAGTCGCCAATTCATGTGTTCACTTGTCCACAGAGCTGTTCACTGCAGGCAGACGGATCACATCGGTGGCATGGATGGCTTTGAATTTCAGCAGTGTATTTGTTGTGTATCTAGCCATCTAGGTGTCCATCTCACTCGTGCATCAATGCATGTGTGTCTACACGTCCCTTGCACCATCGTCATGTCGGACAGCGACATACCAACCAGCCTCCAGGCGCTGGGAACGACGGGCAAAAGACTGACGGACCAGCCGGCGCATTGACTGCCACGCGAGAAAACCAACCAATCCCTATGCACAAGTCTTACTAAGCAAACCCCCCATCTCCTCTTCGACTCCCTGCTCGCTAGGCACAGCGTCAATTCCATCACCGCCGGACACATGCACATAATGCACGTATGTCCCTGCTACAGCTACCAGCCTTGATCGACTGCCGACCGTGTGACATCGCCGTCGAACGCATCGTAGCCTATATACGGGAGCGGCCGGTCGGACAGGAGCGCGTCAAAGTCAGCCTTCAACACCTCCTGCGCGTGCACACAGATATCGACGACTCACTCCGTACACACCTTTCCGTTTCCCTCCCCGTGGTTGGTGCCTGACCTTCGGTATCAGTCCAATGAGTGCAGTGAGGATCTCCCCCCGTGCTGACACGAGCGCAATGTGAGGAATGGCATCGACGCGGAACCTCTGCACCAGCCGCTGACTCGACGTGTCCGACCGGCTGCCATCTACCGTCACGAAGTTGACCCGCCCTGAGTACTCCTTCTCGATGGTCCGCATCGACGGCGCCATCGTCTTGCAGTTCTCGCACCACGGCGCGTAGAAATCGATGACAGTCGGCCTCCCGTTGGTGAACAGCTGCGCATCTGGTCACACGGGGAGAGGAGGGCACCATGAGTGAGCACTGGTCAATCAACAAGGGTCGGCGTGTGCTTACCGACAGGCGGTGAGTCGCGTTCCATCTCGCGTAGGATGACCAAGGGGTCCGCACGGAGAGGATTCAGCCGCTGACCGCCATACAGCAAGGCCCCACCCAATCCACTACCTGACAGATGCAGGGCGCACGCACACACGCAGCACAGACAAGGGGATGCACAACCACGCCGCTCTCCACTGTGTGTGCTGGCATGCCTTCTCTGCTCACCCAAGGCGACCCTCATATTCTCGCGCCTCTCCACATTGAGTGCCTCCACCGCCGCCTCCCTCTCCCTCTCCCTCGCAGCAGCCGCTCCATCGTCGTTGACACTCTTGCCTAGCAGAAGCGCCATCCTCTCTTGGGCCGTAAGGCCGTCATCCGGTGCAGCGACAGCTGTGCTGTCGGCCTCTCTCTTGCCATCTGTTTCACCAGCGCTGGTCGATTGCTGCTCGGCGAAGCGGTGAGTGGGCCGTCTGCGGAGCTGCAGTGATGGAGCGGAGACGAATAGAGGGTCAAGCCACGGCCGCGAGTCAGAGATCACGGAGTTTGCCGGGTTGCGCGTCGCCGCGTCTCCTTGCAGCAGAGGGAAGAAACACAGGATGCCAGAGATCTTCTTCATTCTGGGAGGGAGTGGGAGAGACGGAGCGAATTTACGATCGGAGCGAATCAGTCCAGTAAGCTCGCAGTGAGGTCGAAGCCGCAGACCAGTGCCCTTTGGAAGACATCGCATCGCAATGGCCTTCACTCAGCTGAAAGCGACGGGCCTGATCTGCCTGCTGGCCATCGCGCAGTGCTTCGCCATCGACACCAGAATCGACCTCTCGAGGGCTGCATTCATCAACCCGGCACCCATCGGCAGTGCATCTGGCAGCCGCGCCCTCTCCCGGACGGCATCGCCACAAGGTATCGGGTCGCCTCTCCTCGCACCCTTGCTGGGCCTTGACGGCAGCGACGCTTCGGCAACGGCCCTGAGCATGGCAGATGATGCGCCACCCGGCAGCCGCGCGTCGGTTGACTTGAACAGGACATCGTTCTTCTGGGGTGTGCTGCTGATCCTCATCCTCTCGGTGCTCTTCTCGAGCTACTTCTTCAACTGACCGACCGACCGACGGACGACGGACGGATGACCACTGCTGCTGCGGGAGGACAGGGCGGCGGGAAGGAAGACCGTGTTTGCTTTCTTTACCAGATGTGATGTGATGGCTGTCCGCAAAATGAAGTGACGTGTGCGAGCGTGGATGCGGGTTGGAGGAAGGCAGGCGTGTAGGTTTCTGTGTGACTGCGTGAAGTGGAGTGGGGTGCGTCACGGCCGACCGACTGGCTGCTGGATGTTGCCGTGCCACTCACGGTGGTATGGGTGACTGTTTGATTGGGCGCACCGCACCTGTGTGACTGACGTGGACGCATTCGTGCTTGCAATGCAATGCAATGCAAACCCTACCTACATGACAGACCGAACGAAATTTCTGCGGTGAAGGCTGTTGCAGTCAGTAATCTGATTTGGTATATTCGATCGATTGCCACCCCAAAGGGAAAACGTCCTTACAGCATCCACACTGAAATGCCCAGTAGGTCCATCTCTCACACACAAACGCAAACGGTCATCTCCCAGCCGTCCTCACCAGTTTCAGAGCTTCCGTGATCTTTGCCTTCGTGTCATCATCCGCATCAGTCAGACCTGCCCGCGGCGCAGCCACACAGCCAATGAACACAAATGCTGAATCAAGCAATCAGCCACTGCTCACCGGAGAGCCTGGTCTGGGCCTCCTGCAGCATGTAGGGCTGGGCAACGCCACTTCGCGACAGCCCCCATATGGTGTCGGCCAGTGTGCGGTCAGACATCCTGTGGACCTGCAGACAGACAGCCACGCAGACATTGCACACGTCGTCAACATTCAGACGAGCGTCTTGTCTATCCGTCGATGAATTCTTCGTCGTCTGACCTGTTCAGCTGCCTGTTCAGCCACCGCCGTGCCCAGCTCACGGCGAATCGACTGCACCACACACCAACCAAACATTCGGGCTTCACCTCATTCCAGCGTCCCTACCTGATTCCTGCCCCGCGCCACTGCAGGTCCACCAGCTGTGGTGCCGAGCGTCCAGCTGAGCCTGGCCAGGTCGTTAGGGCTGACCAAGCCACTCTCGCCACGCGATGCAAATCGCCGGCGGAGCTCAGTGTACCCGACATCGAATAGCTGCACGGAAGAGGAGGCGAAACATTGATGCGAGATGAGACGGATGGGTACCTGGCTGGCTGGCTCGCTCACCCGCGGATGCTCATCGGCGGCGCCGAGGGAGGCGTAGCAGGACAGAAGGCGGACCCATTGTGGAGTGGTCAGAGCAGCGCGACAAGACAGGGCCTCCGTTTCAAGCTCCTGCACACATGTAAACAAGGAAGAAATGACGTCTCCGTGTCAGCCTTTCTCGTGTTGTCCTGACCGTGAAAAGCTCCTGCTCATACACGCCAACGGTTGCGAATGACTGCGCACACGTGACGATGTCGACGGGCTGGAACTCCTGCAGTTTGGCCGACACCTTGCGGGCCAACGCCTGGAAGGAACCACGATCCACACGGGGATATATGGACCTGACAAGGACATGACGCAGGCCGTTTATCCATGATGATACATCTGTGCTCTGCTTCATGGTGTGCGCTTGCTCACTTCATAAGGTCCCACACCGTCTCCGAGAGCTGCGGGATCCGTCCGCGACGCAGACTGCTCGACGCCTCCTGAATGACCGACCAGTCACACAGCAAACAGGAATTGAGCTCATTCTTCTCTCTCCGATGCCACTGACGTACCTTTGCAGCCGCCTGATAAAAGTCCAGAGGCGGGCTGTCTGGCTCTGACGATTCCTTGGATGCAACGGACGACAGCAACACCACCGCTTCCTGACACAACACAGAATGATACAAGCCAATCGATATGCTCATTCCCATACTTCTGTGCGTATGGACGAGCCTGAGGAGAGAATTCTCCTATCTGGGTGGCGGCCTTGTCAGCGATGGCCCGGATGAGGCGACCACTCTGATCCCCCTGATGCGTCTCGTTCATGGCCGCGTGGTACAGCAGCACATGCTGGAGCTTCGAGTATGCGTATGTGACGTCCCGCATGTCCTCGGGTGTCATCTCGTGCACCCTCTCGACCAAGTGGTCAGCCACCGACACCAGGAATGACGTGTGTAGCTGGGTGAGGGCCGACCGCTGGTGCAGGGCCGTCAGCTGCCGTTCCATGCGGCATGCGGCAAGCAGGATGTGGCTGATGGACTGCAGGCTCATCGACATCAGCCGGGGCGTGGCGAAACGCACAGTCAGCTCCAGCAGATCCAGATCGACCAGGTCCGCCTGCACCAGGCAACGGGGGTGGCGGATGCATCACATGACGGTCATCTCTGGCTGCGTCTGACCTGATTGAGCGCCCACATGACAATAGACACCTCCTGCGGCTTGACCGAACCCTGTGCCAGCGCCCGTTTGCCACCACCACCGTCGCCGCCAATGTCTCTCCTCAGTCGAGTCTTGACTTCAGCGGCCAGCGCACTAAAGACGTCTTCGTCGAACCACTTGAGCTTGGCGTATCCCCACATGATGATGGCGATGGCTTGCGACGAATAGCTGCTGAACGACGATGTGCTCAGCAGCCGCTTGCGGGACTCCTCGTACAAGGCATCGGGGGGATCATCCGCAACGGCAAACGACCACACCAGCAGGGCCAAATCCTGACGGGAAAAGAGATGGGAAAAATGATAGCCACCTCACCACGTGATGTGCTTCGGGTGTGCGGTGTAGTGCGGTGTAGGTACCCGTGGTGGTGCTTGTTGGAGCAGCTCGGCCGTGATAGCCTTCCCGATCATTCGCAGCGCCTTGCGCACCAGCTCCACCACCACTGCAGACTCCGATATCAACACTTGGCCCCCGCTCTCACCCCCATCATCGTCAGACTCCAATTCCTCAGCAGACGAAATGCTCGCGTAAGAATGTCGCCGCAGATGTGTGCTCATGGCCCACGCAATGGTGGTCAGCTGTCCAGTCGAGAGGGAACCCCGAAGCAGCAGCCAGTTCAGCCGCGGAATGGCGGCCCGCAGGAGGGGAGCCGACAGTGTGTCCAGCTGCATCCACCAACAACAGGCATGGAAGGGACCTGAGGTCTAAGAGAGGTTGCGTCCATAAGCTTACCTTGACGGCAGCCCACAGAGTAGTAGTCAGTGCCCCTGCCCCCATGCTTGATGCCTGACGCACGCAGGAAAGAGCAAAGAGATATAATGGCTCTCAGGGCGCATGTGCGTACAACGCCAGTTGCCTACCCTTTCTGCGACGTGACGCCCCAGCAGGTCCAGCACATGTGCGCTATCCTCGGTCAAGCTGCGCTGTGGACGCTTTCTAGATGGGGAAACCTCATCAGAATCGCCGTCTGAGCCAGCCTCGAGTCGAGAAGGTATGGGCATGTCTGCAGTAAGGGCGTCGGCTGTGCCGCCCCGGGAAGGGCCTGACTGCATGGCGAGGCTCCTCAGCAAGCGAGTGGCGAGAGCTGTGCGCCTGCGCACCCCCTGGTCGCACTCCAGGGAGGCCCTGACCTGCAAGCAGTAAGGATGCGGCAGAGTCCAAATCAGTGCACGCTTTGTGTTGTGGTGTCCTTGTATTCAGTCACCAATCCACTGACCCACTGACCTGCGTCATGATGAGCGATGACAGCCCATCATCCTGCCTGGACAGATCAAGAGCTCCTTTGGCAGCGAGGCAGCTGGCGATCTCAATGACCCTGTAATCGGACAGCTCGCCTAGGTGCTCACGCCACAACCTGAGACAGCAACAAATCAAGTGGGGGCATGCACAGGATGCATGTCATGCCAATGCACCTACCTCTCGGCTAGTGGCTGAATGATGTCACTCAGGCCGGCGCACATGTCCTTGGCCTGGAGGCCATCCTGCTCGCCCAACTCGACAAGTGAAGTGAATGCGAGGCTCACCACACTCGCCAGCCCCAGGACGTAAGGGGCATCGACCTCTCCAGCCGACAGCCGCCCCTCCGCTTCCCCGACGTACGCCCTGACGAAGACGGTCATCACATCTTTGATGCTCTTGACCTCCTTTGCAGCAGCCAGGCGACCACTGGTGCTGCCGTTGATGACTTCTCGAAGGGTTGCGCGCAGCGCGACGGCCAGGCACCTGCCGAGCTCCACAATGACCCCATTGCTGTAGGACTCAAGATGTCCCTGCGTCTCGTTCATGATTGATGCGAGGTCGGTGAGCGATGGCTTCCTGGCTCGGGCCCACGCCCTCAAGACGTTGGCCCTCTCCTTGTCTCGCGACTGAGAGAAGCGCTCCAGAGCGAGAGGGAACAGTCGACGCACGATCTGCTGCAGTAGGCTGTCTGCTGTGGTGACGTTCCCTCCTTCCTCGCGGATCTTCTCCAGCCGCTGCAGATCGATGGAGAAGCTCGAGAGGAGCATTGCCAGGGCTGCTGGCTTGGGTGCAGCTTGTCCGCCTTCCAGCTTCGGCAGCATGGCATTCACCGCCACAGCAGCATCCTGGAAAGGCCGACCCTGAAGTAGGAAAACAACGAACAGAATGAAGCCATAACACGGCTCGCTGTGTGTCGGCTTACCGTGACACCGAAGAAAGAGAGACTCTCGACGAAGCTGGCGACATCGTGCAGAGGAAGGCTACCCCATCGCCCCTCAAGCCACCGCAGAGTGGCACTAATGACATCATCACTCCAGTGCCCTGTCTTGGCGAGCGCTAACATGGTCTTGGATAGCTCTTGTGACGCCACCATGTCCTCTGCCGCATTCCTGCGCCCCTGCTCTGCCAGCTCCAGTCGAAGCAGTGTCTGGTTGGCCACTGCAGTCATGGTGCGGTTCAGCAGCTGCTGCTGAGTGTTTTCTCTGGGCGCATCGTGTTCAGCGGGCGGGAAGAGAAGTGTTGCGCTCCACGCGACTGTCGCGACGTCCTTGTGGCTGCCCCAGAGCTTGTAGGAGGCGCAGCAGGCCTCCATGCTCTGACAGATTCCTCGAATGAGAAGCTCATCATAGACCCTGGCCGACGCAAAAGCCCAAGCGAGACTCGCCTCGTCTCGTGGAAGCAGCCTCAGTGTGCGCTTCCTGCGAAGATCGACCTGTGCCGTGGATAACGGCAGGCATTGTGCGACACTCCTCAGGAAGGCTGGTGTGACGGCGCCCGTCCTGGCCAGACCCACGACGGAGAGCACCAACTCCTTGGCGGTGAACGACTCACGACGCAGACGATCTCCGACAGTCGCAAGCAGACGGTCCCGCAACTCGTTGGCTCCATCGACGTCAGCTTTATTGACCTTGGAAGGCATCAAGAGACGAGAGGCACAAAGGATCCTTGAGCTCTGTGTTGTTTTTTCACAGTGATATCTTACTTCCTGCATCAATGAAGCAACCTCTGCAATGCACCGCGGAGAGAAACCAGGGAGCCCCTCAACAATGGACTGAAGGCAGCGGGCCATCAAGTCGCTGCCCTGCGGCGGGAGCCGGTCGGAGAGCAGCACCTTCAGCAGCTTGACCTGTTGGTCGCAGGACCACTTGCCACATAAAGACCCAACATGATCCATATCGACAGACCGGAAGGCCTCTGCAGCCGTGAGAGGCCGCACCGGAGAGGGCACCCGTGAAAGGGAGTAAAGTAAGTCGGGCAGATGGCTCTCAAGGCGAGTCCAGCTGTCATCATCCTCCACCCCTCGCCATGCTTCGCATCTTGAGGTTACCTCCCGGCCGATAGCCACCCGCAGCCGTCGGTCGATATCTCTCGACGCCGCTGCCGGTGGTGCCATCACCTCGAGGTTCCACATGTGCTGCGTCAGCTCCTCTGCCGACAGCTGTTGTAAAATGTCACTTGCCGCCGAAAGGGCATGCACTCTGTCGAACAAAGGCCTCCATGCCGGGCTGTTGAGCGCCTTCATCTGCCGGAGCTGCCCGAGGATGACCAGCAGCTCGGACGGTGCGATTGCGCCATGAAGCGGAGCTAGCCAAGCACGCTCGTCGTGTGAATCGAGCTGAGGCAGTGACGCCTGGATCACGCGCAGCATCATCTCGCGAATACTGCCATCGGACAGATAGAGCCGCTGAGCGGCTAGCAAGCTCCGCATAAATAAGGCAGCAGGCAACGCCGGCTCGATCAACTCTCTTCCTTCGCATCGCCGAAGCAGCTCCTCGAGAAAGCCACAAAGGGAGCTGACAATCGTGTTCAGATCCGTCGAGTGAGTCATGGCAAGTGCAGAAGCCGCATCGCCCGATGGCAGCCCTCCAAGTGAAGCAAGCCTCTCAAAGTTTTGGATTGCTTCGCTTGTCTTGACGATCCGCTCATGCTGCGCCTCACTGCTCCCCATCCCATCATATGCTGCTTCTCCTGCTGCAGTCACCGACTCATCTTTCGGCGCGCGTTGCCGCCTCCTCTGTGTCAAAGCTCGATCATCGTCGGCACTCAAGTGCTGCGCTCGCTGCTTCTTCCGTCTTCTCGGCCGATGTCCAAAGTCCGCATCCAGGAAGGGATCTTCGACGCCTCCTCTAAAAGCAGCGGGGAAAGCTGAGCTGTCCACAGGTTGACGCAGCTTCAAGCGAGCGGAGAGCTGCGATAACGAGTCTGGTCTGCCGATGGATGAGTCGGAGCGGGGTTGCTTGGACGAATGGATCCTGAATGCCGACGGGACGATGAATGCTCCGCTGCCTCGCAGCTCACAGCATCCAACCAGGGAGATACTCGCGAGCAGCTTCATTCACCAATTGATCCACATACCTCTCCCGCGCTCATTGCTGTCCTCAGCTCATACGAAGGGGAACAAGTAAAAGAAGGAAGATCGGCATGGCTTCAAGCTCGCACGTTGAAGATCTGAGGCAGGCCTGGACTTTGTATGAGGCTGTGAGGTCACCAGGAAGATCTGCATGTTTTCCTTACTCAGAGGAAGGACCCGCTTTCGGTCCATGCGGCGGGCGCCTGTTGCAGCGCCCATCCCCCTTCGTCTTTGCTCTCTATCCTCGTTGCCTCATCGCATCCAACCGACTCGAAGCTTCAGTGCCAATCCCGGCAGCAAGGAGGCTGAAGAACCGCCGCCAGCGACGAGTGATCCAGGCAAAGCTGATGATGCACCTGCAGCCACACAGGCGACGCAGACGACTCATGAGATGGAGGACGATATAAGCCGCTTACTTCCCGTGTTTGCATTGCTCGGAGGATACGAGTCGCCACCGCGGTGGCATGAGAGCTGGATGGAAAGGCTTGGCATGCGCTTCCAGTCATGGGTGAGCATGCATTGCAAGCAAGGCCAACAGGGGAAGGGAGGCAAGCAAGCGAGGGCAACAAGCAGATGAATGCTGTGCTTTTGTGTGGACTGGACTCATGTCATTCATCAGCTTGGCCTTAATTTCGTCAGCCAAGCATGTCCTGATGTCTTCCGGTCGCGTGATTACTACCACAACTTATCTCGCGGCTCGGTACAGGCCTTCAAAATGACCATGCAAAAGGTACGTCTACTCACCACACGTGCTGCGGCCTGATTGTGGATGGTCGCCTGTCTATCTATCGCTGTACGTATGGATGAATCAGTCGTATGAGGGCGACTTATCTGACTTGGAGGATGTGGTGGAGAGCCGCCTGCTCAAACTCATCACCAAATGGCTCGAACGTGTCAACCAGAAGGGACTCAAGGTCGGTGGGGCAGGCGGCCACCAAGACCGATGAGGCACCAGGGACCAATCGTTGGTTGGTCGTGTGTCATGTGTGGTGTGTGTCAGGTCCAGTGTCAGCTTGAAGATGTTCATGTGCAGGGCTTTGGGAGGCTAGCGATCGTTCTAGGTGCCCATCGGGGCCAGGCTCTTGGCAAGCGAGTGGTTTACAGGGTACGGGAGGCCCCACCGTTGGTGCACTGAGAATGGCCGACGTGTGCGTGATTTTCTTTCATGGGTGACGTGTGCAGATGATGGGGCATTACTTGGTGGTACCTCCGTCCATCGTGCCGTCCAACAAGGACAGCACAGAGCCTAAAAAGTCATTCAACGAAGTCGTCCGCGAAGTCGAGGTGAGCGCCGTGAATGACGCGACACGAGCATTCCACTGTCCAGTTATCGATGGATGGATGGCTGGATGGATGATGACGCAGGGGTTGATGCGGCAGGGTGGTGTGGTGCGCCAGGAGGTGCTCCTGAGCGCCAGGCAGAGCCTGGCTCTCGTCAGACCACAGCCACCCACAGCAGCCAAGCCAGGGGCGGCTGCCGGGGCCGGTACTGGTGGAGAGAGTGCCAAGCCAACTGAGGAGGCGCGTGTGGCCGAGGCGACCACCGAAGCGGCAGAGACGAGGGACGCGGCAGGTGTGGATGGTGTAGGAGCTGCCAGCGAGTCTGATCAGACCAAGAAGACACGCACATCGGAGGTACCGATGCAACGACCTGTCAGCAAACGACATCGGGGGAGGCTTGACTGTTCCGTCCTTTGCTGACAGGTCTCTTACGTCGATCAGTCGAGTAGTGCAGCCGCGGACGGGTCCGCTGGCAAGGAGGAGAGGACCGGTGGCGGTGAGGCTGTCGAGGCTGTGGAGGTGGTGTACGGGAGCACCAAGAAAATGCGTGCTTTCCACACCATTATGCTGGAGATGCCTCTCCATCCGGTCACCCTGCCCATGGCACAGTGAGCAGTCACGCGCACATCCATGCAGCAAGACAACAGTGACCAGCGGGGTGTGTGCTGTTGTCTGTCAGGTTTGCCGAGACTCAGGGAGAGGGCTATCCAGATGTCGAGTACGAAGCCAACCACTGGACAATATGCGACATCAATGACGCCCTCCTCGGCAACCCGCCCCTGCCCCTGCCGCCCACAAGTGAGTTTCACTGACAGCACACGACCTCTCGACAGCACACAGCCTTCTCCCATTGGCTGCAGCGGGGTACATCAATGTGGAGGTGACTGGTGATTGGGACCCCCCTGAGGCAGCCCCACAGGAAGCCAAGACGACCGATGCAGCTTCACAAGAGCCAAAGACCGAGGCTTCCCCCGCGCCATCACAAAACCCGCCATCACCCTCGGGCTCTGACGAGTCAGAAACCGACAAAGACAAGACCCGCGCGGATGGCGAGGCACCAGCTGAGGGGCGGGAGGGGGCCCCTGAGGCAAGTGACAAGGGCGACGACAGGCGCAATGATGAGGAGGTCAAGAAAAAACGGGTTTGAGCAATTGGCCGGCTCTTGGTGTCGATGGGATGGATGGGCGGACACGGACTGGCCGCGGCCTTGGCCGCTGCAACGTGCTTGTTGGTGGCGGGGAGATGGGCGTGTTCGGATGGCTGGTCATTGACTGCCACGATGGTGTCGCTTGCTTGTGTCTGCTGTATGCCGGTGTGCGATAGCGGAGGGCGGGTCGGTCGGTGGGTGGGTGCGTCATGTCATGAGTCGAGTGGGTGGGTACTGCGTTGGGTCATGTGACTCACTGATGGACATGTTCGTGTTTGAAAGTGATAGTATCATCGTGAACATATCGGATTCGTTGCTTGATTACTTCAATGCTCTCACCCCGATGTCGTCCCTGTGTCCTCCCTCTATCCCTCCATTTGTCTGTCCGATTGCAGCAAGCGGTGTCAAGTCAGGCACTCCTCTTTTTGGGGCACCGCGACTGACAACTGACCGCCAGACAATCACGCGGACACACACCACCCCATCACACAGTCCTCGAAAGGAACTCTCACAGACATGTACCCACCGACCGACCCCATCATTCATGCCTCACATGCACTCTCACATCGACCTGATGAGCTCGTCAGTGCACGATGAAATCACCAACAAAGAAAGTGAGCCAGACAAATATATCGAAGGAGCAAACTATGTGTGTGTGCACGAACTACCCATGGCGTAGCGGCCAGCGCATGGTCACCCCCCACCCCTGCCCACCGCTCCCGGAACACACAACACGCACAGCCAATGAATTCATTCATGTGATGGATAAAGCACATACGCATTCAACATGACACAGCAAAAATCACGAATGGAAACAGCGATTGTGTGCACGTGTCTGGACGCTACAGAGAGGACTGATGCCGTCCTGTAATCCTATCTACCACATCCAATTCCTGGGGCCTCCGGGGTTCCTGCAGACAGCTGGATCGTAGTCATATCCAGTGACGGCCTGAAAAGACATACATACACATCCAAACCCAGCACAGGTGCTCAGTGGGCCTTCGCTGTTTGTCTAGTCGCATGTTCGCTCGCTTACGATTGCAGTGCACGGGAGGACGTTGTTGTTGCATGTGATCTGCATGAACAGATGATGGAACGCGTGAAAGGCAGGGTATCCGTAGGGGCAGTGTCTCCTGCACGGCAATGTGGAGACCCGGCGTACGTACCTGGACCCGGTAATTACGGAAGCCGAGGAATGAAAAAGTCCTGACCCAGACATTCGTTGCCAAAGTCCCCCCGTTCGCCCCGACGCAGTCGTCAGGCAAGGGGCCGGGTCTGCGATGCACATGGACAAATCGTAGCGAATGTGTATCTAGCGTATGGATCCGTAGTGAGTACCGAATCTCGCAGATTTCCAGACGCATTCCGCCGAGCGACTTCAAATTCCAGTTGTGACGATCGAATGCACCAGGGTTGACTGAGGCTCTGATGACCCTTGTCTGCCCCGCGCCGACAAGGCCGATGATTTGAGGCCCGTGGATCTCTGCGCACAAGACAGACACACACACAGTGTCCGGTAAATGAAACGACAAGATGCCCTTCCCTCGTTCTCGTCGCTTACTGGAGCATGGGAATTGCTCAGAAGTAACATTGGTGCCGTTGTCGGTGACGTTGCTCACAGGCTCAGAGATACCCTCATACCAGGCAGCTGCATGTGGCCACACACACACGTGTGCGTCTCTCTGTCTCTCCCAGCGTTCGTGTGTGTGTGTGCATCAGTGATCATACGAAGGTTGAGGTCCTTCATCTTGGGGTCATCCTCGTCGCCACCACCGGTCCTGGTCCACACGCGGTCGCCGTGCACAACCACCTCGATGCCCTCCGCGGCGTTCTCCATGAGCACCGTGGAGATGGCATTGAGTTTTTTCACCCTGTTGGCCTCCTCCGGTGCGACCTCAACCTCCTCCCCATCCTCGCCGATGAACCTGGGAGCCGCTGCATGAAGAAGCCACGCACAGGGAGAGACGGCACAGAAGGAGAATGCATATCTGTCAAATCTCAAGCGCGGCCACGCGCATGAGGGGAGTGGCTCACGTTCACGTTCCGCTTGCAGTCTGCGGATCTGGCAGTTGGCGACGCCCGCGAGGGCGATGAGCAGCAGCAGGCAGAAGACCTTCATGAGGGGAGGAGAGATCGGGACAAAGATAAGAAGGACCGCACAAGAGAAGGCAGAGATGCGGGCAGCAGTAGGCAGATGGGAAGCTTCAAAAGGGGGAGAAGTCCGCAACGGCGCCTCATCCGCAACGGCGCCGCAACGCAGTCAGACAAGTGGCGTGAGTGCCAGTGCCTGCCCTTCGGGCAGGCAGGCGCGGAAAACAGCAAAAGGGGATAGAGCAGAGGTGTGGTTTTGTGCGAAGTGTGATTTCCAGAGGTGTGTGAGTTCAGGTGTCGAGAATCGAGGCGGCAGTCTTTCACTGAATCATTGGGACTTACTCGCTGCACGCCTGTGGCTGTTTTTCTGCCGAGGAACGCCTGTCTCGGCTGTGACTGTGATTCTGAGCTTCGCTAAGATCTCTTGAGATCTGTTGGCAGTTATGAGTGACCAGAAGAGCCCAGAGAAGGCCGCAAAAGAAGTGGCAGAAGGAGCTGGTGGTGAGGACCTGGAGCAGCTGGCGGCGCTGATCAACGACTATGACCGGGCAGTGCGCTGTGATGACCTGGCAGGGGTGAGCGGACCACGGAAGCCGAACACCATTCGGAAGGAGGCAAGTGCTGGTGTGTGAGGTGTGTGTCCTGCAGGTGTGTCGACTCGCTGAGGAGATCGATAAGGTCCGTCCCTGCATGAACCAGCGCAGCAAGGCGCTGGCCTCCGCGTCTTCCGCAAGGAGCGTCTCGTCTGCAGTGGGATCGATGTGGAAGGTGGGGATAAGTCCGTCACCGACCTGCACCACAAAGACAGCGAAGCGAGTCGGTGCGGTCGCTTCCATCCCCTTGCCCACCTTGAGACACAGGTCAGAATAAGCTTGGTCGACGATCCGATGGTTGGTCAGCAGCTCGTACCTCTCGAAGCACGGCCAGAGAACGGAGGACTTGATAGAGGCCTTCCAGGCGTTGATTTCGTTGCTGTCCTCTCCTCGGGGCAGCACGGGAGTCAGCTGGCGGAAGTCGCCTGCGCACACGAACACCTTGCCGCCGAAGGGCCGGTCAATTCCTGTGATGTCCTGGAGCATGCGGTGTGTGGCCTCGATATTGTTCACGTGGGCCATAGTCACTTCGTCCTGCACACACACACGCATACACACACACACACACCACACACACACACTCCGCACATGCACGTGCTTGTGTGCATTCAGATAGGGCCGATCAGAGGCCTACCAGATGAGGAGCTGGCTGTGGCGCAGCAGCTCTGCCTTATGAGAGTTACGGCCGACTGTGCACTCCACCGGCTCCTTCGAGATGTTGTCGACTACCTTGATCTTCAAGGCGCCGTGCGCCGTGTGGCCCCCAGTGTAGTTGAGCGCTGCCAGCGCCGTCGTTGCAGTGGCGATGGCGATGTTGCCTCGCATGCGGACCGCCGACAGCAGGCACTGCAGCAGCGTGGTTTTCCCGGAACCGGCTGATCACCAGCAAAGACACACACGCATGCACCCCCCGGTCCACACCGCCTGTGTGTCTGCCTGTGTGTCTGTCCGTCTGTCTGTTTCTCACCCAGTGCGGGCACAATCACCGACATCGGAATCACGCCATCCACTGTCTCGTTGGCCCTCGACGCGTCCGGATAGAGGTGCTCGAGCACGTCATTGTAGACCCTCAGCTGCTCGGGGTCAGTCTCGAAGAGCGAAAACAACCGATCATGCTCTCGCCGCACGTCGGCGAGGTTCCCGTAGCTCTGCCGCTCCATGCCTTCGTCAGCAAAGTCCTCAGGCTCAGGCAGGCTGAAGTCCTTGTTGGTCTTGCCTGGGCTCATGGCATCGATGTCCTCAGAGATGTCGCGCAGCAGCAGCTGGTAGGCCGCGTTCGGGTCGAGCCCTTCGTCCTCCTCGTAGTCACTGACGAGGAAGTCCCGATGCGTCTCGAGGATCTCCGGAGCGTCGCACTCGTGGTTGACAATCAGCTGGACGAAGAGCAGACGTAGCTGGAACGGTAGCAGGCCGTGGTCCTCGATCGCCTCCAGCAGCAGTGTCTTCACGAACTCGTCTCCCTGGAGCAGGCCGCTCTCTCTCGCGGCGTCCACGTAATGGTCATACACCTGCCCGTTGATGGTTCGCAGGGCCTGCAGCACGTCACAGTCAGCAGCAGCCACCAAGAGGAGACATTGGCAGACGCCAGGAATGGAACGATGAATGCGGGAGTTGTTACCTCGTAGGAGCCCCGCGCCTTGGACGTCTTGAGCAGCAGACGAAGGTAGTAGGGCTCGCCCTGCGAGACGTTCATGGTCTGCAGCCGCGTGCACACCTTGTGTCCGCTTGCTCGCTCGTAGAAGACGTCGCCGTTCTTGGTGCGGAACGAACGGCGGCCCTTCGGCACCGCCTGCCGCTGCTGCTTCATCTGGTATCGCTCGAAGAACTGCTGATACGTCACGTCATCGAACTCAGGATCGTCAGGCCGCGCCAGCCAGTGCTCTAGCTCGTTGGGCTTGGGCTGGATCACCCGGCCTCGCTCGCTCTGCCTCCCGTACACCAGCTGCACCAACTTGCGCTTCTCTGGAAGGACCACTGGCAAAGTGATGACCGGCGGCTCGATCACCGTGATCCTGTGGCTCAGGATGCGGTGGCAGGCCTCGCTGCCGCAGATGACCCGGCCCTCCTGGTACTCGGCGATCTCGTCGCGCGCGGGAGCCGCTCCGCCGTGAGCCCCGCCACTCGCACTCGTGGCCGCCGAGTCCGCCCCCGCCAGCCTCTCGACGTAGGAGCTCTGCCTCGCCCGCTGCTCGTCTCGCTCCTGCTTGAAGCTGTGCCCCCTTGCGGCTGTGCTCGCCGAGTCGGTTGCCCACTTGATGGTGAAAGGATTCTTGTGGGGTTTCCACATGTACCGGAACATGTAGATGATCACCTTCATGAACGCAACGACGTCGCAGTACACGTGGCAGCGCAACAGCGCTAGCAGCACAGGCGAGTAGGACGCGATCCAGCGGTCGAGCACGTCTCGTCGTCGATAGATGCAGCGGCCGTGGACGTTCCAGTGTGTCTCGTTGCAGAGAGGCCACGGCGCCCCCAACTTGCACGGGGTGCGACATCGGTCCCCCAGCAACATGTACTCTTCCAGGCTCTTCTTGTCG
>CDMY01000227.1:661863-678612 GCA_001179505.1 Vitrella brassicaformis
AGCCTGTTCCTGTCTCCCGGGAAGAAGACTCGCACCTGCGGCCGCCTCAACACCCCCTCGACGGACAAACGCAGCTGCCGCGAAGCTCTCGTCTCGACCTCCTCCGCCTCCTCGTCCGCCTCTCCACGTGTCCTCTTCACACCCGAAGACACACACGTAACCACGCGCACACAGATGCAACAGAACTCCGAACCACCCTTCCCTTCGATTGCCAGAGTCACTGAACGCGCAGCCCTCGCCACGTTCCCGATTTCGAGTCCGATTGCACCCCAGAGCAGCGTTCAGTGTCAACGCAACGCTACGGCTCACCTCTCGTCGATTGCTTCACCATCTTCTCCACACAGTCACCACACACTTTTACGCATGCCCTAAGGCTCACCAAACGTTTTCCTTTTTCCCTCCTTTTGTTTGACTGCTGACAACATGCGAACGGCATCAGAAGCGAGAGCATCCTGTCTAGTTTTGCTTAACGAAAACAGCTCTCGCATGCGCTGCCTACACGCATCGGAATTCCACTGGGAAAAAACCCCGGTTTCAAAATTCATATAGGGGATGATCACTTTTGGGAAACTGCGCGCCAATTTGAATTCTCCCGCTCACTGTCGATGCTCTTGACCGGCCGCCTATCCCTTCTCCGTCTGCAGCTGGCCGCTCTCCCCATCTGCCAGAGCCTCGCATCTGCCCATCTCGCATCGATCTTCCGCCACTTTCACACATCATCGTCAACAGCTGAGTCGGTCACCATGGGCATGCGCTGCGAGTGGACGCGCATAGGGGAGGGTGAGGGCAAGCCCAGCAGCCGCAGCTCCCACTCCGTCAACATCAACAACAACAACGTCTATCTGTTCGGCGGCGAGTCCGCCCCAAGAACACCCATAGACAGCAAGATCCACGTGTATGACCTCAAGAGCGACACCTGGACGACTCCCGTGACCCTCAACGAACCCCCATCCGCGCGTCTCGCGCACGGGGCGGCATTCGCGAACGGCAAGCTGTACGTGTTCGGAGGGCAGACGTCAGTGGCGGCGAGCGTGGACATCGAAGACAAGGACAAGCGCGAGGAGGCCACACTCAACGACCTGTTCGTCTTCGACCCGGAGACCAGCACCTGGACTGAGGTGGGCATGGGCAACAGCAACAGACGGCACACCGTCCACACAGACACACACATATTGCCATGGTTCTTTCTCCCTGTCTGTGTGCTGGTGTGTAGCTGACCAGCCAGACGCACGGCCCAACCCCCGAGCGCCGCAGCTACCACACCATGACAAGCTACAGCAACAAGATCTACCTATTTGGCGGAGTCGGAGTCAACGGACGGCTGAATGATCTGCACGAGTTCGACCCCGCGACCCTCACGTGGCGACAGCTGGCGTCACCTGACAGCGACAAGTGCCCTGGTGGGCGAGGCAAAGAATGGGTGGGGTGAGAGTGATGTGCTTGCATGTGTGTGTGTGTGTATGTGTGTGTGCGCGTATGACAGGGAGAGGCGGCTCGGCGGTTGTGGCCTACAAGGGGAAGCTGTACGTCGTCAACGGCTTCGCAGGTAGGTGCCTGAGACTGAGCAGGAAGGCGGCACGGCACAGGTCATCCACTTGCATCTGCAACCCTTCTCTTCTTTTTCCATCAGGCCACGAGAGGAATGATGTGCATGAGTACGACATCGGCAGCAACACGTGGCGGCAGACCGAGTGGACGGGCGACAACCCACCCAGAAGCGTCTCGGCTGTCGTCGTCGCTGGCGGCGGTATCATCACCATGGGCGGCGAGGCCGACCCATCAAAACTGGGACACGCAGGTACAGATCACACCACAAGCAAGACACCTCCTCAGCACACATACGCAGACAGACGGCTCATGCATCTCCCTCCTCTGTGCAGGTGCGGGCAAGTTCACCGATGCCGTGTTCCATTTTTCTCCGCGTACGAACCACTGGACCCGCCTGCTGTGCGAGGGGGTCGGCAATGGCAAGATGCCGATGCCCCGTGGCTGGCACACGGGGGCAGCACTCAGCGACGGCTCGGGGCTGGTGATTTTTGGTGGCGTCGATACCGACAACGCCCGCCTGGATGATTTTTGGAAACTGACTCTGGTGATATCTGCGTCAGAGCCAGTGGAGTCGGGCGGGCAGGTCAGACGCAATTACGACTGAGTGGCAGGCAGACAAGAGGCAGGTCCGTGGGCTATGTGGGCTGCTATGCTAAGCGGTCGGGTGGTTTGAAGGATGGGTGGATGCATGTGTGTGCGCTGTTCCGTGCCTTCAGAAGTTGCTGTGCTGGTGCAGCGCAGCGGTGCATGTTTTTCGGTTGCGGGTCGTCTTTATCGACTCTGCTCACGTACCTCTGCTGTACGTCTGTCTGTCTGTCTGGATGGGCCATGGGCGTCTTCTATCGCACCACGGCGGTGCTTCGTGATTTGTGTGTCGTTTTGGTCTGCGTCTGCCATCGAGTCGGATGCCTCACGGGCGGTTGACGGCTGATGAACCAGCTGTCGTCCAGATGACTTTTTGGCCATCCGACCCATGGCTGATGGACGCAGACCAAAGACACACTATGTGTATCACACACACAAGGATGATCCTGTCTTCTGTCGGCTGCTGATTGGTGGTTGGAGTATGATGCGGTTGTGCATCCGCAGGGCGTGTGTATGTTCCAACTACTCGGATGGGCTATTCGCTGATGAGCCACGGGCAGGAAGCCGACACTTCACTGCTCGTATCTCTTGAGGGTCTGGCGCATCAGGATGGTTGGAACAGCACCATATCAATGAGAGACGTTGAGACTCGCCAGCCGAGATGATCCGTCAATCCATCAGCAGCACCGAATGACTTGATCCATATGACCGCACGACACAAAGGGCACCAGTCACACGTCACACCGCATCACTATCAATCTGTCTCATGGAAAAAAGACACGGCATCCGTCATTGTGGTGTACACATGGCATGCACGCACAAATGACCGCACCAACGCAGCGCCACCCCACAAATACACCACGACCCACTCTCGCAAAAAAGAGTACCCACCAGAGCACAACCTGTACTTGTGTGCCAATGCAGCCAGCAGACAGCTACAGCCAAGGCATGGCCATGTCTGCAGGGCTATCTGCAGAGACCTCACGGATTTCAAACCGCAGCTCACCACAGCACTCGCTCCACCCATCAGGCCTCACCACAGCAGCCAGCTGCCCAGCGATATTAACACAGATAGATAAGGCAGCCAACTGAACACCCGCCACTCGCCTCCACCCTCGCCGCCTGCAGCACATCAGCACCGTCCCTTCCCTCACTCATCCTGTTTGCCCATGATCCTTTTGAACCGCTCCTCATTGCTGTAGTAGACCAGCGCCACCACAAGCGGGATCACGAAGATGTAGATGGACCACGCCGCCACAGCAACGGTCAGGGTGCTCTCAGCGGGGAGGAAGGAGAGCACCTGCTGACTCGCCAGGCTCGACAGCTGCAGACGTGGGCTTCGTTGGAGCAGTGCTGCGGTGCTCCTGGACGATAACAAGGGAGATCTGCTGCTTGGAGAAGGCGCGACGAAGGCATCTGCCGATGTTGAGGAGGCGATGAATAGGATCAGCAGCAGCAGAACGATGCAGGTGGATAGATGAGTCCGTGATGGTGTTGGCAGCGTCATCCGAGCGTCAGATCTCCGCTCCCTGGCGAATCGTGCGGCCCGGCTGTTGAGTGCGTCTGCGAGGAAGGCCAAAAGCGGCGCCGCTTGAAGCTGCAGAGCGATATGTTTCTCCTCCTGTGTTTGGACGCCTGGTGGGCGCCTTCCTTGACAGCGGTCCGTGTGGTGCCGTCGGTGCGCCACTCGTAGCTGTGAGCGAGCGAGAAGCGCCACAGCCCTCTGACCGTCTCAAACCACTCATCTGATCCACACACACGACAGATAAGCACACACAGACAGAGAGGGTGGGCATCGATATCCGCTGCTGACCGACCAAGGCTGGTGGCCGTGTCAGTGAGGCGTTTGTTGAGCAGCCGCGGCAGAGACGGCGCCTCGGAAATCACACTGTCCAACACGTAATACGTCTGCGCCACGCACACACACACACACACGCAGAGAGAAACCACACAGCACACAGCCAGTGGTGAAGCAAGCAGGCATGAAAGAGTCCTTGATGGTCAGTGTACGTTTGTCGAATGCGTGACGTTGGCCTTTCGCGTCAGTTTGGCGATGATCCAGAGGTCTGAGAAGGTGATGAGTCCCCGCTGCTGCAGCTCCTCCATCTGCATGAATCGACTGCACCACACACACTGCAAACACACACACGTGAACAATAGCGTTTGCCCTGCCGCTGTCTTGTCGGTTTGACTCACTCAGGCACCTCTCATTCATGCAGCGCCGATGAGTCAGTCGATTTAAAGTGCACTCAGGCAAGACAGCACACTCACTCATTCACTGCCTGTCTGTGTCTGTCTGTCAGTGCCGCGTGAGCACATTGCATGATCCTGGTGTTCTCCAGCGGAAAGTCCTCGCCGCGATCGGCACTCATCTGCGAGCTTGGAGCGCGAGTGCGGCCCTGCCGGAAGGGATCTTGTGAGCGCAGCTGAGCGAGAGCGGCATCAATGACAGTTGAGCGGGATGTACTCTCAGCGGTGGACCGGAGGACCTTCGCGGCGGCAGGAAGGAAACTGACTGATGCTTGTGTCAATGAGAGAGTCACCAGACTGCAAGGCCGACATGTGCTCCGTCGGCTTCTCACAGACAAAGAAGCTCTTCGCCGCATACTGACCTGGCTGGTGGATGACAGCGAGAAAGAGACTCAGCTAGCAGCGGCAGATCTGCTCGGAGTTCTTGGTGGGGAGATCAAGCCCGCTCTTGCAGCACTGCAACCCTCTCAACTCGTGGATGTGGCTGCTGTCGTTGTGGATCTGGTGGGCCGGAGGCGGGCCGGAGAGGGCGGCAGCGGCTACTATGGCCCTGACGAGAGCCTCTACGTCAAACACATCCTCGAAGCTGATGCTGCAGTGGATGTCGTGACCTATGTACGGCTGTTGCTTCTCGCCTCGGTGCTTCATGCTCTGCATGATGCTGCACCGGACGAGGGCGCTCGTCTACGCGACTTATTCCTCGCCAGCCATCAGACGACCGTCAAGCAGTGCCTGACCGTCATGTGCACTGACGTTGAGGGGTCTGTTTCGCGTATGGCGTTTTCCGTCCTGGAATCGCTGCTGCTGCCATTCAACCCACCGCCGTCTTCACCCGAGGAGGACCTCACCCCTATCCCCCTACATCTCTCCCTCCCACTGTTCAGCCTGCTGGTCGACCACCTGCTGAAGCTGGCGGAGGGGGCCACCCACATGGACGCACAGAGATGGCTGATGGCGCTGGAGCTGCCTTTTCTGGTTGCCACCGCAGCCTTACAGAGGCAGAGCACATGTAAGACGCACAAATGCTGATGAGTGAATCGAGTGACCGGCCGACCACTCAGACACTCTGTGTGTGTATGTGTGTGTGGGGGGGTCCATCAGCCCTGCGCGTGGAGGACGTCAAGCTTCTCGTCGCACAACACCTGTATGACAACGTGGAGCTCATCGTTGGCATCATCGCCTCGGCAGATGGAGGGATGCTGGCTGTCGCGGCGGCCACACTAGGTGCCAACATTAATTGCGCCTTAAGACTAAGCCACCAGCTGGACTTTCCCACCCATCTCTCCCTCTCGTCATTCCAGCCACTTCTCCTCAAACCCTCGTTGATCACGACGGCCAGCAGAGCGGCCAATGCCCTTGCTGACCAAGACGCCGAGCTACCGCCATCCCTCTACCCCGTAATGCTCAGCTGCTTGAATTCACCGTCCATGCTAGCTACAGGTTAGGCAGAATGGCCAGAGAAAGAGAGACAGAGAGAGAGGGAGGGAGGGAGGGAGAGAGAGAGAGAGAGGCGCAGGAGGGGACACAAAGTGACATGCAAAGACACAGTTGGGTGTGTGCTGTGTTTCCTTGCACAGGTTCAGGGGACACTGACGCAGGTCATCGAGTGGTAGAAGCTGTCTGCCAGCTGTTAGGCGAACCTGTGGCGCCGACACTCGTCGGCTGCATCGTCGACGACCTCCAGTCAATGATCAGGTGAGCGGGGTGGCTGTCACATGTTCCAGGCGTGTGTCTGTCATGGGCTGTCCTGCAGGTGGGGTCATGACTTGGTCACTCTCGGCAGGGCGACAAGAAACCCATTCGTCAACCAGATTGCACAGGTGGCACCGAACAAAGGAGTGTTCTGCCTTGCGGCCATACGTCGATCGCAATGTGTCCGTGTCTGATTCTGTCGTTATTGCCAGTGTGAGGCCGTCCAGCAGCTGAGACGCCGCCGTGGCCTGTCAGCAGAGGTGAGGGCCGGAGTCAACGAGACCACACGACCAAACACATCAGCCGATGGACGCACAGATGCCTCTCTGATTCCCTCCTGCCTCATCTATAGGTCTTGTCCTTCATAGATTCGCTCCCCAAGACGGCCAACTCGGACAGCAGCTCAGCCACGACAAAGCTCTCAGCCCCAGCCAAACACAAGACAACCACTCACACTCATCATGCGTCAGGCCCTCGCTCGCCGCCTCGCCCATCGACATCGTCTGGCCGCCTCGATGGGCTGGAGGACGGCCTCTTCTCGGACGACATCGACACCTTCACTGCGGCAGTCAAAGACGTTGCTGGCTGCCTGCGGTACGGCGCAGTTGCTGATCCATTCCTCAAACGGCTGGCCATGAGGTTCGCCAAGGAGAGGACGGCTTTCCGCCGCTTCCTGATGCGTCTGGTGGATAGCAGCGGAGTGGAGTGCCAGGTGGCAATCGCGGATGTGCTCTTCTGCCTCCTCCGCAGGACCCCGTCGGATCGTGTGTCGGCGATCGAGGACATCTTCGAGATCCTGACGTGGAAACATTTGTCATCGGATGGAGGAGTGGGGGGCGACCTGGGGGGGAAGGTCTACAGCGTCATCGAGTATGATATCGTCAGGGCATCGTCAGGCGACGAGCCGCTGCCCCGTGCCATCGATGTGGTGACATGTGCGAGACTGCGATTTATTCGATACGCTCTTGAAGCGGCCACCGCCCTCGAGGCTGCCGGAGGGCCCCAGCTTCGCGCGAGTGTCCTCCAGACCCACCAAACGACCCTCCGGCAGGCGATGGATGTGATTCGTGAGCGCAGACACGTATTATTGGCCAACGAGGCAGTCATGATGCTGAACAAGCTGTTCGAGCCCAGCCCCTTCGGCCCGTCAATTCAACTCGTGCTCGAGTTCGTCTCCATTTTCGTCGAGAGTCTGAAGCAGCTTGGCGATGACGAGACAGAGGGGACGAGGCTCATCACACTGCTGCTGGATAATCCCATATGCTACCTATTGAACTCGCCACGCGAAGGTCAGAAAAGTGTATATAGATGCGTTCTATGGACAAGGCTGCCGTCCTTTGTGTTGACAGGCATGATGACGGCGTGGCCGGCCATCAGGGCGGCTCTCAACACACACGTCTACGCTAACATGGACATGCTGGTGGACCGCATCGCGGCGTCCGATCCTTCCTCTCCCCTGGGCTTCGCGGCAATCCGCACCGTGGGAACTCTCCTCCAGCTCGCTCTCATCCTTTGCGTCCGAAAGAGGAAAGGTAGGCAACGGAAGGGATGGCGCAGGAGCGGCCGTCATGTGTGTGTGTGTGTGTGTGTGTGTACAGGTGGCGGTCCTCTTGCGCCTGATCGATTCGAGGATGCGATCGAACAAAACGGTGTGGGCAAGATCATGGCCGCTGCCCCTCTGCCGATGCAGTCGCTTCGTCGTCTACTGCTGGATGCCGCCGTCCGCGACAAGGTGGCCAACCCATTGCGCATGGACTACAGAACAGTGATGTCCTCCGGACCGGAAGTTGCGACTGCTCTACTAACGCCAGCGATGGCAATGATAGGTCCGTCAGTCAGTCAGTAGATCTTCCAGAGTCCCTCAACCACGTGTGTGCGTGTGCGTGTGTGTGTGTGTGTGTGTGTGCAGAGGATGGGAATGCGCTGTCCTTAGTCGAGTCGGGGTTCATGTCGACCTTGATCTCCCTCTTGGACAGCGCCGAGAGGATCAGGTCGATGGTGGTTCTCTGCATGTGCTGTTTGAAGAGCCTCATTCAGAAAGACAGGAAGGTCAGCAAAGAAAAATCACGGACCTCCCATGTCATTTGGACGAGAGTGCTGTGGTGCGTTTGTTTGTGTGTAGGTGTTGGGGACCGATGGACTGTCGAAGGCGATGTGTGACATGCTGCTCAAGGACGCACAGGGACAGTTGCTCCTTCAAGGGCGGTTCGTCTTCTATGACAGTGACCGCAAGACGGCTGTCGACATTCTCAAGAGCATCGTCAGGTGAGCAATGTGCTGCAGACAGGAAAGTCCGACGCATCATTGAGTGTCTCTGCTTGTGGCTGTGTGATGCATGGCAGCTATGGCAAGTCGCAGGTTCGCAAAGGCGCGCCGAATCCCATCGTCGGGGAGATACTTCAGGTGTGCACACCGAGGGTCGTGTGTGCTGTGCCTACCTGGCTGTCTGCATGTGCCACCATTGCAGCTCGAGTCCGTCAAGGCGATCCGTGACCCCAAGAACGGCATCGAGGTCTCACGACAAGTGAGCAACACTCCTCCACAGCACGATACTCTCCTCTTCACATCTTCCTGCCCCATCAGGTCGTCGAGTTCTTCAACTCCCTCGACCAGCAGCACCAGAAAGACACCCAGGCCACGACCGCCATGTCGGCTGAGCACTTGGCGGCCCAGGAGGCCAAGGCGAAGCGGATCGAGGATGCCCTCCTCAAGGAGGAACGACGCGAGAAAGAGGCCAAAGAGAAGAAGGGCAAAGACAAGAAGAACAAGGGCGGCAAGGGACAGCAGCAGCAGCAGCAGCAGGGGCTTGCAGGTGGGGATGCGAGCCCCTCCGACGTGGTGGTTGAGCCATCGGTGCCCTCCACTGCCGCATCCACCAGGTAGGGAAGCCATCCAGCTCAGACCATGGCCGATGGAACTGTTTAACTCATGTGTGTGTGCATAGTCGGGTTTCTGCTGCGGAGGAGGTTGAGGCGAGTCAGCCGGAGCCCTCTCCGTCCATCGCTGACACGTGAGCAAGCCATCCACTTGACGAGATGCCCTGACACATTCGCTTCCTCTGTGAGCGAGGCAATCTCTTTGGTTGCAGGTCTGGTGTGCCATCCGTGTCAGCCGCTGCGGGCAGCGATCGGCCTGGTGATGGCGGTGATGCAGTGAATTCGGCGGCTGATGGGAGCGACGGTGACGGTGATGATGAGGACCGCGACGCTATGCTGGTCAACTCGGCATTTGCACTTTATGCACGGCAACAGAGGAACGAGGGCAAGAAGAAAGGGGAAACACAGCACCAAGCCCACCGCGACGCCAACACCTTATCTCAACAACCAGCCATCGCGCCCCTCACTCCCACCAACAACCAAGACAAGTCAGACGGGGCAGATGGGCCGCCCTGCACCTGCCGCCAATCAGGACCGTTATCGCGGCGGCAACGCACCCATCCGGATGCCCGCTCCCATGTCCGGTGCTCTGTTCCCTAAGGGTCGCGTCAAGATGTTACCCGGCAATGGGGGGATGGCCCCTCCAGTGCCCAAGGGTTCGTTGATGCCGAAGCGTCCGTCGGTGCCCCGTCATCTGCTGTCTGACGATGACAGCCCGTCTGGGTCTGCGTCGCCTCCCGCCCGGCCTGTGGTGGCAGGGGCCTCACGACGATGTTTGCGCACCAGCCGCCCCCGCTTCCCTCTATCCCCTTCCGACTCCCGTTTGCCGAGGAGCTCCGCACCAGGCCATCGCTGCAGCAGCCCACTGGACAAGATGACCAACAGCAGCCGACACGTGACGAGAGGCCGAGGTGACGTCGATTATCACAGCCAGGAAGAACTGTACACATTATTTGTCATTCGGCCTATTGTGTCATGCAGTCTGTCTGCTGCTGGTCCTTCGCTGAGTCCGTTCTTCGCCCATATGCCTGTCGGGCCCGCACCACCGGCTGCTGCTGCCGCTGCTGGTGGTCGTGGTGCTGGGGGGCTGTCGACTAATCCGTTCCAGGACATGTACTGTGTGCCCCCCGCGCCGGCCTTTCGACCGCCACCCCCGCCGATCGATCCAAGGTAACACGGGCGTGCTGTCTGCCTATATGAGCAACACTTCTATGGATTTCTCCTTGCCTGCTTTGCTGTGCAGCTCTCTCCATCCAATCGGTTCCCCTCTCCCTGGTAGCTACAATGGCGGCCCACAAGCGTCTGGCTTCTCGCCTCACCCATTTGGCTTTCCTCAGCCCTGTCCGTCTAGTCCAACGCCAGCTGCTGCGGCTGCTGCTGCTGCTAGTGATGGTGGTGGGCTGTCGGCTGACTCATTCTTCTACGAAAGCGGTCATGGTGGTGATGGCCTCGAGTATGATGAGGAGGGATATCAGCCACCGTCATCGAGCAGTGCAGCCTACCCCTTCGCTGCGGCTCCGACGGCCTGGGCCATGCAGGGAGGCAATAACGGCCCGTCCAGAGGGTACACAGAGGCACTGTGTTCCATGGCAGAGAGGAGAGTATCACTGTGTTCCATGGCTGCTATGTGCTTGTGTGTAGGTTTGGTGCGGTGGGTGCGGGTGGTTCCTCTGATAGCGAGCATCTGGTGGATCAGCTGTGCCGCCAACTCGAGCTGAAGGACCAGCAGGAGGCCAAACGGAAGGACCAGGAGGCTAAACAGAGGGCTCGTGAGGCCAAACGAAGGGCTCGTGAGGTGCAGGAGGCTAGAGAGAAGGAGGAGGCGCTAGTACGGCAGCTCCAAGAGGCGCAATGGACGTAAGGAAGGCACGCACGGACTCGCCCAGAACGAGCAATCACTCGTTGCATGTTGTCCTGCCGTCAGGATTGCCAAAATGACGGCTCAGCAGTCCTCTCACCACCATCAGCAGCAGCCCTCGTCCAGCAGCAGCTCATCGGCCGCCCCTCCCCCGTCATCATTCGCCCAGCCACACCCATCCACACACGCCAGCACAACGGACCACCAGCAGCAACAGGATGGCGATGACGGTCCCGACTGCTCCATATGTTTCGGCGAGCACGGCCCATCGTCCGTCATGTACATCCCCTGCAGACACATGCACATCTGCACCAAGTGCTACGCCGACCGCCGGAGGGCCTGGCGGCAGAACCTCCCCCAAGTGAGGGCCGAGAATGCGCGGCGTGTGGAGGTCAACAAGGAGCTCATCAAGGAGGACAAGGAGCCCATGGCCATGCTGCCCGAGGGCTATCTGTGCGAGCAGTGTCAGACAGAGGTCGCATTTGCCTGGTCGGTGGAGGAAGTGAGCCGCTGGATGCGGCCATTCGTCACCGGCGCACCCTGACTAGCATCGCAGTGATTGGCGTGCCTTAGTGGAGAGGAAGAAAAGGTATGTCTGTGTGGCGACTGATTTAAGCAAGACGTATGCGGTTGAGAGCTCTTTATGGCCAAGTCTCTTTCGTTTCCTTCACTGCATAGCCAGCCATTGCGTCCGTCAGTCAGTCAGTGCATGCATACATATGTACATATATACTGGATATCCCTGCCTGGCTGCCTTGTCTCTTGGTCGCCTGCTCCGCTGACTGGCTGCAGTAGGGAGGATCACTCATTGCAATGCATCCGTGTTGGTGTCCATGTGCATACAGACTTACTTACAGACTCCAACACTCAATTGCCCCTATTTGCCGCGGATCAGTGCTGTCAGGGTCTGCAACAGACCCGAAGCACCGGCTGCTGACTGGGCAGACAGCAGCTGGCCGACACGCTCTTCCAGCCGCTGTATGGTCATCTGCTGCTGGTTGAGCTTGCGTTCCAGCAGTAGCTGCTCTTGGGCGGCTGCCCAGCTGCCTCCTCGCTGACGGCGGGAGAGTCTGGCGAGGGAAGCGACCACACCGACCACTCCCACAGACACTCTGAGGACCAGAAACCCGCAGCGCCCACCACGCCCACCACACCCTCGCCGCCTGCAGCCCATCAGCACCGTCCCTTCCCTCACTCATTTTGTTTGCCCATCATCCTTTTGAACCGCTCCTCATTGCTGTAGTAGACCAGCGCCACCACAAGCGGGATCACGAAGATGTAGATGGACCACGCAGCCACAGCAACGGTCATGGTGCCCTCAGCGGGGATGAAGGAGAGCACCTGCTGACTCGCCAGGCTCGACAGCTGCAGACGTGGGCTTCGTTGGAGCAGTGCTGCGGTGCTCCTGGACGATAACAAGGGAGATCTGCTGCTTGGAGAAGGCGCGACGAAGGCATCTGCCGATGTTGAGGAGGCGATGAATAGGATCAGCAGCAGCAGAACGATGCAGGTGGATAGATGAGTCCGTGATGGTGTTGGCAGCGTCATCCGAGCGTCAGATCTCCGCTTCCCTCTCACCTTGGCCCCGTGGATGATCGCACATTGGGGCCCCGCAATCTTAGCGAGCATCTGCTGATCTCTCTCTCTGTGGCTTGGCGGCGACATCAGGTTGTTGTCCAGGATGATGTTTCTGAAGCGCTTCTTCCCTGCCAAGCCCAAACATCAGGACTTTGACGCGCCCGAGGACCTCAAAGTCAAGTGTGCTCTCGTCGGCAACGCCAAATCAGGCAAAACAGGTGACGATAGAACAGAGCAGCACCGTGCCAATGCCATTCTGCCACCCATCTCCATCATTCAGCGGTATTCAAGCGGTATCTGATCAATGAATTCGACGATGAGTACATCCACACGGAGAAGGCGCAGCTGGGCTCCCGTGTGTGTCTGATCAACGAGCCGCTGCTGGCCACTCTGACAGTTGAGCTGTGGGACACCCCCGAGGTCATTGAGGACCCCAACCAGATACACAGGGTCTTCAGCGACGCACACGTGCTGGTCATCTGTGTGGACGTCTTGTCGGGCGGCGTGGTGGACTTTGTCAATGCGTGGATAGAGAACGAGCTCGTGCAGTACTACGTCAAGGAGAACCAGCCGATCATATGCGCACTCATCACCAAGGTGAGCCGTTCAAAAGAGAGAGGGAGACATTCTCTCTTACCTTGTGTCTCTTCTTCTCGTGTGTTCAGTGCGATTTCTGTGCCCCGTCCCAATTAGAGAGCCTTGCCGTCGAGCTGGACGAGCTGGTGCGGGACCCCAACAAGTCCCTCGACCTCTGGGTGGCCGTGTCAGCCAAAGACAAGTCAAACCTGGAAGGACAAACGTACGCACACGAGACACAGAGGGAGGGAGGGAGGGAGGCAGGGAGGGAGGAAGACACATGTCTCTGCGCTTGGTTGTGTCGTCAGGGACATCTTCAAGCGTCTCTCTCGGATGATCTTGATGCGCATAGTCGAGGAGCGGCATCGGCTGCGACACCAGGTGTCGTACGACGCCAACAGGGGCGACTTTGAGCTCCTGCACCAAGCACTCTTCAAGAAGAAATCCACCAGAAAGTGACGAATGGGCTGGCCAGTGGAGTGTGGCCTCGCTGCTGCTGCTGCTGCTGCTTGTGGCCTTTGCTGCGGGGAAGCTGTTATTGCTGTCCGCTGGGGGTCGTGGCGTGGGGGATTTGGTGGGTAAGTCGACGGTGCGTGTAAACCTTCTCTTTCTCTGTGCATTGCCTGGGGCCGCTCGAGATGCCTAATGTGTGTGCTGAGTTGGTGCATTGACAGCAGCCATTCAACGCTTCAACGCTCATGTAAAAAATGGTGTCCGTCGAGCTACCCCCTTTGTCTTTCAAAAACAGCACACACGCACAGAGCCAGCCAGACGGACAAAGAGGAAAGGGCCAGACGAACACCATAAGGCATCCACACAGAGGGCGGTCACTTCCACTTCACCCACACATGAACACATTGGAAAAAGAGTGTGTGTGTGTTGGGGCCACCCTGCAGTGAATGGCCTGCCTCCTCTGCTTGGCAGCGGGGGCGGCCATCACCAAACGCAGGTCATATCACGGCCATACTCCTATGTTGTCTGTACTCCAATTTTATATTATGTGGTGTATGTGGTTCCTGCCCTTTGATGTGTGTGTGGCGCATCCATCCATCCATCCATCGATCGGCTTTTAGAAAGAGAAGAGAATGGGCTGTGAGTCAGGTAAAAGGAAAGGAGGCCACACGTCGCTATCTGCCGTCGGGCCCAGCGCCCTAGCCCCCCTATGCTCACACCCATTCATCACCCATGCATCATGTATCGCATCAACCCCCCTCTCCACCTTCAGCGACCCTTCTCACCGATCCGTCCGTCCGTCCGTCCATCCAACGACTACAACCCTTCAGCCACAGCACACGCAATCGACACACGAGACGGGACGCTGGGCTAGGGCAGAATGGACAGAGCATTGAGAAGCTCCACACGGATCTCCTCCAGAGTGCCCCTATCCTGCTGCGCCGACCTCAACGCCCTCTCGCTGATGGTGCCCAGTGTGTCAGCCCACGGCCCCGCCCACTCGAAGCCAGACTGGCCACGCAGCTGCTCGATGGGGCTCGCCAGGCTGCCCAAATGGTCCAGCGGCTGGCCGGTGGGGGTCATAAGGCGGCTGTGGTGGTCGTCCCACTCCGCCACCATCAGCCGCTCGTGTAGCTGCACCACAGACTCCTGGGTCCTCCTGTCGTTGTCATTGTCGACACCGTGGATGTCGAACACGGTGGAATCGGGGCAATCGCTCCTCATTGCCATGTGGGAGAGCATCCCGAAGGCCCACACCAGCGTCGGCTGCCCCACCCACATCGCCCGGCTGTCGCCCTCTCCCAGCAACACGCCCTCCGCCCGTAGTTTCCCTCCTAGCCTCGCCATGCCGTCCCAGGCGCGCCTTTTCTTCCCTGACGGCGCAGCCTCGCTGGCCGCTGGCGGCGGCACCGGCACGTCGGGCACCCCACGGCAGAGGGCCGCCAGCTCCGGCGGCGACAGCCATCGAGTGCTGTCCGGGATCTGCCTTTCGGCCTCCTTGCGATCATCAAGCAGTGGGACCAGTGCCGCTCTGGTGCCCATGAAGGCCGGCGGGGTGGGCGCGTGGCCGTCAGGTGGGTGCAGCGACGGGCCGGGAGGGCGGATCTTGGGGCGGATGGCGATTGTGTTGGCCAGGTCCAGCAGCCTGACGTCGTCGAGCGTGAGTGGGGCGTTGCGGGAGAGCAGGGCATCCCACCGCACCATGACATTGTTGACGAAAGCGTCAAAGTGCAGGATGCCCCGCTTCACCGCTGCGATGTGGGCGAGGCAGATCAGGTAGAGGGCGCGGGTGATGACGGTTACTTCATCGACGAAAGCCGCTATCGCCTCGTCGCTGTAGGCGCCCTCCTCCAGCCTCTGCAACGCCTCCATCAGGCTATACGCCCTCTGCATCTCGCTCACCCCCGTCCAGCCAAAGAGACGGCCCACCTCTACCCAGTCCTCACCTGCGCACCCACAACACACACACGACGAAAGCAGCACCGATGTGTAAGTAGGCCCCCTCAGTCTCTCTGGCATCCGTCCATCCACCATTTCCATCTCTCTCACCGAGTGGGGTCATCGCTACGCACAACGCCTCGGCCTGGATGCCCTCGGTGTTGGTGTAAATGGCGGGCCGGCGGCGGTTGGTGTTGACGGCCAGGAGACTGAGGAATGGGGAGTTGCCGCCGAGTGCCCTCAGGCGGGCCCCCTCCACCTCAAACTCCCTCGCCACCTTCTGCTGCAGCCTCGCCTCCATGTCCGCGAGCCAACCTATCTTGAAGGCGGCATCCCGTCCGATGCCCTGCCCCTCATATGGCGGCTGCAGGACGCCTCGTCGCACACTCGCTCTCGTGCCGTGCCCCAGCCAGCCGACCTCGTCATCTGGCCATGTGGCGTGGTGGCCGTCCTGCAGTGTGAGAACCGCTGGTGTCGGTGGTGTCGGTGCTGCTGGTGGTAGGCTGGTGCTGATGTTGTGGGCGTTGCTGGGCTGAGGCGCTGACACAATCTGACTCCGCAACACATCCGGCTCCAACGGCTGTGGGCACACACACACACACACGTGAACAGAGGGCTTCCACACACTGACCTCACGCACCAGGTACCTGCGACGAGTGTGGGGACATGTAGAAAGCGCTCTGGGTGGTGGAGCCTGCAGACACACACACACACATGCAACGTCACACCACACACTGATGGACATCTTGCCCCAGTCATGCCTTTGCCTGTGTGTCGACGCACCTGGTCCGTTCTTGAGATCTTCGGCAGCAAATGCGTCTTCCTCTGTCACTGTCATGGCCTGCCCCTCAGGCAGGTCCACCCTCACACCACCGCCCAACCCGGACATTTCCTTGGTCGCCCGCCGGACCAAAGTCACCTCGGCGTCCTTGTCTTCCTTGCTCCCCTCCAGCCAGAGCTCATCTCTGAGCTCCTTTGCCGTTTCGGTGCTGGAGCGAAGCTGGGCGGGCTCTCGTGGCTAGCGCTTCATGTCCAAGCCCTCGACGATGGACTGCTCGCCATCGGCCGTGACCGGCTGGTTGGCGGGCTGGTTAACGGAAGGGCGGCGGCAGGAAGGGATACGGGAAGGCTTGTGCTTGTGCTTGTGCTCAAAAAGTGTAATGAGTTGCCGAACCTTCTTGCAGGACGGCTGAAGCTGCTGTCAGAAGTGCAAGTCGGTCCAGGGTTTAGGGTCTAGGGTTCATAGACCGACGATCCACTGATCTGTGAGACAGGACAGCTGTTGAGTCTTTGTCCGTTCCATGAGACAGGCCATGGCGGACAGGACGTCAGACAGGATGGACTGACGCATACTACATGTCCTACGTGGACTCTCCACAAAATCCACAGACCTTA
>CDMY01000228.1:0-84366 GCA_001179505.1 Vitrella brassicaformis
GGGGGGGGGGGGGGGGGGGGGGGGTGGCTGGGTGTGCGGAGGGAGGCATGCCTGTGCAGTTAGTTGCGCATGGTTGAATGGCTCACATCCATCGGCTGACCGGCTGGCTGAGGGCCTCTTTTTCGTTGGGCAGGCAAAGAGGACATGGAGGACACACACGTAGTGGGGGACGTTAAGGCAACGCGCCGTTTTTGGCGCGTGGGGAGGGGGAAAGTGGCTGGCTGGCTGGCTGGCCGGCTGGCTGGCTGATTGGCTGGACAGACAGTGTCGAAGCACTGCAATTCATCCGTTCATTCAAGCCACGTGTCTGTCTCAATGCAAAGCGTCTCGTTGACGCACCCGCCCGTGCAACAGGCCTTACACTCGTGTCGGGATGACGCGCACTCGTCAGCTGTACACAACAAGCGCTTCACATGCCGTGGCTGAGTGGCCCACAGACATACGCACACCAAAAATTGCACCAGCAGGACGCTCACAACAAACACATTTCAACCAACCCTAGCGGCCGACCAGCCACCAAACCACCACCAAAATGCTGTCTATGTATTCCGGCTCAGCTTCTATAACCATAGCAGCTGCTCACATCCACACACATGTATGTAACTCGACTCACTCCCTCACTATGTGTAGACCATCTCTGCCGTCACGCCCGCAGCGTCCCGATTACTCACGAACCGCACCCATCGCGCCACATAGCCCTCAGGGAGAGCCACCTCCCGCCCCTGAATCCCCGCCGGCACCGTGACCGTCGTGAACTCATCCCACACGCCCGTGCCCGCCACATCCACCTCTATCCGAACCTCCAGCGGCTGATCTCCTGCGGCTTCATTGCAGGAGAGGCTCAGAGCTTTCTTGTCGTACCCATACATAAGGAACGGGTCTGACGGGACGCCCTTCTGTACGCTGCTGTCCTTCCAAGGCCCGCCCCGGCCGACCGGCTTGCCCAGCCTCCACAAATCGTCGACCACGCCGAACCACAACGCGCCGCTCGAGCCGTCTTGCGACGTGACAATGGGCGAGTTGGTGGTGGCGGTGCTCAGCACAAGACCAGAAAGGACGAGCATTCCCCGCCACGAGCAGTAATCATAGATGAGCCGGTTGTGCGTCGAGATAGGTTTCATAAGCGCAAGTCCCCCAGAGATCTCCCGCGGGACCTCAAAGAAGGTCCCAGCTGCGTTCAAGAGGAACCGCTCCGTCACCACCTCGCGAAATCCCCTCCCATACAGGCCGGAAAGCTCCTCTTTCTCCCATAATGGGTCGCCAGCCGGCAGGCGAAAGCGCTCGCCTCTCTGGTTGACGAGCAGGATCGATCCTTTGTCAATGAGAAAGTCGCGCGGGCCGTCCGGGGACGTCTGGTCTGCCAGTATGCCGCGAAAGGTGCTCACTGCACTTCCTTTGAGGGACGCCCGCACATCACCGACCTTGGTCAGCTGAGAGAGGGCGGCGGAGTCGTTTTTCCGGAGCAGCTTCATGTCGGCGCCGATCTCGTAATAACTGCTCCACGGTGGCAGTGAAGGTGGAATGGGGGCTGGTGAGGTGATGGTCCTGCCGGCGTACTCGAGCGTTCTTCTGTTCCCGCCCCGAGGTCGAATGACGCCATAGGACATGACGAGACCTTCAGAGGTCAGCACGTCGTTGACCGTCGGGATGGACGCGAAGAGGCCCTCTGTGTCGCTCTGCAGGGCCTCGCGAGTGGCGCTCGATGCCGAATGATGGAAGAAGACCGTCACGTTGCACCCACCGCACCCCTCCTCGCCGGTGTCCTCATCCCTCACCCGTGCTCGTACCCACTCGCCCTTCGCTGCAGCATCGAAGATCAGGTGGCCATACCGCCGCCGCTCGGAAGCCTTTTCCACCCGCAGAGTGTCGAGCGCCTCCCATTTGTTGTCGCCGGCCTTGTCGACTTCGAACGTGAACAGCAAGGCATGGGGCGAGTTGTGGGACACGTGCACCATGCGCCTCTCGTAGCCTGCGAAGAGGAAGGGCACACTCACGCCGTCCTTTTCGTCTCCTGATGTGGCGAAGTCGAGCGGGTCGGTGGTGGGCGGCTCGTTCAGCCAGACGGCGCCCCCGCCCTCCCTGGGGCCGCCAACCTCTCCGCTGAGAAGCTTCTGAGGACTGACGAACCAGATGTTGGAGTTGGACTGGCCGACGAGGGGATTCTGGAGCCTGTCCGTCCGACACACAGACACACACGAGCACACACCGCGTGGGTACTCTGGTCCCCCAGGTACGCATACATGCACATGCTCACTTGGATGCGTCGTCACAAGCGAAGACGGCCTCGCCATCCATGACAGTCCAGTCGACGACCATCTTGACGTAGCTCGACAGGGGGCGCAGCCCACCAGATGACTTGGGATGGAACCGGGGCGGGAAGTGCCAGAAGGTGCCGTGCATGGTCATCAAGTAAGGCGGGGCTGAGGAAGGAGAGGGAGGCGGGTCACCCAGCGGCCTGATAATGTACAAGAGGCCAATGTCCATGTCACCCAGAGCGACATTATATATTGTACCTGATGCGAGGCCACTCGGTGTGCCAGCCGTGTTTGCCATCGTACGTATGGGAGGCCTGGAAAGACATACATACACACACGCACAAACACGTGACACACACACACGTGTAAGCGAGAGAGGACGGACTGACTACAACCTCACTGGCCTTAGGCAGTCGGTATGTCCGGTACACACCGATGGGCGTCGGGTGCTCTGGCTGGACGTCGCGCACTTTAAGGATGACGCTCCTGTGGTCCCAGCCGGTCACCCACACGCCCTCGCCCTCCCCGTAGATGCCGCCTGACGTCGCCACCTCGGTGAACTGGTGACGCGCAATTACATCAAAGCGCATCGGCGACCCAGCGTCACCCTCGCCCGTCTGTGAGGCCTCGACGAGCACGCCTGCAGGGCCGGGCACCGTCCTGATGTGGCGTGACCATGGAGAGAGGCAGCAGGCAGTCACACAGGGGTGTGGTGTGATGTGGTGCTGTGTGTACCACTGGCTGTTTGTGGCATCCGGGCTCTCGCCATTGTTGGCGATGATCAGGCGACCTCCAGATGAGCATGCACCCTGAGTAATCCAAGACAGGCAAAGGAAGACCGACAGAAGACCTCAGCTCCACAGCACAGCAACAACCGAGCCGCTGTCTGTCTGTGTCCATCAGTCACCTTGGCGTGCCATCCAGGGTACCAAGGTCCAAGCACAGGCGGGTCAAGCGTGCGGCCATCCTGCAGCAGCCTCGTCACATTCAGCGACCGCACATCAACCGAGTAAAGGCCTTCCTCCATCGACACGAAGAACACATGTGTCGCCGGCATGCTTAGATGCCGCGCCGTGGCTGTGAGACGCCCAGGCATAATGGCCGGGTCGATGCTCCTCACGGTGCCGTCCTTGGCGATGACGTACGGGCCCATGATGAGCTGGTCGGTCTCCCGATGAATGAGCCTGTTGGCGTGTGTGCCGCCGACCGACTCTTTCCGGCGTGTGATGTTGAGGCTCACGTCGATCTCATAGAGGCCGTCACTGCTGCCGTGCCACTCGCATGGCGGATATGTCTGAATGAGAGAGAGAACAGAGAGAGGAACAGATGAATAGTCAGTTGTGATGTACATGTGTGCTGTGCTGCCTTATCTCTCTGTCTGTGTGTCCGTACCATGATCCACAGTCGTTCAGCCCAGTTGACGATGCCTCCAATGCCACACTCGCCATAAGTGTTGTAGACGGCCAGGTGAGGATAAACGCCACTGAAGCGAGGGAAACCGAGGGCCCGTCGGTCCTTTGCAGGGCCGCCTTGCAACCGCCATGGCTGGATGCTCCCATCCTCCACCTTAATGCTGCCACTTCGACCGCTGAGGGACAGCAGGCCATATCTCGTGATCAGGATGAGAGGCGAGAGGGCGGCGAGGAGCGCCAGGCAGCCGCGCAGTTGGAAAGGCCAAGGCCACCCGATGCCCATCGGCCCTTGCTGCTTGGGGCGCGCCTTCTTCAGCGCTCGCTTCAGCGTGGACGTTGCTGTTGCAGCTTATTCCTCTTCCGATGGAGTGGTGCGTCAAGGTGATGCGCTCTTACAGAGCGGAGGTTGAAGCTCGCAAATGAAGATCGCTGAGTCGATATTCGTGCGGCCTTTTGCTCCAAGCCCGAGGCTATTTGCGGCAGGACCTCGACAGCATGAAGGCCACCAATCGCGAGCTCCATCCGATGGTTTACAGGTGAGAAATCCCGGCAGCGCGTTTGCGTATCCAGTTGCGTATCTGATCTGTGCAGCACTGTGTGTTTGCAGCTGCATCTTGCTGCTGCAGCCCGTGCTTGCGGTGCTGATTGCGCTGCCCTTCACGGCCTCGCACACCTTGCAAAGCGTCTGCACGTCGCACCCCTACCTGTACGTGTGTGAGCGATGTCCGGGAAAAAATAAACGCTAAAGCAATCACGGCTTCGATGCCCTCCTTTGCAGGGCGCTGATCTGCTGGGCGGTTTGCGCATCTGTCAACCATGTGCAGATCGAGTAGGCATTCAGAGAGGAGAGGAGAGAAGGGAAGCAACCACCTGATGACTGGCGTTGCCTTCTGAAACACGGCGGGTCCTTCGTTCCATCGTCCTTGTGGCGACGTGTTCCCAAGGGGGCATTGGCTGAGGGCATCGCCTGTGGCATACTCTGCGCTGTGTTCCCAATCCAGAAGGACGGCCAAGGTGGTCAGCCTCGTGCTTCCAATGTCTTGTCTGTGTCGTGTGATGGTGAGTCTTACGATGTGCTGGTCTGCTTGTCTGGATGTGTCTGCAGCCTTCTCTCCGTTTCTGCTGCTGGTGCTGGCGCTGGTTTGCGTGCTGACCGCAGTGGCTGGAGCTGCGCTGACGGTCAATAGCCGATCCCTGACAGGTAGCTGAGAATGCACTGAGTTACAGACGAGGCACATGCGCGACCGTCCCTTGCCTTGTCATGCCTTCCTCCTTACATCAGGCCACGCAGTGCTTCCCTGCTACCTGACACACGGCGTGATGCTGCCATGCATTACGACGTTTTACGGCACTCTACTGCTGGTCACACGACTGCTTGGGAATGTGAGGGGAAGTGTGAGGGAAGCAGAGCTTGGAATGCTTCACCTGCGCTCTCTCTGTGCCCCGTAGTCGGTGTTCCTGCTGCCTCTCCTCCTGACAGGAGCTTTCCTCGGTGCGGGGCCACATCCTTCGCTAGTCTTGGTGTCAACGTGCGGCGAGTACCATCACATCCCCGTGATCACGTCCGGCACCTCTTGGGTATTCGTCGTCTTCCTGCTGGTGGCGAGCACGGCATAAGAAACCGTTGAGCCAACCAGTATTGTAGCAGAGAGAAGACAGACAGCGATCATGGAGTGAGAAGGACGATTGATTGATCGATATCGCTCTTGTCGTTGTCTGACACGTACGTGTCCATCCCTTTCTGACTGATGTGTGGCCCAGTCAAGCGTCACATTCAAACCGGCACACACTGTCAGTGACGTCTTAAACCAACAGCTCTCCTCATGGAAGACAGGGACATTAGCACATGCTGCCTAAGGAGGCCCTCCTGTACCATCTATATGAATGCCCTCGAGAAGGGGAACGAGAAGTAGGGGCACATGTCAGCAACAGAGCCGTCCGCGTTGTACTTGTCCGGATCGATTGCATGCAGCATGAAAAACTTGACGAATACAATGTGCTCGTACTGCACACATCGCAGACAGAGGAATACAGACAAATCAAAAGCCAAGGCAACGCATCGTCCATTTGTTGATCGATCGGTACTGACATAATGATAAACTCCAGAAGGCATGTCCAGACCTCGGCCTTCACGACACCTGGCTCGTCTTCTGAGCGCAACAGCGGCAGATTGTTGATCCGGACCATCCAGAGCACATGAAGGGTCTCGAAAGCGCCCTCAACCACCAGCAGCACGATCAGTCCGGCGATGCCGGTGAAGAAGCTGGCAAGAGAGGCGTCTTTGTCCCATATCTGATTGGTGACCAGAACCATCAGATTGGTAAAGACCAAGAGCATCATTTCAGTCGTCGACCATCTGCGTGAACCCACAAAGACATAAGGAGAAAGCGTGATAAAGGTGGATCGATTTCATGTGTGTCTCTTACAGCCGGATTTGGCTCGAGAGGGCGCGCATGTACCGGGGGCTGACCTCTAACGAGGCAAATGCTGACTGCATGCTGGCAGCTGGAGCAAGAGAAGAGGCCGACCTGCTGAAGGTCTCGCGCATGGAGAGCACTGTCGTGGTGATTGCTGTGCTTTGACATGTCAAAAAACCATTTCCACTTCTCTTGCCAGAGGCCGCCTTGCCATGCTGACGGTTGCTCGTCACCGTGTCTTGCCGTGTCTCCCCGAACACGGCTGCGTCTCTAGTGCATCGACCAGACTTGAGAAATCTCCGAACGCCGAGGCATAGCAAAGCCCCTGCATACGGTAAGTGGATCGATCTCCATGTATGCTGCAGGAAGACATACCGTAAGGAAGAAGTATGTCGGTGATGAGATCAAAGCTAAGGCAGAGAAACCACATGTGAAGACACATTTGTGCTGGTTGTGGCTTGTTCCAAGAAACGCAGCTTACAATGCGATGGCAACTGAGGAGAGTAGTTTGCTGCTTAGACTCACCATCTCTGCTTGTATGAGTCTAGGTGTGAGTAGGTAGGGCACCGCAGTCCACGCAACCACAAGCGAGCTCCAAACCGGCGGACCCTCCTGAAACAATTGATGTGCAGACGAAGAGCATTCCTCATAAACGATCTACAAGAACAATCTACAAGCATACTAGTACTCGTAAGAATCTAATGATCTGGTTGACAACGGAGACGACTGGCCAACCAGCGACGACACTCTGCAGAGCAATTTGAGCCTAGCAGGGAAAGCATAAACACACAAATGTCCATGTGTAAGGCATGTATAGGTGCAGTGGTGGAACGAATGTGTCTTATATACATACTCGCGTACCCTAGCATAGTCGTCTCTAGCTTTGCTGCCTCGAGGCAGGAAGTATCTCACCGACAAGGAGGCAAACGCCATTTGGCCGATTAAAACTGCTGTTCCCACCTTCATCGCATAAGCGCGTTTCTTCGCAAAATTTAATGAGCTGGCGGCATGGTAGAAAAAAGCGAAGGCAAGAAGATACTTCACCGCCAGAAGCAAGGAGGCAAGAATGTATGTTCCCAAAGGAGGGAGCCACCGCAGGTTGTAAAGCACAGCCTCTATTATATAGAGCACCGACGTCATGGCAACCAACAGCCAGGACTTGCGCAGCAGAGACGTGTTGCGTCGAAAGCTAGCTCCTTCGACGGCGAACGCCGCTGCAAGAAACCAAGAACAACAAAGCAACACCTTCCGAATCAGGTCAACTGCAGCGCCCATTATCCTCGACTCGCAGCTGAACCAATACATAAGTAGCATGCTGATTACTACGGCTGACACACACGAAGCGGCCGCCAGCTGCCGCAGCATCATCTTGCCAATCCGCTGCGTGGTCGACCACAGAGGCTCGGGATTGAAGTGGGTACCAACGACCACCTCCCTTGTGCTGCCGTCGGGGCCACGAACGGTCTTATAGGCTAACACAGTCGGGTATTCCTCAAAGCTTGCCGGATATCCGGCAGCCTCTCTGAACCTGCAGTGAGATTATCACATGCACAGCCAGTGTTGTTCGTTGTGATGTGTCCCCTCACGTACTCAGCCACCTAGGCAGCTATCGCCTTCTCATCCCGACAATGCATGACGTCAGGGGCGCCCTCTCTATCGCCTATTGGCCGGTCGCCTCCCTTGCTGTAGTCGTCAATGGCAATCGCCGTTGTCGTGTGTGCCGTGGAAGTGGAGAGCATGGATCGGTAGGGCGGAATGCGCCCATGGGCCGGCTCTGCTGTCGTCTGGACGCACTCACCAGCTGCCCCCTTGTTTTGCTCCGAGTCGATGTCATTCTCGTGATGGTCGCCCAAAGCATCCATTGTTTGCTGCTGTGAGAATCTGATGTCGTCGCCCTCTTCTCCAGATGGCTCGATGGCATCGCCAGCCGACGGTGGGAGTGTCGCAGTTCCACGCTCTGGTGAGAGAGGACAGATAAAATGATTCTGGTGCTCCCCAGACATGGTGAAGAAGGGAAAGAAAGAAAGAAAGAGAGAGAGAGAGAGAGAGAGGGAGAGAGAGACGGGGAGAGAGGGGGGCTGCGGCGATCGCGATCGTTTTTGCAGGGTTTTGTTGCCCCGCAGCTCGCAACCGCCACTGCCCTGCATCACCCTCCCCCTCCTACCCCCCAAGCTGGTTTGACGCGCGGGGCGTGATCTTTTGCAAACGTGTGCAATTCTGCGAATGGGCCGACTTGGCGCAGCCAGGATTCAAAGCGAAGTGGATGGATGTAAGGAGAAAGTCCACAGGTCTGCTGGTGTATCTTCTCTCTACTCTCTTGCTGTGCTTCCTGCAGGCCAGCTGCCACCAGAATGAACACTGTCGAGCCTCCCACATGCCGTCCTTCCCCCGCCTCGGCTGCCACCGGTGCAGCGTCATCGCCCTCATCACCGTCACGGCATTCTTCAACTTCTGCTACTTCCCGCAGCTGGACACTTTGGTGGCCAGAAGGGCCAGCCAACACAGAACACACCACATACCTCGTCTTCGCGGCAGAGGGAGGAGACTTCTCAGGGCGGCCAGCAGCAGCAGCAGCAGCAGCAAGGAGACCATCAGAGCCAAGAAGGCGGAAGATCAGTACGCCATGATGCAGAGAGAGAAGAAGAGGTACCGCACCCTCAGCGCCCTCACAACGCTCTATGACGACTTCGTCCGCAAGAACCGGACCATGCTTGACTGGGTGGACGCCGTGGCCAGGGCGCCGAAGTACCCTGAAGGCGCATACGAGGGGCGGGGGATCGTCTACACCACGGCACTTGACGACCGATACCTTGTGGGCATGCTGCTGAGTGTGTGGATGGTGCGGCAAAGTGGTTGCCATTTGCCAGTGCAGGTCATGTTTGTGGACAGCAAGGCCAAGAGGGAGTCTCACCTGCTGCCGCAGTGGCTGAGAGAGGAGATGCGGGCTTTGAACATCGAGGCCGTCAGCCTCCCCTTCCCCAACACCTATGACCCTTACCGAGACAAGTTCTCCCGGTTCGTGGTGAAGCCGCTGACCATCCTGCTGTCAAGGTTTGAGGAGACCCTCTTCATTGACTCCGACAACTTTCCAATACGGAACGTCTGCCGCCTCTTCGACCTCAATCTCACCGACCTCGCCATCAAGCAGGAAGCCACAAAGAGGCCAGTGCTCGCCGTCCATCCCGGCCCTCTGCACGCCCACCCCTCTCTCATCGGCAGGAACCTCCTCGACGCCAATGAAAGCAGTCAGGGGTGGGCGAGACGGCAGACCAAGCTGCCTCTCGCTCGTGACAACCCCGAGCAGCCGTGGCTCACCGAGCCGTCAGCCATCTTTTGGCCGGACTATTGGTGGTTCCCTCTGGATGCCAACCTGACGATATGGGAGGTGTTTGGTTTGGAGAAGCCGAGAAATGAGTCGGGGATGGTGTCTCAGGAGAGCGGGCAGCTGTTGGTGAGGAAGAGGGGCTGCTGGAAGCCTCTCGTGCTGACAGGGCTGCTCAACTGGGCCTCCGAGACATTCTACGACTCGATCTATGGCTATGCCCCACTGGGAGCGGGGGATAACGACACATTCATGGTGAGCCACACTACGTCATGTCGCCCCTCGCTGATTGTCACAGCATGGAATGGATGGATGCTTCTGTTGGTGGTGGTGGTGCATGCAGATTGCATGGCTGGCGTACGGCTGGCCGTCCGTCTCCTACTACTTTGTGCCCTGGCCAGCGGGCGTCATCGGCCCAAAGGATCACAAACCCAAAAACGCGGGAAGAGTCGCCGGCAAGGTCATCGCACAGCACGAGCCCGACACCGGCGAGATCCTCTTCCTGCACGCCGTATCCCACAAGCTGATCGACGTCCGCACCCAACTGCGCCTCAAGCCAGAGGATAGGCGAGATCTGTGGCCCCTCTACTGCCGATTCCTGCGTGCAGACATGGCGGGCGGGCGGGGTGAGAGGGCCGTGTCGGTCGAGGATTTCAGCGTAGGGTTCCCCCACTTCGCCAGGGGGAGCGTGTGTATGCATTTGTCTGACGTGGTGGGCGGGAGGGACTTGCAGAGGGAGGTGGGGGCGCATATTGAGGAGATTGTGGGGAAGGTACCTGAGAAGGAGAAACATATTGTCGACCTGGGACGGGTGAGGGTCAGAAAGGAGAGGGGGCCGCACGACCCACCAGATTTGGCGCATGTTGGATGAGACGAGTGGGGCTGGCTGCATGTCTGTGTCCGCGTGTATGTGTGTGTGTGGCTGTCAGCAGCAGCCTTTTGCACTGCATGTGATGTGCCTCATTCATTGACGTGTTCGTGTGGACTCTTGTACGTGTCGCGCTGAATACATCGCTTTGTTTGTCACAAATAACAAAGAAAGATGCTCCCCACCCCACCCCACATACACACACGTTGTGGGCGGGAGGCCCAATCTATGAAGGATGGATGGATGGTGTGCGAGTGTTGTTTGCGCGATGACCGATTCATGGCACTGCACCACTTTGGCTTTGATGGACCTTACTTGGATTGAGACCCTTGGGCAGTGCATGAGTGTCCCTTTACACAGACAAATGTCTCACAGCAACTGCATGGATGAAAGCAACACTGGTTGACCGTATCTCTGCGTATTTCTCCGTCACACATTCGCGTCCCCTGCTCTATCCAGATGACGGCCATGTGTACGACCGTCCTCTGCATACAGCAGCGGAGACGAACGCGTGACACGGGGAAACGCACACAATCACCAACACACACCCACTCTCCATTTGCACAATGACTTCTCACTGGGGGTGAGCAAGTAAGTGCACACCATTGTATGTACATGGAAAGGACGATAACGATAAACAGGACGTATGTGTGTACGTATGTGTGTCTGGATCGGTGTCGTCAGTGGCCCTCCCCCCGACCACCGCCAAATGCCCGCTCCAGCCATTGGTGGGCATTCGACGATGACAAGGAGGATGCACACTGCCGGCACCCTCCCACGCAACTCACTCATACACACACGCCATTCTCTGCAGCTCACAACCACCCCCCCGCCCCTCCTTGCCCCTCCGTCTGCCTACACACCTCTCCCGCCACCTCCGCTGCTGCCGCCGGTCGCGACGCCCCTCGCGCGGCCTCTCCCCCTCCCTCCTCCTCTCCCCCGCCCACGAGATGGGCGGCCTTCATCTCTCGTCTGATACCCTTCCTGTGTGCCTTCTCCTCCGTGTGTGATGGCCCTGGGCCTCACAGGCATAGGCAGGGGCAGCGACGGCCGCACTGAGGGCTGGGGGGGCCGCAGGGCGCCCGGCTGGGGGTGGGTGGGGGTGCCGTGGTAGACTGCCTCATACTGCACCAGTCAGGGAAAGCACCATACAATGGAGAGAGGGGGGAGGGGTGTGAGGTGTGAGTTGTGGTTGGTGAAGGGCTTACGAATTCTGGCATCTCCGCGAAGGGCACGAAGTCCTCATTGACAGGCCGCCCGGCAGCGCGGCGCTCGGCCTCTGACTCAAACACGGTCTCGTGGTCTGACATGGCACACACCCACAATCATCAGACACTCATCGCCACACCACAGACGTGCTCACGCACCTTCCCAGTGTTTGTCGCACGCAATGCAGAGGAACGCCGAAGTGAATGTCGAGCACGGGCACTTTCGGCATCTGTATGGGCGGTTGGGCATGTGCTCCTCGTGGGTGTGCTTGCACTTGCACTTGGCCCGCCACGTCCGCACATCGAAACCTACACAAGCGTCGGTGTGCCGTGGGAGAGGAAGTGTGGCGCATTGTTTTGGTGTTGGTTCGGTTCGTGTGGTGCGCACACGCACCTGGTCGTCTGGGCAGCCACCACTCGCCCACCTCCTCCGGCCGGGTGGGGACGAAGGCGTATGCCTTGCACTCACACATGGTGCAGTGCGGCCACAGCGCACGGGAGTTCTTGAACTCGTGACTGCTGAGCGGGTGACCGCCTGGACACACACACACACACACACATGGATGGACGCATCTATCTATGCGTCATCAGGCCTGCAGGATTACGGCTCGCTTACAGAAGCATTTCGAGTGTGGCGCGATGCGAAAGCAGTCGTTGCCCGTGCACGACCGCCACACGGCATACTGCCCCGTCTCTATCGCCGTGTTTGCAGCCGTCCTCTCGTTCTCCAGCATCACCTGCACAACCGACAACACACCGACACACAGAGAGAGTACTCCAAAGTCCAAACCGGCACGTATTATTCATCACCCTCTCACCTTCGCCCCGGGTGCCGGCCCATATTGCCGCACCCCAGCAAGCAGAAACTCCATGTAATCGGCCTCCTCCTGAGTTCTCACTGGCCGCATGGCGCCGCCTCTCCCTGATGGCCGTCGGGCGGGCGGGCCGCCGCCGCGATAGCGCTGCACAGCGCTGCTTGAAGGTGCTGACTCTGCTGAGCCGGACGGGTCGGCGCTTGACGAAGATGATGGAAACGACATCGGAAGCTCAGTCGGCCCTTACTGAGGGGGCCCGGGAACAAAGGGGGAGCTGTGGAAGGTCTGTTGCTCAGGCTCGCAAGAAAGCTCTCGTATGAAACAATCAGAATTTCGTGATGGCGGAGGGCACATCTGATGCAGGAGAAGTGGCAGGAGGAAGCTGCTTGCCATTATCCGCAGAGATCATGGAGGCGGGCAAGCATGTGATTCTGCGAGATCTGAGGGGCGTCGACTACATCAAGAAGGTCCAAAGGGGCAGGTGAGGCGCACACAAGCGACATTTATCGAAAACAGGCGACTGCATTCATTACTTCATTGTGTGTGTGTGTGTGTGTGTGTGTGTTGCAGGGACGAGCGGATAGGCAAGTATAAGTTCCCATTGGGTCTGCTGATCGGTCAGCCCTACGGCAGCACATTCAGGGAGGAGGGCGGCAAGTGGAAGGGAGCCGCCAAAATCACACTCGGCACCATCGACGGTATCTATCGTTCAGCACCGCACAACCGCACACCACACGCCCTCGCCAAACACACAATGTGTCTACGACAATGCCTTTCTCTCTGTGTGGGTGTGTCCAGATGACGGTCAGGGAGAGGGAGAGGGCGAAGAGGAGGATGCGGCAGCGGACGATGGCGATGGGGATGGCGATGGAGATATGGAGCAGCCAGAGCCTGCTGTCGGTGGGGCTGGGCTGCAGCGGACCAATCAGTATCTGCAGGACGACAACACGGCGCAGGCACTCACCCAGGACGACATACACAGGATGAAACAAGAAGGTCAGCCAGCCAGCCAGCCGCTGTGTTGCTGCGGGTGATGCGTGGGTGAGCGGATGTGTGTTGTCGTGCCCCTCTCTGTTGGTAATGCATTCGCACTGGCAGGCAAGAGTGCAGACGAGCTGATTGCCGCCCTCAAGGCGCATTCCTCTACCTTTGCGGGCAAGACGGCCTTCTCGCAGCAGAAATGGCTCGTCAAAAAACAGAAAAAGTGAGTGGGGTGGATGACACCACACCACACACACATACCCACTGACTGAGACGGGAGAGAGGTCGTGTGTGTCTTCCTGTGCTGTATGTATGTCATGTGTGCTGTGTGTGCTGCAGGTACGTGAAGCAGCTGACTGCGATGCGGCCTGGGATACTGGAGCTGTGCGAACTCTACGCACAGATCGACCCTGCAAAGATATGGTGGGTAGCGCCCCGCACACACGCATCAACACTTTTTACTGTGTTAACTCACATGTGTGTGTGTGTGTGTGTGTGTTGCAGTGGTCTGCGTGTGGACTATGTGGGTGCCATTGTGACGTTGGGGAACGTGTCGAGCGGCCGTCGCGTGATCGTGTGCGACCAGTCGATGGGCCTCATCACAGCAGCCATCGCACAGCAAATGGCAGGTGGGATGGGTGGGTATCGCACAGCAAATGGCAGGTGGGATGGGTGGGTGGGTGTGTTGATTCTGTCCGTCCGCCACGTCACGTCCATGCCATCCATCCACCGATCAGATCACGACACTGGAGCTGTGTGGTGTGGCGTGTGGCGTGCAGGTGATGGTGTGCTGTATCGGGTGACCCGTCGTGGTGTGAGTGACAAGATCGTGCACGAGCTGGACACGCCCACACAGCATAGACAGATCGTCACTGATGTCCCCTCGGAGATCGTAAGGAACCGATCCCACACACACCACACGGACACCCTCACACGACACACGGAGATACACTCGTGTGTGTCTGTGTCTGTGTGTGTGTGTGTGTCTGTGTCTGTGTTGGCATCTATGTTATCAGCTGACGAGTGCCAGCCCCTGGGAAGAGCCGTGGCTGAAGCAGACTGCCGCCACCCCACACACGGCAACACAGCAGGGAACAGAAGCAGCAGCACCACCACCACCAGCAGCAGCAGCAGCAGCAGCAGGGCCAGAGAGAGAAGAACCAGACAAGGACACCACACAGGCGGCCGACGCCCAAACCACTGAACAGGGTATGCAAGCTAGCCCACACTCACACCCTCCAGACAACAAACCTCCCTCCCTCCCTCCCCCCCTCCCTCCTTCTCGGTCGGTCAATCACAGGCGACAAAGCGGCAAGCAGCCGATCTCGTGGCCGCAAGCGGAAAGCCCCGCCAACGAGCAGACCGTCGGATGATGATCCCGGCAGCACCACACCAGCACCGCCGGCATCTGACGTGCGGAGGGAGCGGCGGATCGCCATCTTCAAACGGCTGGAGAACGAGGGCGTGCAGAGGTGGGTGAGATGACGTGTGAGCGCATCTATGCCGCCGCATTACGTGTGAGTGTGTGTGGGTGGGTGGGTGGGACATGCATGTCAGTGTGGTTGGTGTGCTGGCTGGCCCGCCGAAGGGTGATCCCGCTGCCATGTCTGGCGAGATGATGACTCTCGCCGACCGATACCTCAAACCTGGTGAGGAAGCTGAACCGAACCGAGCAGCTGAGCTAGCCGTGTGTGGTGGTCACTTCACTTACACTCTCCCTGTCTTTCCCATGCAGACGGTCGCTTTGTCCTCTACTGCCAATACGCGCAGGTGCGGCAGCCATACAGTACAGCCAGGCCCCCCCCGCACAAACACACCGCACCGTGCTGTGTTGTGTTGTGTTGTGTGGTGCCACCTTTCATGCCCCTCCCCTCTCTGTCTGTCTGGGTGTGTGTGTGCGTGGTATCCGTCCACCCCCATCAGCCGTTGACATCGCTGCAGGCGGCACTGCACCGGTCCCCCTCGTTCATCCATGTGCGGGTGGAGCAGCTCTTCCTGCGCGAGTGGCAGGTGCTGCCCGGCCGCACACACCCGCTCATGGCCAGCGACATGCGCCTCCTCGGCGGCTTCATCCTCTCGGCTATCAAGGTCCTTGACGGCTAGCTGATATGATGTGTGTGTATGGGTGTGTCTGTGGCGATCTTGGCGTGCAGTGTTCTGTGTCTTTCCCTTGCCGTTCTCGATGGTTGCTCTGCCCACTGCTCACATGTCTGCGTGGGAGCAGTGAGCTGTAGCGATGGTCGGGAACTCAGTGGCCGAGACACGAGACGGCATGTCGGTGTGTGAACGGACGAATTGGGCGATGGGTGCACTGCACGGTGCATGGTGGATCATTGGCGATGCGCCTATGCATTGCATTGTACAGTCAACCAGCTTGGCCGCACAGAAAGACACTGTGTTTGCGTGTCTCCGTCTGTACGTGTGTGTCGGTCTAGCTATGTATGAGTCACGCGAGATCTGTCGTGCCTACCGAGGTCAAAACATTGCAATGACTGCATCTGAGGATTCGGTCGTCGCAAATGGAGAGACATGCATGCGGCCGGGAGTGGGGGCGCCCCAGAACAATTGCAACGCGTCTCAACACGGGGGATGCGCGGTTCGACAGGGATGCAGTCTCCCGCATGGGCCCACGAAAGCGGCGATGGATCTCCCATGATCTACAGGTGAGGTGCCACTTGGAGTGTCCCAGTGCCAAACTAAGCGTCTCTCTCTTTCGTTCCTTGCTTATTTAGGAGAATCCCTGTGGAGCCGCGTAGCAGCCCCTTGCCGTCGTACGGCACCCTCCTCGTTCGGTTCTACCACCACAACCACTCGCTGCTCAAGGTCTGCCGGGCCCTCTTCCATCTCGCAACTGAGGACCCCGCCACTTTTGCCAAGCAGTATGTGCACAGCCTGCGGACACTGAAGCCCCTCATACGACTCGCACTCACTTCATACACTGAACTCACCAGGTAGCTAGGGGCAAAAAAAGGGGAGAGAGCCCACGCATATTGGTCTCTGCACTGTCTGTCGCACGACTGTCTGTCGTACGAAGATCGCTTTCGTACGACTACTCGCCTGCCGAGGTCCCGCCGGCGCTGCCAGCCAGGAATGGGCGGGACTTCCCTCCTGAGGACTGCGATGAGTTCGGTCAGCCATCGAGCGACGGCAATACAAATGTGAATCGACTGCATTCTGTTTGTGTCTCCGTGTATGCAGGGGTCACGGCTCTGCATTACCTCGTGGGTTGTGGTTGTGTCGACGGTTGTCGTGAGATACTTGTGGGGGGCGACCCGATGCAGCTTTGCCACCGGCAGGACCGGAGGGGAAGAACACCGCTACACTGGGCGGCAATCAAGGGTAGGCTGCGGTGCGGTGCGAGGATGGGTCTTTCTATGTGATCTGTCTTTGTGGGCTCTGATTGATTAAGGGTATCCGAAGCTGTGCGACTTGCTGATAATGCACGGAAGCGATGCGCACACCCGTGACCAAGATCGCTACACGCCTCTGCACCACGCCTGCTCGGAGGGTGCCAGACAGGTGAGTAAGTCTGTGAAGTCAGCCTGCCTCTGTGCATACGTCACGTGTGCAGGTGGCTTTGCTGCTGTTGTCCGCCCGGGCGGATCCGAGTGCCCCGGGAAGGGCTAACAAAACACCTTTGATGAAGGCCAGTACATCTGGTAAGCGACAAATCTCACTGATTAATTTGATGGAGGAAGAGACACAATGGCACCGTCTGTCTGTCTGTCTGATTGTCTGTCTGTCTCCCTGTATCAGGTCATCTTGATATTTGTCGGCTGCTCATTCATGCAAGTAAGTGCCCCGCTCCCGCACTCCTTTCATCGCGGCCATCCGCAAGGTGGTTTTTCGCTTGCTTTGTGCTGTGTGGTGAATAAGGGAGCAATGCCGAGGCCGTAACGCAGCGAGGCAGGTGGGTTTTACAGCACACGCACACAAGTACGCTGACTGATTCGTGTCTGTGTTCAGGAATGCGCTGCACCTGGCTGCCATGGCCGGCCGTGCCGAGGTCTGTGAGTATCTGGCCACACATTTCCCACAGTGCCTCCACCAGAGAGACGGGGACGGCGAAACGTACGTGAATGAATGAGCAGTAGACATAAAAACAGAGACACTTGGTGTGCTCACGTATTTGTCGCTGCAGCCCCCTTGACCTTGCCATTGCGTCAAAACGCGTCGCTTCCTCAAATGTAAGCAGGCAGAGCCAGTAGTGCGCAATGCAACCCAAGTTTGATTGACTAATCCGGCTTTCTCTCTAATCGGCAGGTTCTTCGCAAGGCCGTCATGCTGTGAGGGAGGACACACACATACCTTCCTTCCCCAAGCTTGTTCTTCCCGTGTATGGTGGTGCATCCATCGCTCCCTCCTTGTCTGTCTGCAGTCACAAGTACGCGCGGTTGACAGGCCAGAGGCCGCCTGCGGTGCTGGCCAGCAACGACGCGAGAGTGTGTCGCCCTTTGGTGACCGATGCAACGTCCCAGGTGAGAGATGAGATGAAGGGAAGGAGGAGCTTGGAAGGAAACTTCTATCCTCACTTCCATGTCTAGGAAGTGAGGATGGCTGCATGGGTTGTCGACCCGGTACGTTGGTTTATTTTGAATTAAGGCACTCACTGGGTGCCGGGTTGCTCTCCTTTTGTCCATTGGTTGTATGTGTTGGCGATGCATCCAGTGCTCTGCGGTGTGTTCGTATGTGGTGTTGGTACAAGACGTCAAGAAGCCCTCCAGTCGGTCTTACAAAGTGTAGGTTGGTTCGCAACACCGCACCCCCCCTCTGTCTTACTCACTCCTTTCCCTCGTGCAGGTACTTCGAGCGCAATTCATCACAGCTGGCCTACGATCAGGTCGAATTCAGCATCACGCCATACAGGTGCGTACGTGACGTGCGATGTGTCCACCCCGACAGACACAAGCCATATATACCACATTCGTGTCTCTGTCTGTTCTCCATGCGTCTCACTCAAACCACACCACACGTGTGCTCATGGCATGCAGGCCTGACAGCGCCCCTCTGTTCGGCCCCCATCTCCACCCTGTTCAGCCCCTCTTCTTCCAGGGCCGCACCTACTCGTTCCGCCTTCTGGCCATATTTGACCCAAACAGCTCATGGGCGAATGGTAAGTCAGTCACACAAACCCGTGTCGCCATGCTGTATGCTTGGCCTGGGTGGCATTGCAGATCAGTGTCTCGTGCACAAACAGCCGGAGGGAGCGCCGTGCACTGGTGAGGCCCCCTCCTGGCCAACATACCGACCTCACTCGTGTGAGGTCCTGGACAAGTGCCAAGAGAGCATCAGCGTCCCCCGACAGCGGCCATCGTCCCCGTCGCCCTACCGCTTCACTGAGATTGAGGCGGATGGGACGGGGGCGGGGCAGAGAGAGAATGGGGAGAGGGAGGAGAGACAAGTGATGGTGGAGTGTGATGGGGAGAGTCGGTATTGGTATGACAGCGGGGGCAGGCTCGCCGGCGTGTTCTCGCCGTGGAGTGCGCCGGTCACCATTGAGTGACTGACACACGACTGATGGATGGATGGAGTGCGGAGCGATGGATGGATGGATGGATGGATGGATGCGACAGATCGCGGCTGTAGGTGTCTGGTGAGTGAGTGCAGACGGATCGGACGGGCGACATGACATTCAAACGGAGGCGTGGATGAACGGATTACGTGCGTCACCCACCTTTCACAGACAGAGTGCTTCGTAAGTCCGTTTGTCTCGTGTGTGCGTGCACGACGTAGAATCAAGTCCCAAACAGACATGACATGGATGTCAGCAGATCAGACACGGGAAACGGCGTCATTCAAGCAACGACCTGGTGGTGCGGTCAGTCAGATGAATGCTGGGTGCGGTGCTTTGTGTGGTCTATCCTAGGCAAGTATCCAAGGAATAATCAGCCCGTCCTCCCTCCCTCCCAAATCTTCCTTTTGCTGTAGTGTATGGCTTATTCTACCCTCAGCCAGGGCAGCCAATGCTGCAAGGAAAAAGAGGGGCTCTCCCACAGCCAACAAAAAGAGAGAGAGAGAGGCGCCCGTCCGCATACCAGACACATATACACAGACGCACATACACACCCATCCATATACACCGTGCACGGACTACCAATGCACACACAAATCCCTCCCCCCTCTCTCCCCCTCCCCCCCGGCCGCCCGCCATACGTCTATCGTGTCGATGCCTATCTTCGTCGATCTAAGCAGTGGCGGTGTACTGGCAGCCGGCCGGGAACTGGTCGCTCTTGACGCACTGTGCGTTGGCAGCGGTGCTCTTGGTGCACCCGAAGGCGGCGAAGGGGACGCCACCGCCCTTCTGGTGGACGTCCGTGATGATGTCGGCTCGCGTCTTGCGGCTGTCGCTCGACAGGCCCCACGACGACAGGGGCAACGTGGTGCCGGCTGGAAGCATGAAAAACTCGTACCGGTGGAAGCCCTGGGGAGGCGTTGGTGGCGCGTAGGTCACCACCTGCATCCACCCATCCATCCATCCATCCACCCATCCACACATGGTACTTTGCAGTCAATGTGTGTCGCCCGCCCTCTCGCGCACCTCGCATCCCTTCCACTTGTGTGATCCGGTGCTGAGTGTGATGAGATGCTCGCCTCTGTGGCACTTGGGGTCCGGCTCCTCGCCAGGCGTTAGGGAAGTCACGTACCAATGCAGCCAACCGAAGTTGCTCTGACCCGAATCGCACCCATGAGGGGCGTCTGACATGACAAAGGGATATATGGACGGGAGAGACGGAAACAGACACAACAGCCAGCCAGCAGGACAGGCAGGTGGGGATGCGCCATGATTGTGTCCTGCACTCCGGGCTACCTGGGTCGATGCACACGATGGATGCGCCCTTGGCTTCCTCGCCCAGCACGAGGTGCTTGGCTACATCAGGCCCTTTCATGGCCTTTGTGAGGTGGAAGGTGGGGGGGAACGACGCCATTTTCACCGGGTCTACGCTGAACGCCGATGCGGATGCTGCACTCGACAGGAGGAAAGAGATCCCGGCAAAGGACCGACGGATCATCCTTGCGTTTTTCAGCTCGCAGGACTCGGATCGGCAAGCTGTTTTCTATGCGCTCTTTTGGCTCTTCGGGTGCATCGCTGACGTCCTCTTCAGGGCCCGCACAGGACAGGACTCTCGGCTCGGCCCTGAAGGCCCGTGGCGGCATCGTTCGAAGCAGCCCCAACGCTCCAAGCGATAAGCCACTGCAAGGCACCAATCGAGGCACCAATGGTCTGCCTGTGAGGACTATCACGCTCTACGAGGACGCCCAGAGCCTCGCCTCGGCCAGTGGAAAGCCATGCAGAGACCCGGTGGGTACAGAATGTACCGAAATGCATTCGATGAAGCGCACTGCAACGGTGCTAGCGCTCTCTTTGCAGGTAGAATGGCTTTCCAGCGAGCAGCAGGGCAAGCTGCCCTCCCGTCGGTCTATCCGCTTCGACCCCTCCCGCCCCGCATCAACCAAGCCCCCAACAACGTCTGAGCCCTCCCCCTCCCCACAGGCCAGTGGCAGCACCACCGGTACCACCACTATGCTGTGCAAGCTGCGGAGAGGCCCGGACGTGTTTTGGATACAGCACTCGACGCAGATAGTCCACCTGCCAGATGTGGACCCCGCACCCAACCTCGGCGGCCCATCGCTGGTCGACCGGCGGCCGTCCCCCAGACCTGCGGCGGGTCGCCAGCAGGTTGACCGGAGAAGGGGAGGGACTCAGAGGCGGCCGCCTGGCGAGGGTGCGGGTAAAGTGGGGGTGGGTGTGCCTGCTCCCCCGTGTGCGCCTCACCCATATGATGGCACGATGCACTCTGCTGACGAGGGGTGCGTGCGGCCTGCACGATGAGTGAGACAGACAGAGAGATCCACACATACTCACATGGTCAGCCAGATACACACTGGGTGCAGGAGGGTATCGGGTGGATGAGTCTGCCTCTGCCTGTCTCTCTCTGCGTGTGTGCGTGTGAGTGCAGGGGCGAGGGCGTTCTGTCTTTCATCTCGCGGGTGTTCGGAGTTGTGCATACCTCTGACAGCAACAGTGACGATGACCAGGCTGCATGATGGGAGGGGATGGGAATCATGGGATGGATGGGGGTCTGCTAGGTGTGGTGAGAGAGAGGGTGTGGATGTGGGGGTGGGGGTGGACGGCCAGGACACTCTATCGCTTGCATACGTTGGGAGTTTGCTAAGACGCCGGGGCGGGCAAGTCAAGTCTGTGTGTCGGTCGACTCGACTCAAGAAACCACTGGAAACCATTACATGCATGGTCCCTTCGGGAAACGTCATGCTGTCATGTCATGCACATCTCTCTTCTTCGCTGCATTTGCAGACAGACACACATCGTGATGCCATCAGAGTGGCAAAAAGGCCCAGCATCACCCATTATCCCCGTCATGGCTGGTTAGTCCTTCCCCCCTCAGCCCTAGCCCTTCTTCTGTCTAAGAACTGCTCGACAGCCGCCCTACACCTCGGACACAGCGAGTGTCTGCTCGGGGGGTCGTCTTGGCTCCTCGGCGAGCCTTGCCACTCTGACACATCCTCGCCCCACATCCAACACCTGCATACACACACACACACACACACACACATTTCCGACCATCATTCTCTCAGTCGTCTTTCCTCCCTTCTCTCTGACCGACTGACCTTTCGCACTTGGTCCCGACCGCCTTGCTGACCCCCACAGTGCAGCCACTCCCCGTCTGCTCAGCCGACAGCCGGAACTCAGGGCAGCTGCCCTCCACTGCACCGGGGGAGTCGGCCAGGTGCACTTGAGAGGTGAGGAACAGGAATCTCAAGTCGTCCACAGCACTGATGCGGCCATCGGTGGTGGTGGTGGTGGTTGCGAGAAGGGGCGACTGGTCTGGGAGCAGCTCTCTGAGCCACGAGGTGGTCTGGGGGTCGGGGCAGTGGATGTGCACGGCGGCCTCGCTGTTGGCACCGACCAGCTTGGCTGTGCGTGCGGACTCGATCACCTGCACAGCACAGCACAACGTAGGGCGGGTTTCGTGAGTGAAGCCGCCCTCTGCTCATACATTTCTCACCTACTCACCTTGTTGACGTCATCTCTGAGCGTCATGACCAGATCCCACTTGTCCTCCCTGAAGGGGGGTGACGCCTCAGCACCGCTCGGCCACCCAGCCTCAAACACACTCCCACTCCGCCTCACCCCCTCCCCATCATGAGGCAAGTTCTGCCATATGTCTTCAGCCATGTGCGGCAGCAGGGGCGCGAGCAACAGGGCAAACGCCTCGGTGACCACCCGTATGACCGACTGGCACGCGCGCCTTCGCCGGTCGTTGGGCGTCGAGATGTAGAGGCGGTCCTTGGAGACGTCGAGGTAGAAGTTGGAGAGCAGCTGGTTGCTGAAGGCCAGCAGCTCCTGCGTCACCCTGTAGAACTGGTAGGACTCGTAGGCCTCACGCACTCGACGGATGAGGCTGGCCGTCTTGCCGAGCACCCACTTGTCAACCTCGGGGAGATCTTCATACGCAACACCATCCTGCACACCACACCACCATGGTATGGTAAGACACAAAGAAAGAGAGTGCAGGGTTTGTCTGACTGGTCTGGTGTGGTGTGGTGTGGGGCTCAGCTCACTTGTTCTTTGTCGAAGTCGTGTATGTTGCCGATGAGGAAGCGTGCGGTGTTCCTGAGTTTGCGGTAGGCGTCAAAGACCTGCTTGATGATGGTGCCTCCCACCAACACGTCCGAGCTGTAATCCACCGTCGCCACCCACAGCCTGACACCCACACACACACACAGAGGGAGAGAGAGCGAGATACCATTTAAGTGTCCGTGTGTGTATCGTTTCTGTGCAAATGCCCACCTGAGCACATCCGCCCCATAGGCCGGCTGTTTCTTCTTGTCGCTGCCGCCCTCGATGATGGTGAGGGGGCTGAGGACGTTGCCCAGCGACTTGCTCATTTTATACCCCTTCTCGTCCAGCACAAACCCGTGAGTCAGCACCGTCTGGTACGGCGGAGCCCCGCGGACGGCAACCGATGTCAGCAAAGACGACTGGAACCATCCCCGGTGCTGATGAGACATCGAAACACAACACTTGTTCGTGTGTGGGAGTTCGGTGTGTGTGAGGTGGGGAGGGGGGGGGGATGGTTTCCTTCTCACCTGGTCAGATCCCTCTAGGTATAGCTCGACGGGATTGTCGTGCCTGAGGTTGTCTCGTGTGTTAACCACCCCCGCCCATGAGCTGCCCGAATCGAACCACACGTCGATGGTGTCATTGCCGCGAACCCACAGTGACCACTCCGACCTTTGGCCCACCAATATATATACACACACACACACACACGTGTGGAAGGGGGAACGGTGGGTGAGCATACAATCCAATCAATCCGTGTGTGTGCGTGTGGTCCGATAGACAGACACCTGTATGGCTCTGGGAGCAGCTGCTGCGTGTCCATGGTCCACCATGCGTCTGTTCCATGTTGCCTGAAGACCTCCTTGATGTGTGTGATGGTGCTGTTGTTGATGAGTGGCTCGTTGGTGTGGGCCTGGTAGAAGACAGGGATGGGCACGCCCCAGCTCCTCTGGCGGGAGATGCACCAATCGGACCGGGACGACGTCATCGACGCTGCACACGTCACATCGAGGAGAGAGACAGGGGGCAGGATGGGATGGCTGTGTGCTGGTGGTGTGTGTGTGTGTGTGCTCTAAAGCACCGACCGATCCGCGTCTTGCCCATCTCGGGGATCCACCTGACCTCATCGATTGCCGCCAAGGCCGCCTCCCTGCACACACGCCACATGAGACCACAACCACATGCAATGCAATCAACCGTCAGGTCAGCAACATTCATTCATTGTGTCGGTCAGTCAGGGTCACTGCCTGGCTGGCTGGCTGGCTGACTGACCTGAATGCATCGACGGATATGAACCACTGCTCAGTGGCCCTGAAAATGGTGGGCTTCTTGGTCCGCCAGTCATAGGGGTAGCGGTGGGGGTAGTCTTCGGCCTTCAGCAGACTCCCACACTCATCCAGCGCCTACACACACACACACACACACACACATCCATCCATCCATCTGCTCGTCCATGTGGCCATCCGATCCGTGTGTGTGTGCCTGGATGATCGCTTCATTGCCCTCCTTGAGCACCGACAGGCCTTCGAACCGCTCCCCCGCCTCAGCAGTGAATCTCCCGTAGTTGTCGACGGGGCTCAGCGGCTCCAGACCATACTTCTGCCCTGCACACACAACACACGAGGGCAGCTGTGTCTTGGGTGTCTTGGGTGGGGGCGGAGTGTCTCCCATACGCAGGTACCTGTCTCAAAGTCTTCCTGTCCGTGTCCTGGTGCGGTGTGAACGAGCCCGGTGCCAGTGTCTGTGGTGATGTAGTCGCCACCAGCCACCACACGAGACACACGACCGTACAGCGGATGCTCGTACCTGTACGACCAAACACACATACATACGTGTCGGTCGGTGAGTCGAGTCGGTGGGGTGGGGTGGGTGTGGGCGGCTCAGCTCACTGTGTGTCGACGAGGTCCTCTCCCTTGATGGTCGCCAGCACCTCCAGCCCTTCACCCGTCAACTCGTCCAACGCACCAAGCGCCTTGGACACCTACATACACACAGAGAACAAAACACCACATGTGGTGCGCCACGTCAATCTGGTGTGTGTGTGTGTGTGTGCGCCAATCAATAGGTACCTCTTTGACAAGGTCCTTGGCCACAATGAGGACCGCGTCGCTGTCAGGCCGCCTGACGAGAGCGTATTGCAGCTCGGGGTTGACGGCCACGGCCATGTTGCCGGGGATGGTCCAGGGGGTGGTTGTCCACACCGCCACACCCACATCACCCCCCCCACTACCACCGCCGCCGCCACCGTCAGGCAGGAGCCGGGCAAGCCCATCAGAAGGCGATGTCACCTTGAACGATGCGTAGATGCTCTTAGACACATGGCCGTCAGGGTACTCGAGCTCCGCCTCCGCCAGGGCTGTTTGCGACGACGGCGACCAGTGAACGGGTTTCTTGCCCTTGTAGACGTGCCCCTTGAGCAGCATCTTGCCGAGGATGTCGATCTGCGCCGCCTCGTACTCTGGGTCTAGGGTGAGGTAGGGCTTCTCCCACTCGCCCATGACGCCATACCGCTTGAAGGAGTCACGCTGCTTGTCCACCTGGGAGAGGGCGAAGGAGGCGGCCCTGAGAGAGAGAGAAGAGAGAGAGAGAGAGAGGTGGGCATGTGTGTGTGTGTGTGTATGGTAGGTGTGGCTGCTCACTTTCTTCTGAGGTCGAGTGGTGTCAGCTGCTGCCTCTCGCTGCTCTTCATGCTCTTGAGCACCTGCACGCACCATCGGACAGACAGACAGACATACAGACGGACAGGCGTGGCGTCCGTGCTCAGCTCAGCTCACCGCCAGCTCGATGGGCAGTCCATGGCAGTCCCACCCGGGCACATAGCGAACCTTACGCCCTCGAAGAGACTGATACCTTTCCACACACACACACACACACACACACACACGAGTGCTGCTGGCTGATGCAGTAAGGCAGGATGGTATGTATGGTAGTTGTCCCTATGTACCTGTTGATGAAGTCCTTGAGGATCTTGTTGAGTGCGTGGCCCATGTGCAGCTCCCCGTTGGCGTACGGCGGGCCGTCGTGGAGCACAAAGACCTCACCGGGGTTGCTCTCTGCCTGCCGCTCGTAGACCCGCTGCTCGGCCCAAAAGGCCTGCAGCTCAGGCTCTCTGATAGATAGAGGAAGGAAGACACAGACATCCATCGTCTGGCGAATGATGAAGGCTGTCATGTCACCTCTCTCCCTCACCGTGTGACAGCGTTGGCGCGTTGTGTGAAGGTGGTCTGTGGGAGGTTGATGCTGTCGCTGAAGGGGTTCTCCTCCTCCTTGCCCTTGCCCTTGCCTCTGCCGCCCTTCTTCCCGGCTGTAGCAGTTTTCTGCTCTGATGACGTCGGGGCTGTCTGCTCGGGGGCCTTCTCAGCCACTGCTGCCGATGCTGCTGCTGCTGCTGGTGGTGGTGGTGGCGCAGTGGACAGCATGTGGCGGGACGGCACTCTCCTTCTGAGGGCGACGGGGGGGGGGCGTGTAGCGGCCGGTGCAATGAAGCAAGGCGGCTGCAGAGAAGGAGAGAGAGAAGCAGAAGGCACATCGCACCAAGGCAAGGCGTGTGTGTGTGTTCGATGTGTGTATGCAGCCTCTGTGTGCGATTCTGGGGCATGCACCTACCTCATCGGCAGATCTTTTGGGCGATTGGATGCGCCTGATTGTCCTGTGCTGCAGGCCCTCTGTGCTTCTCCGACTGCAGCCATCACGCTCAGTGACATCCGCCTTGCCGATGTCAGCAGAAAAGATCAGCGAGATGAGAACGGAACAAAACAGTCCCGGCAGCACTGCAGCCGTCCATTGCTGCATCCTGAGAAGCGCTCGCTGCTCTCCTGCCCTCCCAACCTTTGTCCTTCCCTCCCGAGCTCGCACAACAACCGATCGCCGGCCTTTTCCCCACCGATTTCGTAGCGTTTTGCCCTCTCTCTGCTGTGCGTTGCTCACCACTTTCGGTGCAAGTTCGCCAACCAGCGACTGTCGCTAAGCGTCTCTCTTCTCCTTCTCGAATAGCTATTTGCCGGCACCACCATGACTGAGCGCAAGGCGGTCATCAAAAATGCCGACATGTGAGCATCGGACGCTGAGAGGGCAGAGGGAGGATGTGTGTGTGGGCGCGCGTGTGTGTGTGTACTGCGTTCTCCGTGTGTGAAATGGCTGCAGGTCGGAGGAAATGCAGCAGGACGCCATAGACTGCGCCACACAGGCGCTGGAAAAGTGCGAGGGAAAGGCCGAGGGGGCTGGGCTGGGCGGGGGCTGTGTCGACGGCTGTGTGTGTGAGGTCTTTCTTTGTGCCGTCCGTGTGTTGTGTTGCCTGCCTGGCTGCAGGTACAACATCGAGAAGGACATCGCGGCCTACATCAAGAAGGAGTTTGATAAGAAGTACAACCCCACATGGCACTGCGTCGTCGGACGAAACGTAAGTAATGACACACAACACAGACAGATATCTGACACACACACAGACATAACACACAAAGAGAGAGGGGAAGGAGACCAGGAAGGAGACCACGGCCGTGCACGGCAACACACACGCGGCGCTGCGCGCTTCCAATGCACTGCATGACCCCTGCAAAATCTAAAATCTGTTGTGTGCGTCAGTTCGGTTCCTACGTGACGCACGAGACGAAGCACTTCATCTACTTCTATCTCGGCCAGGTGGCGGTGCTGCTCTTCAAGTCGGGCTGATACACACCTTGACCACACTATGGGGCCGACAGGGGAGGGGGGAGGTGAGCAAACTACACAATGAATGCCCAGCCAGTCTGGAGACGCTGTGAGGTGAGTGCGTGGCTTGTGGTGTGTACTGTGCTGCGCTGCAGGTGTGTGATGATGGTGATGGTGTTTGTACGTATCTATCGGAGTGCTGCCCGTCCTCCGCTTAGCGTAGGAAATGACTGGCTGACTGTTCCGTAGCCTGACCGAGTGTCTGCCTGCCTGCTCGCCTCTATCTCTCTCTCTCTCTCTCTTGGTTGGTTTCTTTTGGACCAAAGCCCCCACTCCACACCCCACTGCTCGCCTGCCTGCCTGCCTGCCTGCCTGCCTGAACGACTTGATGTGGCTGATATATGTGGCTGATGATGTGAATATGCAGTGCACGTGCCATATAGACCAGTCAGTCGCTCGCGCCGTCCGTCCAACACACCACACCACGACACGCAGCTAACCTACCTGACAGACAGACACATAGAGAGAGAGCACAGCCCAGCCCAGCCAGACGCCCCCGTCCGTCCTGCGTGTTCCCGTCCGTGTCCGTTTCCGCCAGTGTGTTGCAGTTCCGTTTTTCGATGCCTGTCGATGGTGCGATCGTTGTGTCTGTCTGTCTGTCTGTCTGTGCGCCTGGGTGACTCTCTCCCGCTCTCTTTGTGGCTGGCTGCGTTTGTTTGTTGGTTTGTCCGTGCGTGTGAGTGAGAGGGGAGCGTCCTAAGTATCGTTTTTCCTCTCCCTCTCTCTCTCTGTTTGTTTGTTTGCGTGATCAAGTGTGTGTCTGTGTGTGGGTGTAGTGTGGTGTACAGCTAAGCGGCGGGCGGACGGACGGGCCGACACACTCACTACTGCAGACAGACAGACAGAACCTCGATCCTGCCTGCCTCCCTGCCAATGAATGGATGGATGGATGGATGGACCGATCTGTGAGAGAGCGCAGCTATACAGACTCACTCACTCACTTACTTGCACACAAACATACACACATACATACACACATACGTACATACATTATGCGTATCAGCCAGCGAGTGACCTTCGGGTGGATCTGTGCGTTGCTGTGCCAGCCACAGCTCGCCCATCTGCCCAGATTTTGCACCAAACAACCAGGGAGGGAGGGAGAGAGGGAGAGCGGGAGGGAGGGGGCAGACAGACAGACAGACAGACAGACAGACGGACACACGGACAGGAACACACAAACACGCAACCTGATGGAGAGACCAGACCAGGAACAGCCATCGATCTGAGCCCCTCCCTCATCCCTCCCTCCCTCCCTCCTTGCTTTATGTATGTAAGACACTTACTTGCTCCCTCACTCCCCTGCCGCACTTGTTTTGTGCCCCCCTGTCTGTCTGTCTTTCATTGCCTACCTACTTGCCCATACAGCCCAACGAAGAACGTATTTATCGATCAATCGACCTGACTGACTGACATACATACACTCAGCAACGCCCCGCGCACGCCCCGCACACCACACCACACCACACCCCCATCCAACAACAGACACGTGTTTTGCGGTACCTGCTGCATATACAAAGCGCATGATGCTTGTGGGGTGCGTTTCCTAAGCGTGTGTGTGGGAGGGGGGCGTGGGTGTCGGTTCTGTCTGTCCGTCTGTCTGTTTGTTTGCTCAGTGGGGGCTTTGGCTTGGCATGGCTGGTCTACACTGTTTAGCTAGCTACCTCGGGGGCGGGGGTGGACCTGAGAGAGCGACACGATGCATGCATACAGTTTACACCCACACGGCACGGTGAGCGAGCGGTATTTGCTTGACGTTTCAATCCCATGAATGAACCAGTCCATAGCTGATAGCTAGATATGTGGGGACGGCGGGACGGCCCGGAATTCACTGTCAGATACCAACCACTCCCACCCACCCACCCGTGACACCACACCGGTCGGTCAACACAGGAAAAATAGAAAGACCCCTCTCTCTCGTGTGCCTCTTTGTCCCCCTCCCTCACTACCCCACGGTCAATCAGCAACACTCTACACAACACGGAACCTCACCCCCCCACGCCCCACCACCAGCAGCAGCAGCAGCAGCCCCCGCCCAGCAGCACCCTTCTGCTAGCCATCATCACTGCAACACCTCTTCACTCTCTCCCTCTGCACCTGCACACACGCAGACAAAGCGCAAGCGCACACAAAACAAACGTCCATGCCATGCGCCGTCCTTCCCTCTCTCTCTTTCATTCTACTATAGCTAGCTCACGCCACGCCCACCTGTGCTGGGGTGTGTGACTTCTGCCACTGAGTAGAAGTCGCCATCCCCCTCGTCGGCCACATCCATCCCCTCCTCCATGCCCTCTAAGCCGTCTATGCCGTCTCCCTCCATCCCGAAGTCGCCCCAAGAATCGCCCTCATGGAGCATGGAATCATCGCGGGACGGCACCAGGCGATACGGACTCCTGCTGCCGCCATCATCGCGCTCAACGCCACCCCCCACACCAACACCAGAACCTCCACCACGTGGGGGTGTGGGGGGGTGGTAGGTGTGTGGGATACCACGTTGGGAGTGGTGTCCTGGTATTGCAGCAGTCGCCGCAGCTGCATATGCCGATGCCGATGCTGGCCCAGCCGCAGCAGAGGATGTGCTCGCAGCAGTCGCAGCCGCAGCAGGCGCAGGAGGGCGCACTGGCCTGCCCGGTAACACCACCGGCACCGGCATCGGTGGTGGCAACAAGACTGCTGGCGGTGGCAACGAAGGAGCCATCTGCACTGCAGCAGGGTGCACCGGCAGCCGATGCCGCAGCTGCACGGGCACAGGTGGAGGACCGATCGGGACGAACTGTGGCACCGGTGTCAGTGGGACGAATGGCGGATAGGGGGACGGGGCACGGGAAGGGGCGTGGGAGGCAGAGAGAGAGAGGGAGAGAGGGGGGAAAGGCCGATATGTCTGGGGCAGACGGGGACGGGGGGCATTCATGGCGGGCGAGAGGGGGGGCTGCATCGCGCCGTAGTCGTGCTGCGCAGTCGAAACAGACAGCGGCGTACCTGACACACACACATGCAGACGCGAACAAGTGGACAACTTGTTAATGAGTGAGTCACGCATAAAATGTCTGTCGTGCTGCTCACCGTTTGTGGTCGATATAGGAGTCGGTCCCGTGTGCCCATTGACGTGTGAGTTGCCCGTCGACACCATCCCGCTGGCAGGCGGACGCCCATTACCGCCACACGCGTACGTCGAGTGCTGTGGCGGCGGACGAGGGAGAGCCACGTGCTGCATCGGCGGTCCTGCAGCTGTGGGGGGGCCAAACGGGGGATTCCCACACACTGCTGGGGCGGGCGGACCCATTGCCGATGACCAACTTGAATGAGCAGAGTAGAAGCTCGATGCCGGTGGAGGTGGAGGTAGGTGCCGCCAAGAGGAGGGATCCATCATGAGCACCGATTCTGATCATCAGGGGTCGTCCAGCGCTCCGTGCGATTGCGAGCTAAAGTGCGCCAGGGTCTGCGTGGCCATTAGCCAGGATGATTCAGTCGTTGGCAGGGCGGCGATGTGATGATGCGGATAAAATAGATGTCCAAGAAGTGGGACAACCAGACAGACAATCAGACAGACAATCAGACAGACAAACAGATAAACAGACAAAGAGCTGATCAGGTCTATTTGATCCGTGTGGACCCACCACCCACCACTAGTTCCAAAGAAGGTCAATTCCCACCTTCTACCCTCCAGCAAACAGCATAAAGGCAATGTCCAGCACATAAACACGGTCTTGGTCGTTTCTTTGCATCGACAAGTGTCTTTTCTGCGATTGTTTTGTGTGTGGTGATGATGGGAAGACGGCCTGCAGCCATGCGTCCTCATTTGTCTAGGTTGCTTTTGAGTCATCGATCTCGAGAGACGGCAGTGCACCATACAATGCCATTTTCTGCACGTACGTACGTACGTACGTATCACGGCTCAATACAAGACACCTGCGACGAGTACATCCCCATGGGGAGACGCATTCGGCGAGAGACCCCTCGGGGCACTATGGTCGTGTCGTGTCTGCATGATAAAGCCAACGTGCCTCGTTCGTCGCCATGACACCAGCAGACACCGAAAGCAGGAAGAACAAAGAGCTCACCAGGCAGGCATATTTAATCCGTGTGTGTACTTGTCCACATGTACTTGTCCACATGTGTTCTCGCAGCAAATTGCTTTCATAGTGCGTGCACCCAACAAACAGCTGACCCTCCGTCTCCGAGAACAGAAAGACCTCATCCTCGCCGTCATGAGCATCGCTCGGTGTCCTCTCGAAGGCCATGGCCGGCAGCCATCGGTTGTGTCTCGAGGAAGTGAGCAAGTGTGCCGGGACGGCGAAGGGCGACTGCAGCGTGACTGTCTCGGTGGCCATGTTCCAGCGGTGCATGGTGCTCCATGATCGTCTTGAGAGGGGTAAAGGGGTCAGCGGCACTTTGGTGGGGGTGAGGCGGACACAGAAGAGGGGCACCGACCAGATGTGGTCTATGTGAGGGCCTCGAGGTCGTCCTTGCTGATGAACGGCACTGCAGCGACCAACTCACCCTCTCCCCTCCCTTGAAGACCCTCCTGGTCTTCGTCCGCCATCTTGTCCAGGCGTGTCTCTTCTTGTTGCTGACGCCAGCCAGGGCAGTGCGGCAGCAGCTTGTTGAACGCTGCGATCATGAGAGCCTCGATCGACCCTCCCGGTTCCGCCCAGAGTGACGTCGCCTGGGAGCTGATGTGGTAGTTCCCCTCCACGTCCGTCCCCATACCAAACGTCGACGCCGTACAACACGGTGGCGTGCATCTGTCTGTATGAGATCTTCCGTTGTGCAACGGGGCACCACCGACGTGTCTTGTTCGCCTCGTACCCATACCAGCCTCCTGCCCGCTTTCCTCGTCGCCATCAACAGCATCATTCGGTGTTGCCTCGAAGACAATGGCCGGCAGCCATCGCTTGTGTCTCGAGAAGATGCGGAAGTGTGCCGGCACGGCGAAGGGCGACTGCAGCGTGACTGTCTCGGTGGCCATGTTCCAGCGGTGCATGGTGCTCTCCACTCACAGCCTGGGTCAAAGGGGCCCAGAATGACCGTCTTGAGAGGGGTGAAGGGGTCAGCGGCACTTTGGTGGGGGGACGGCGGACACAGAAGAGGGGCACCGACCAGATGTGGTCTATGTGAGGGCCTCGAGGTCGTCCTTGCTGATGAATGGCGCTCTAGCGACCAACTCACCCATTCCCTCCCCTCCAATCCTCCTGGTCTTCGCCCTCCCCACCCCACACGGCCTCGGCGTATACGACGACGGCGACTGCAGGTGGGACATCATGTGGCTGATGGGGTCCAGCTGCCATTGCTGGATCATCATGTCGTCCTCGTGGTGCAGAGTGACCGAATGCGGCACACATCTCAAGCCGTCTGGCAGTCGGGGCACGCCACTTCTCCACACGAACGTGGCCCCATCAGCCCTCTCAAAAGCAGGCGGCTGCCGATGAGCTTGCCCTTTCTGCGCCTTTGCTGCCATAAGTCGACAGCCGGAGGAATCGGTGGGGGCATCCATCCATCCATCGTCGTTTCTGTCTTCCTCTCTGTCCAGGATGGGTTGCGGCAATCGAGGGAGAAGGGCCGGCTGTTGGACGGGCCGTGTGATGGCTGCACGCCGTGGTCAAAACAGAGGTCAGTGCGGTCTTGGTCGTCTGTGAGGAGGGCGCGGCGCCCCCGATCCCTCGCCATGCCAGCAGCCGGACAGATGTGGATGGGTTGCTGTCTGAGGGGCCGTTCTTGCTGGGTGAGTTGATGCAGTCAGTGTGGCTTGGCGCTGCTCTGGACGAGAGGGATGTGATCTGCAGCACACCCAAGACACCTGTGTCATGCGATCGATGCTTTGCGGTGCGTGAAAGAGAAATGGAGACGGGAAGGGGCGAAGTGATTCACCTCTGTATGGGTGATTGGGGAGTACTGCAAGCCGACAGCCATCTCGCAGTACCGATAAGGCGGCAGCAGCAGCTCTTACTCGCCCATGACCATTCCCGACTTGCCGCCCTCCCGCTCCGACACAAGGGGCCTGAAGCAGCACCCCGGACCCCGGATGGATGAAGTGCACGTCAAAGGACACGTTGTGCTGGCCTCCCATCTCGCTACAGGCACTGGACCGCCTGCTGCCTTCACGTGCCGGCGGCAAAGTCGGCGCCACGACGGGGTACTCGACGAGACACGTCATGTTGATCAGGAGAGGACACTCGCCCTTGTTGGCCAGAAACAGTGTTCGTGCTGTGGGGATGAACGGTGCTGCCTCGCCCCACACGAGCCGCTTGGCGCTTGTCCAGAGAGGCATGGAGGGCGGTGGGGTGCGGAGACGAGGGGCAGTGCGAAGGCTTGGCTGACGCCATTCGCGTCAACGGCAAGATCGGGGGGATTGGGGAGGGCAAGACGCAACTCCAGGGCGTGGGAAGATGTAGTAGTGAGCTTGGCCAAAGACATGATGTAGAACAGGCAGTTACGGCAGCGGCAGGTCGAACAGGGCGTCGGTGGCCTCGTCAATGATGATGTGGATGGCTCCAGCCTGCTCCCTTGGCCAGCTCCAGCTGCATGGGCTCCACGCCAATGTCCAATCCAACCAAAGGATTCAGCGGCGCCTCCAGAAAGGACACAAGAGCGGCTGATTTGTGCACCGCTGGATGCAGCAGGGCTTCTTCCAGCACAACTCGTGGGATGTGAGGGCCGTGAGGTTGTCTGTGAGGATGGCGCCCCCGATCCCTAGCCATGGCAGCAGCGCAAATGCGAGGGGCTGGGTGGGATGAGAGGGGTTCGGCTGGTGGGAGGGCGACGGGCTGGTGGGCGGGCCACAAGAGGCGGTGGGTTTGGATGGGCGTGTGTATAAAATGCCCTCAAGCAAGCCTCAGAGAGGCCGCGAGGGCTGTGGGAATGCCCGCAAACTGTGCACGGAGGCACACTGCAGGCGGTGAATGCCCTCGCAACCCCTCACTCCCGAAGGAGAGAGGGGCGCGAGGGCCACACGCGTCTTGGTTCAGTTGCAAGGAGGGGGGAACCAGTCGCCTGCAGGTCACCACAGAGACAGACAGCCACGACCTTATCTCGATGTGTGTCTCCTCTTGATCGTGCGATCGTGGACGTTCGTACGTTTGGCTTTGCAGCAGCAGGGGAACATGCGCCGCGCTGCCTCCCGCGCCAGGCCCCGGCAGAAGCGGAGTGCATCCGCCACCCCATCCTTGTAAATCTCCCACCGCTCCTGGCAATCGGGACCCTCCAGGGTCACCCGATAGCCAGGTCCATGTCGCCGCCACCACTCGCCCTGCCCCGTCTTGGTGTTTGTGTACCACCCCTGAAGGGAAGAACACACACAATTGATTGACACAGAGATTGCACTTGTATGTATGGGCAGTGAGTGCACCTGCTCCGTCACACCCAGCCTCGCCGCTTCCTCCACGAAGTACCACTTGGGGTACTCGGGCGCACCGGGCCCAAACAGCGGGCGCTGCAGGCAGGCAGATAGGCAGGCGGACAGAGAAACACACTTGTTTCTTACAATGGATGTGTCCTGTTGTGGTGCTTTCGTACATCGAAGAACTTGTCGAAGAAGTCTTGCTCTGGGGGAGCTTTAGACGAGGCGGTGGAGTCCGGGCCCTGAATCCCCAAAGGACACGGAGGAGGACGAGAGTGAGGATCTGACCTCGGTGTCCCTGGATTTCTGCTCACCTCGTAGCCCATAGCCCCGTAGAGATAATTGTTGTCGTACATCCACCGCCTGCCCTCGTTCCCCACCACGCGATACGCCTCGTTGATGGCCTGTGACTCCTTGGTAGAGGTGGCGGCGTGGGCGGGCTGGCCGTGCTGCTGCTGCTTGTCAGCGTGGCACCTCTACACACACACGGGGAGAGAGAGAGAGACGTCAACTCGTGGAGAGCTGCCTGCAAGTACTAGAGACGCTGCACTGACTGTCACAGTGACTGACCTGCAGGAGTGCGTCTCGTGCCTTCTTGATGTCCGCCTGCGTGGCGGTCGGGGCGACCTCGAGGGTCGCATAGTACCCTTTGGGGTCGCCCATGCTGCTGCTTGTGGGTGCGGCCATTTTCGCTCTTCTCTGATGGAGACTGGGGGCCGCATGCAAGGTTCATCCGGGGCCACGGGATCGAGATCCGTATGGCTGCGAACTCGGACGTCTAAGGCAGCCCCGGGTCAGCCCATGGACGAGTATTGAGCTGCCCATAAGGAAACCGGCACGTGGCTGCCGAATATATATATATATATATATAACAAGGCAAGCGTCTTGGTGGTCCAAAACTGGCTGCGAGCCACGAAAACCGACCTCTGATCCCAAAACCAGCTTTGCACAGTGCAAAACCGGTTTTGCGACAGAGAGAACCGGTTTGCGATAGAGAAAACCGGTTTTGCTTGTTTTCAAAGCCCGGTTTTCCCTGTTTGAGTGCCGGTTTTCGAGCCACAGTTTTGTGGAGACATCTATTTGTGGTCGTGTCTCTACAAAATCGGCACTCAAACAGGGAAAACCGGGCTTTGAAAACAAGCAAAACCGGTTTTCTCTATCGCAAACCGGTTCTCTCTGTCGCAAAACCGGTTTTGCACTGTGCAAAGCTGGTTTTGGGATCAGAGGTCGGTTTTCGTGGCTCGCAGCCAGTTTTGGACCACCAAGACGCTTGCCTTGAACCGAGTTTGAGCTCGATGCCGGTGGAGGTGGAGGTGGGTGCCGCCAAGAGGAGGGATCCATCATCTGCACCGATTCTGATCATCAGGGGTCGTCCAGCGCTCCGTGCACGGCGGTGCGATTGCGAGCTATGTACCAGGACCCAATGGCCAGTTACGGTGCCAGGATGATTCAGTCCGTTGGCAGGGCGGCGCTGTGATGATGCGAATGAGGTAGATGTCCAAGAAGTGGGAGGTGGTGTGGCGGTCGCTGATGCATCACCTCAAGCTCAGCGAGGAGAACGTCAAGGTGGATGCCATCCACCAGCCCTCGCACAAGCGGTTCCTCCTCAACAGAGTCGTCCGGCTGCCCATGCATGGCGACATACAGGTGTCTGGACACCTTATGCTGGAAGGCCGATATTCGATGGATGCATCATCTGCACACTTGTACTTGGCTTCTGTCTGCAATGACTGCAGTTGGCTGGTGTCGGCGAGGCGCCTTACACGAAGGAGAGCAACGCTCCCCCCATGAACCAGATCTGGCCAAATTCGCCGCTCCTTCCGCCAATGTGCACCGATAGCGTCCCTTTGCCTTCATTCAAGACTGGTCGGCCGGCGGGCGATGAAAGATCCGTCCGTCATGCACTCACTGACGCCAAGCTATGTGTGTGTGTCCGTGTGTGTCTGTCAGCCTGGGACCGGTCTGTCCGTGAGGTGATCCGAGATGCACTGAGAAAGGGTCCGCCAACGGGCGGGAAGAACGGCTGGCGAGGATACATACTATTACCTGCCCGTCTTCTGTCTGCAGATGTGTTGCGTGCGGATGCGTTGGCCCCGCTGCCTTCGGAACTGCGGAAAGCTGTCACAGAACTCACTTCCCAACAGGTGTGTAGAGGGAAACACACACTGGCGTCGGGAATGTGTCGAGTGCTGTGTGTATACCATACGGCAGGGTGGTGACCATCGGATGGGCGTTCGGCAGCTGGTTGACGGCTGGTATCAGGCCATGGACGTGGATCACCCCGCGGCGAGACGCACACTCATTCAGCACTTCCCGCCACCCAAATGGACGCGCCAACGCGGTGGGTGACTATGGGAGGGACGATCAAAGGCGGACCTTGTGCAGCTCTGTGTGTGTGTTGTGTTGTGTTGTGTTGTCTTCTGTGTGTCAGGGATGTGTGTGCCGATCGATGTGTATCGGCAGTGTGCTGTGGGGCCTGCCCTGAGGCCGCACGCAGCCTGGGACGTAGGACAGACCGCTCACTCACTCACACAACATCTCAACATCTACATCTACACCGTCATCTATCTCACCCCTTGTCAGGCGCTGGACCATCTGGAGCGGAACATCGACATCGAGCCGCAGGAAGACATATCGGAGACGTTCATGCCCACACGGCCACCCGGTGCCGCTTCCGGTGCCGGTGGCCATCGTGGGGTGGTGAGGGAAGGGTCAAGGGAACTGGGGACGGGCAAGGGAAGGGGCGACGAATCTGGCCCAGGAATGGAGTATTATAGGTAGGTCAGTTTGAGCCAATGACCAAGGCCACCCGGCATGTATGTATGTGCACATGTGCGCGTCAATCAGGAGGTCGCTTGTCACTCTCGAGAGGGAGCGGGCCTCACACATCATCGATGTAAGTCAGTCAGCAAGTGCGGACGACACGACCCCTCAGCGGTCACTTTTCCTGCGTCCTTGCCTGTCTGCGCGTCGCGTTGGTTGGCAGACGTACTATGCGTTGCTGAGCGACCCCTATGAGGGCCACGAGCTGGTCCGCAGCGCGTCCTTCAAACAAAAGAGGGAAGCACGATTCATGGTCGAAGGTAGGGTGGGTGCATAGGAAGTCAGAACCCTCGCTGCATACAAGAGACAACCATGGGACCAAGCCTCTTGTGTGTCAGCTGACATGTCCCACGTGAGTCGCGATGACCTCTGCGTCCTCATACCGAGAGACGAGGTGTGCAGAGTGGACATGACGCAACCAACATCTGATCATGTATCTGATGTCATCCTCCTTCCTCTTGTATCTATCTGGTGTGTCTCGTATGGTCAGGACACGTCTCGCTTCGTGAGCGACGTTCGTCACATCCACGGAGACGCATTCGACTACAGGTAATACATACAAAGCCATCCATCCATCCATCCTTCGTCCTTCTGCCTGCTCATCTCCTCAGCGCCGTTCACATCGCTCCACCCCATCCCCCCGCCCACGCGACCCCCAATGTGCGCCTGACATGTCTCGCCTGTGAGAAGCCCTTCGACCTTCCCCCATCACGCCTCCTCCAGCCAGAGCCCCTGCAGTGCCCCTCATGCGGCCACTCAAGCAGGCCCACAAGCGGCGTTCATCACGGAGGGGAGCAAGTGGGCCAGGGGGAGGGTGGGGTGAGTGGAGGCCGGAAGGAGAAATCAAGGCTTAGGGACGCTGAGACAAGGGTGGGTATGCACGCTGAACAAGGAAGGCTGTCTGGTTGCCGTGGCAGACTGTGCCTGCGTCGTCTCGACAATGCAGGACGTGCGAGACCCTTACCGCTTCTGCAAACGCGATGAGGTGAGGTGAGGTGAGACGACAATAAAACCCCTGCAAGCATCCCTTGCATTCTTATGCAACCTACCTCTCTCTGTCTCTTTCTCTCTCTGTTTTCCAACTGACAGGCGTGGGTTGGCCAGGTGGTCCGCATCCGTCAGGCCAACAAGATCTGCTTGCTGCAGCTCAAGGTCCACCCCATCCTCATCTCAGCCCAGGACCCCACCACCACCACCACCCCGTCCAGCGACCCCCACCCCCTGGCGGGCTCTGTGCCCGTGGAGCCCTCCTACTGGGTGGCCTGGCCGTCGGTCATACCAAGGGTCTTCGATAGACAGCTCAGAGCACTCAGAAGAATCGCACTTTTCGGTATGTATGTGCGCCTCTGTGTGGGTCGATCCTTGCATGCACATGACTGCATGTGCGTGTGTGTGTGGATGCTGGATGCTGGATGCTTTCGTTTTGTTTGCTAGGTGACGAGTATTGCTCTGAGTCGGTGCGGAAGCTTATTCTCTCCCCCTCGGGCAACCCTGTCGGACCGCTGCAGAAAGCGGCCGGGCGTGAGCCTGCTGGTGATGGTCTTGGTGGTGCTGGAGCTGGTGCTGGTGCTGGTGGCGATGAGATCCAATCCTGCTTCCCCGAGCTGAGCGCGGGACAGAGAGACGCAGGTAGGTAGGTACAGAGAGAGGTGTGATGCAGTAAGACTCCTAAGTAGGGAGATTATGCTGTGTGTTTGGCATCAGTGAGGAGTGCCCTGTCGTCTCGCGAGCCAATCTGCCTGATCCGGGGTGAGAAAAGAGGAAGGAGAAGCCGAGAAGGAACGGGCCGATTGTGGTCTGTCATGTGTGCAGGTCCTCCTGGCACGGGCAAGACCGCGACAGCAGCAGCCATTGTTGCAAGTATGTATCCACCAAATGCACACACACACCACACAAACACACACACACACACGCAGGTGCAGAGAAAAGACGATTAGGAGTTTTCCCCTTCTATCTGTGTGTCTGTGTGTGTGTGCGTGTGTCTTAGTGTGGGCCACATCGGACCCAACGGACTGCTCGCCCATCTACGCCTGTGCCGGTAGGCAATCCAATGGAGGCACGGGTCCCGTTGTGTCTGTCATCCAGTTCGCCCCCTTCCCCTCCGCTCCACCCTCCTCATGTGCCACAGGCACCCATGCGGCCGTGGCGCAGCTGAAGCGGCACCTGCTGCGTTGGGGCATTCGCCCCAGCAACCCACGCGACCACATCAGCAGCAGCCACAGCCGTGACACCGCGACCGCCAGCTCTGCGGATGAGGCGGCGGAGAATCCTGAGCCTGATGGCGATAGCGTTGGTGGGGATGGCGAGGAGGGTGAAGCAATAAGCGATGGGGAGGGTGCTAGAGGGGGTGAGAGTGGGGGCGACTCGGATGGTGCTGGAGGAGAGTGCGGAGGAGGGGGCGGGAGGCGGCAGCACGCACATGTGTTTGTGCAGACTGTGTACCAGGTAGATAGATCAGTTACACTGGCATGCCATGCCTGACGACGCCATGAGAAGGGATGTACGTATGTGTTGTTCTGTGGGTGGTCAATCAACAATTCATTCAGGCGTCCATCTTTGCGCGTCGGGAGCTGCCCCGCGTGCTCATCGACGAAAGCACTCAGATATCGGGTCAGTCAGCTAGCTGAGATGGGACAACACACACGACACGACCCTTCATGAGCCTGCTTGCCTCATCCACTGTGGGTGGATGGATGGATGGATGCTTGTCTCTTGTCTGTGGTTGTGGGTGCGGTGCCGACGGGTGAGTGAAGAGTACGCGGCGCTGATCCCCCTGGCACAGAGGTGCCGGAAGCTGCTGCTCATCGGAGGTAGGCAGGCCAGCATCAAGACACTGTCCTGTGTGTGTGGTGTGGAAAGACGTGTGTGGCCGATGCTGCTGCTCCTGCGGTGCAGACCCTGCCCAGTTGCCCCCCCTCTCGCCTCTGAACAAGGTAGACAGGGCGGTTCGGTCGGCACAGATGGATTGGATGGATGTGCTGCTGCACATGATATGTGCGCATATATATGATCCATGTTGTGTGTGGTGTGGTGTGTCGTCTTCAGCAAGTGTACGGCGAGCGCCACGAGCCCGTCACCAGCCTGTTCGATAAACTGCAAAAGCAGGGTAAGGGAAGGTAAGCTAAGACAAGACAGATGCCAAGCCCGTGCCAACCATCCACAGCACAGCACACAAGAGACGTCCCTCGCTCATGCCTGCCTCTGCACTGCACGCCTCTATGCTGTGCACTCCACGTGTGTGTCAGGTCTGCGGCCGGTGTCTCTGACGGTTCAACACCGGATGCCGCCCGTCATCTGCTCCTTCCTCTCCAAGCACTTCTACAGAGGCAACCTGCACACCGACTCCCTCCTCGCCAACAACCCCCCACCACTCCCAAGCGGCTTCCCGTGGGCCCGGTCGGCCGACGACCCCTCTCTCCCGATGCCCGTGCTCTTCATCGACACACATGGGGGCGGGTATCTGGAGGAGCTGAGAGACCGCTCGCTCATGAACCCACTGTGTGTACTGTCTGTATGCTGGAAGGGAGGCGGACACAGCGCGTGTCAGTCAGCATATATTGGTTTGTGTGGTGTGGTGTGGTCAGTGAGTCGAGTGTGTGTGCAGCCGTGGTGCGGCGCTTGCAGCAGCTGGGGGTGCCCGCCAGCGAAATCGGTGAGTGACGCACGCGATGCGATGCGATGCGCAGAGAGACACAGAAGGGTGCGCAGAGAGAGTGGCTGGAGACTGTTTGATTTGGGCAGGTGTGATAACGCCCTACGACTCGCACAAGCGGCTGCTCAAGAGGGCCATACACGGAATGGTACACACACACACACACACTCATGCACGATTGCAGGCGTCCGTCACTCACCTCACGGTGTCTTGTCTGTGTGTGCTTCCTTCTACGTGTGTGTGTGTGTTGTTGGGCCTGCAGGAGGGCGGCATCGTCAGCCGTCGGGTGGCTTTCCTTTCGCAGGCAGGCAACCAACGCTAAGCCACACACAACGAACGCCAGCCACGTGTCAGACATGACATCCATCATGCCTGTGTCGTTGCGTGTCTCTGGCTGTGTCCCCCCTCCCCTCAGCTGGATTTGCTTGAGTTGGAGCCCCACCCACACGTTCTCACCGTAGACGGCTTCCAGGTGGAGTACCTACCTAGCTCACTCACATGAAGACCAATGCGTCACAGTGCCGGATGAGTGGATGGATGGATGGATGGATACGCCTCTCTCTGTCTGTCAGGGGTCTGAGCGCGACTTCATTGTCTTCAGTGCCGTCAGGTCTAACCTACAGGTACAACGCGGCTGACTGACTGACTGACAACATTCGACAGACAGAATCATCTTTCGGTCGAATCTGTGTGTCGGGGGGCTGTGCGGTGTGCCGCAGGCGTCTCTCGGGTTCCTCAAGGACGAGAGGCGCATGTGCGTGGCGCTGTCGCGTTGCAAACGAGGTGAGGCACCACTCACCACCAACACACAACACACGTCCGTCCTCGAGATGTATGTATGTCTTTCGGGCCGTCGGTTGTCTGTCAGCGTTGATAATGGTGGGCGACTCCAAGACACTCAGCTCACACCCCATCTGGCAGGTGGGCGACAGACACACAGGGCTGGTTCTAGGCTCCATATCACTCATTTGTGCGTGCACCGTGACCCACCTAGGAGTGGGTGGCGTACGTGGACTCGCTGGGCTGCCGGGTGTCTTACGGCACCTTCATGAGGCAGCTCCACCAAGCACACCACACACACGGGCAGGGATCGATGAGTGTGTGCAGGAGTAGTGTAGTGTAGTGTGTAGGCCGAGACGGACAGACGGATGATTGCGTGTGCCTTGCTGTCTATTGCTGTCCCGTCCCCCTCGACCATTTCTATTGCTGTCCTGATATCTGTGACAAACAAGGCGCGACAGACCATGTTCGTAGAAGAGTCCACTTTCTCAGCCGTTTTGGCCGCCTAGGGTGCTGCCTGAAACCGCTGCTGCTTTGAGAGAGCTCCCTTCTCCCAGTGGGGAAGAGGCGGGTGTTCCGAGGGCATTTTATGATGATGTTGTTCTTGATCTCCCTCCTCCTCCTTACAGCAAATGGACACGCAGGTAACCAACCACACCGACCGTCACTCCATTCATTCGTCAACACCCTTCTGCTTTGCAGGGCGGCCATCGGCCGGTTTGGAGGCTATCCGGGAGCTGAAGCAAGCTGCTCTCTCGGTGTGCGAGGGGAAAGGCAGCACGTTCAATGCAAGTTTGGACGTGCATTTGTCGTGTGAAATTTGTGTGAAATCCTCTGTTTGTCGCCTTCAGGGGGATACAGTGTTGGCGCAGCGAATGCTGCACGAGGGCGCCGATCCCAATGAGGGCAGGCCCGACAACAAGACGTCACTCATGTGGGCGATTGATGGCACTCTGCCGTGGAAGATGGTCAAGGTGCTGCTGCCCTACGTGACCGACCTGGATGTGCGAGATGAAAGATGGATGTCGGCTCTGCACTACGGGGCCATCAAGGGAGACGACGGTGTGGTGAGGGCGCTTCTCAATGCGACAGGAAACGTGAGGGGCGATGCGCGGCTGCCGGACGTCAATGGACGGGACAGCAACGGAGCCACGCCTCTGTTACTTGCTGTGAACCACGGTGACTTCCCTGACGTCGTCCAGACTCTCCTGGACCACGGTAGGAGGGGGAGGGGGATACCACGGGCAACAAAGCCGTGTTGCGTTCTCTCGAGTGTGTTAGGTGCCGATATAGAGGCGCAAGGATTCGTTTCTTTCTCGTCCAATATTGCTGTCAGTCCACTCATCGAAGCTGCTTCGCAGGTGCGACACTTTCACAATGCACGACCAACATGGAAGGCAGCTGCTTCGACCTTTTGATGCTTGCAGGGGCGCGTGGAGAGTGTGCAGCTGTTGTTGAAGAATGGAGCGGACATAAACCGAGGCGGCGGAGAGCAGATCACGCCATTGATGGTAGGGAGCTCTTGCAGATGCGCATGGGGGCTCGCGTGCAATCTGGACCATAAGCCCCAGATTGTGAAGATGCTGCTTGACCAAGGAGCCGACATTCACGCCCGTAACAACATTGGATGGCAGCCTCTTCACTACGCTGCGAGAAGGTAACAAAAAACGCCTCCTGATACGTGGTCATGCCTCTCTGCTGGCTGGCTCTCTTCGGCTGTGCAGGGGCTGCGATGAGCACGTGGGCATTCTCATGGTTAAAGCATCTGCCGACCCCCTGATTCCCGCGAAGGATGGCCAGGCGCCCGCTGAAGTGGCACATAGCGGGGTAGGCTAAACAACTGTCACTTTCCCTTGCGCGTGCCACCGCCTGTCGATTAAAATGTGTGCAGGGTTATCACGCTCTCGCGAAGCGCTTGAGGGACTATGAAGACCGCAAGTGCAAGTAGCCGGCAACCACGTCGGTGAGCAAAACGATCATCTTGCATGTGTAGAGAGGATTCGCGCGATGCTGGATGCCACTGACGAGTCAACAAACGGCTCTGTGAGCAGTGTGGACCTCGCCATGGGACTCAAACGTGCTGCTTTCCACGTAAACCGGGTGTCTCGGGAAATGACAGAGCCTTGTCAACTCGATACTTGGCATTCTTGTGTTGTCAGGGCAATAGCCTTCTCGTGTCCCTCTTGTTGGATGAGGGAGCGGATCGGAATGAGCGTCAGCCCGATAACAGGACAGCCCTCATCTGGGCGGTAAAAGGCGCGAGCCCCCTGCAGATGGTGCAGCTGTTGCTGCCTCACATGCGAGCCATCGACGACGTTGACGGCGAATCCAAGTCGGCCCTCCACTATGCTGCGATGACGGGTGACGCTGCGGTCGTCAGGGCCCTGTTGGAGGCAGCCAGCGCTAGCCGAAGGGCTCTTGACGTGAATGGCCTCGACAACCAATGGCAGACTCCGATGTTCCTCGCCGTCTACAATGGCGACTGGCCAGATGTCGTGGAAACACTCATAGAGTTCGGTGAGTGGCCAAGGCAGGATGCAGCCGCACTTCACCTCCGTTATATCCTGTCCTCGTTTGGGCGATTCAGGTGCACACGTGAATGAAACGCGTTTGGTGCCCCTCCTCGCGGCTGCCTCGAAGCGTCACGTTGGTGCAGTGGAGGTGTTGCTCCGACACGGAGCGGACCCAAATGCAGGGGAGTACGTAGACGTTGCTGGGGGTGAATGGACGCTGCTGCAGCATGCCTGCACGTGCACCTGCGGCAACAGCCCGATCAGCAAGGAGCTGTACCTCATCCACTCCATGTACGAGTGTGACGAGCGCCACAGCAGAATGCTTATGCTGGCCCTCTCATACGGAGCAGATGTCAATGGTGTCGGATATGAAAAATTCACTGCACTCCATCTAGCTGCGTTGGGGTGAGCTAAGAAACACCCCGCTCACACACTTGGGTGGATGCGTGTGTGTGTGTGTGTTGTCTTGTGCGTGTCTCTTTCATGCAGGGGGTGCTCTCGCGCTGTCACGACGCTACTCAAGGCATCTGCAGATCCGACAATCGTTTCAAATCTCAATGGACGCACGCCAGCTGGCGACGCTTTCGAAGAGGTAGGCAGGCCGTGCTGTACAGGAGCTGCGCAGCTCGCCCCGAAGGGATGGTACTGACTGCATGGCTACCTGTCTGCAGGGTCACATTCTTCTTGGATGGCATCTCAGATACCACGAATGTGAGCCAAAAGAAGAGGAGAGGAACGTCATGCGTGTGGTGGACCGCTTTCTCTCTCTGCATTCGCTGTCTGCAGACAAGACTCACCTCATTCGGTTCTTCTCCTCGCCATGGTCTGTGGCTCTGGTGCTCTGCTGTGTTGTGATCCTGCTGCTGGCCAATCGGCGGGTGCGTCGCCGTCTGCTCTTCGCCACCAGATGGCTCAATGAAAAGCTAAAGGAAAAGCTCCTGCATCGTCTGAAGGCGTCTCAAGAAAGTGAGAAAGGAACAAACCAATAGGGAATGTTACAAGGTCTTCATGGTGGGTCTGTCTGTGGTTTGCTGGCACCACTTCAGCGGGCACACAGCGCCTCAGCAAGCGTGACAAGAACAGACTGAAGAAGGGCCGTCCTGAGGACAAGAAGGAAGGCTCACGAATTGAAGAGAGGCGCCCAGACGCCGATACCGCAGAGAGCACCATCGAGTCGGTGGCAGCAACCATCGTTCAAGAAGCACTGTCTCACTGTTTCGTCTGGTGGGCTGCAGTGACGCTGTGGATGAGAAGGACGCCACACGAGCCACAGCGAGGCCGGCAGACGCCGATCCCACCGAAAGCGAAGCCAGGTGGGTGACAGCCACCACAGCCACCAGTCCCGCATAAGAAACCATGTCTCTGCCATGTGTGTCTGATGATGAATTAGTCGCAGATATGGAGAGGTTGTCAAGCGCTGGGAGGAGAAGTATTCGGCGGCCATCCGCGAGCGCAACGAAGCCCGAGAGGCGCTCAGACAGACAGAGATCACCCTGAATGCCGAACGCAATAAGTGAGAAGAACCAACCAGCAGAGAACAGGAGACTACACTTGTACGTGTGGTGCAGGGGAGAGTCTGACCGACAGAAGGTCAAGTCGCTCAACACGTCGCTGCAGCAGGCGAAGCAAGAATGCACCAAAGCCCAGAAGGAGGCCAAGCAGCTCAGTACCAAGTAAGAGTATTGACGAGGTGCAGCTGCATCAACCGTATGTTCTCTGGGTCTGGCGCAGGTTAGAGAAGCAGCTAGAGGTGGCCAACAGGGAGAAGGCCAGCAAGGGCGAGACCATAGCTGCCGCCCAGCGACAGGCCCACACCCTCAGTGACGAAAAGAGCAGGTGAGCGGCCATCCAGCCACACAAGGCACCGCTCAGCCACATGCCGACTGGTTTCCCTCACAGGATGAAGGCTCGCCTGGACGGCACCGTGAAAGAGAGGGACGCCGCACACAAGAAGATCCGCGAGTAGGCGGCGGGATGAAAGGGTCACAGATTTCGTGTTTCTCTATTGTCTGTGTGTGTGCAGGTTAGAGGCATCTGTCCGCGAGCTGCAGGCAGACGTGGGCTGCCTCGACTCTGCTAGCATCGACAGGTGGGCGCCACTTAAAGAACGAAAAGCCAACGCGTCGCTGGCCTGTCTCTCGTTATGCATGCCTTTGTCATCAGGTTGTCTGCTGACCGGCTCGAGCACACCGACCAGGAGGGCATCCACAGTCTGCAGAACGACATCCAGGAGGCCCTGCAGCAGCTGGCGTCTGCTCGCGACCGGCTGATGGGCCGATTGGCCGGCGTGTCTGACCAGGAGCGGCAGCTGCGTGAGCTCGAGGTGCAGGCCAAGAGGAAGGCCGATGACCTGCAGAAGTGTGTGGTCTGTTTGGACGAGCGCGCCACCATTGTGCTGAGTCCCTGCCGCCACATGTGTCTGGGCGAGAGCGCAAGTACCGCAAGAGAGAGTGCCCCATGTGCCGCAAACCTTTTGACCGCGACAGGTCGGGAGCCGTCTACACATCGTAGCTATATGCAGCTGAGGGGGGTGGGTGAGTGAGTCGGGTGCCTGGGGTGCGCTGTGTGCGTGTGGATGGCGGTGTATGAATGCGTGTAGTGTGCCATTTGTGGCTTTATAGACAAGTCATGAATGTGTGGGCAGGGCCGGTAAGTAGCTCTTGCAGGTATACAGTGCATGTGTCGGGTGGTGCGTGTACAGTGCATGTGTCGGGTGGTTTGCATGGCTTGTGTGTACAGTTCACTGAATGCGTGCATGTGTGCAGTGTGCCATCTGTGGCTTTATATACTGTGCAGGTGTTGATTAGATCTAGATTAGTATATATGGCGCCGCCTTCTTTTGCTTAGGCATCTTTGTATGTGTGTGCGTATATGTTTGTCCAGCCGTCTGCCTATTGTTCTGGCCAAGTCGGACACAAGATCTGGCCATTTCGCAAGCAGACTGTATCCGTGAGCATCAATGCGGTTCATGTGCCGGTGCATTCGTCCATGGACAGCACCACACACAAGACATGCCCACACAGCACCCACCATGCAACAACAAATGCAGCTGGACATGTCGTGTGTGCGTATATACATGTCTACACCGATGTGGAGAGCTCCGTATGTGTGTGTGCCGGCGGTCTATTTCTTTGCAAAGAAGTCGGTCATCTTCTTCATCCCCTTCACATCTGCACACACACACACACACACACACAGAGAGAGAGAGAGAGAGAGGGAAGGCATAAAATGCATTGAGACACGACAGCCTCTCTCAATGCACATGACATTATACCTCTCGGGTTGGCGGCTTTCGGTTTGGCTTTCGGCTTCGGCTTGGCCGCCTTGACACACACACGCACATCGATACAAGCAGCCGTCGGTCGTCTGCCTGAGCGTCATCATGTGTATCTGCCTCGCCTTTTGTTTGGGTGCTGGGGGTGCTGCTGCAGCAGCGGCAGGCGGCTTGCCGAGGTCACTCTTGGGGCCCTCGTCGATCCTGACAAAGCCGTGTGAACAGTGGCGAGGGAAGGAAGCAGACCCACGCCCACACATGTGGTTTACTTGAGTATGTCAGCTACGATCTGTCTGAGTTGGGGCTCCAGCTGGGCCCTCGCCAACTCCGAAGCCACACCTCGCAATGCACCTTCACACACACACGACACAGATGAGCAGAGAGAGACAGGGAGGGTATGTCGTCCTAGGCAGCCCATTTGGCTAACTCGTGTTGATGTCGAATGTGTGTTCGCTCTGGGGGTCATCGCCGACGTCGTCGGCCGCAGACGCCACACTACTGCTGCACACCTCTGCACACACACACAGCAGAGAGAGAAAGAGACAAAGGAAGACGGGGGCTGTCTGTGTCTGTGTGTGTCCATCAAGCTGACCGTTGACGTAGAGGTTTTTGTCTTTGACCACCGCCATGATGCGATCCATCTGTGTCACACAGACATTGACACACACCGCACATAAATCTGTGTGTGTGTGCCATTGCTGCTGACACACTTACTTTCTTCTGAATGAATTGGGCGAGTTTGTCATAGCTGAGCCGAACCAACGGCACATCGTCACCATCAGGACCACCTGACACACACACACAGTGGGTGGATGGATGCCCCCCACCCCCTCCGCTCTCTCTGTCTTACCGGGGATGGCGTCGCATATGAGTGCTATTCGGTGTCTGACGTCCTGTGTGCGCATCAGCTGCGCCATGACGGTGCGGCAGCCATTACCGCTCTCGTCAACGTAGTCATAGCTATACCCCCCACCCCTGCCCTCCGCCGATCTGTCCGTCGGGCTGCCGCCCCCACCCTGTCCACTACTGCTGCTGCTGCCGACATCTTGGTGCTGCGATGGGTGTGTGTGGCTGCTGCTGCTGCTGGCAGCCACGTTTGACGTGCGGTGGTCAGATGGCGGTGGGTCGAGTGTCTGTGTGAGGGGGCAATACCGACCGCTGCCCTGCTGACACACACACACACACAGGGAGGCTCCTATAGAGTTGCGTCGCTCCCTTACCTCTCCCCTGGCTCGTTTGCGCAGCGGAATGAACAGAAAGAGCGGATCGATGTGCGTCACCAAATGAAGCCGACCATCTGTGGGAACACACAACACACACATCCATCCATCAAGATGTGGCCCTCCCTCCCTGTCCCTCTGTGCGTACCAGCGATGAGTGTGTTGCCGACGAACATGGAGCACTCGCCCACCGCCCGGCGGCAGCTCACTACCTCCAGCACATCGACGGCAGCTGCTGCTGGGGTGTTGCCATCCCCATTCCCCCCTGTGTGCTGCTGTGGCTGGCGGATGACATACATGGCCGGTTTGCCGCAGCCGGGGTGCGGCAGACGCACCACATGGTGGACCACACTCCCACCATCGCCGCCGCCATTGCCATGATTGTCGTCGATGAGGCAAACGCGGCATCGCTGCAGCACATCGGGATCTTCGTACGCCGCTGCTATAGGGGCTGCTACTGGCGTGTTGATGGCCGCACCGCCATGGGCATGGTGGCCTCCTCCTGCTGCTGCTGCCGGTGGTGGTGCCGGTGTGCTACGGTTGGCTGCGGTGGTCAGATTGGGTGGCGGTGAGATGCAGATGTCAATGCCCTCGTGGGAAGGGCTGTGCATCATCATATCGGCCCTTTGCAGGCCCTGTCCGGGGCGGAGATTTACCACACTAAGCTCGCATTTCAGGAGGTGTGGGTACAGAGTCCAATCGTTGAGCTCATGCATGCCATGGGCTCCAGGCCGACGAAAAACTCAAGCTGCGCTCGAAACACACGTGCATCTGTATACGGTTCCTCACTCACTCATGAGACAGTCATCAACAGTCGCCTCATGCACTGCACGTCCTCATTCCTCAAACCAACCACACTCCTAGCACCGCCTGCCTACTCATTCACAGCTCCTTGTAGTCGTCCTCGAGCTTCCCCGACATGCGGTCCATTCTGCCAGATAGACAGAGGCAACCAGACGCGCACACACGTGGGTGGGGTGGGCGGTCCCTGCTGTCGAAGTGAGTCCGTAGGATTTCTCTCACCTCTCGGTGTTTTTGATGACGAAGTATCCCAGGCCGATGGCAAATGATGCCGTCAGGGCGATGCCAAACACGATGATCTGCTTGCACAGCATACCCGAACACCGCACACACGTCAGAAATGAAGTACCTACCGGTGATTGGCCCTCCTTTGTCTTTGTCACCTGTACAAGGCGGTTCTCCATGCCAACCTGTTCCCACAGACTCTCGCCAGTCGTGATCTGAACTCACACACACATATACACAAACAACAACACATTGCAAGCATCCACACGAACTCTCATCCCAGAGGGGATGTCGCGCCCCTCCCTCCCCCGCCCGGCTGACCTCCTTGATGAACCAGGCAGCCATGGCAATCATGGCGGCCCGTCCGTTCTGCAACTCAGCGTTCCAGCCGAACCCGAAGTTGCCCTGACCCGTCGGGTTGATGCGCCACGGGTTCACATTACTCGGGTCAAAGTCATCCTTCTTGCCGTAGCCGGGAGGCGGCGGCATCTCGCTTGGTGCAGCTGCCTTGGTCTCCCCCTCTGCGGGTGGTGTCGCGAAAGCATCAGGGACGGCCGATGAAGACGATGGCGAAGATGGCGTGGCCTTCTCGGTCTCGGTGCTTCTCAGAACGGATCTCGCCGCATGTCTGTGAGGCATCACTGAGGGCTGGGAGGCTCGTGAAAGGTGAAGTGGAGGGACGAAGGCTGATGATGAGTGCTGGGAGATGCGGCGATGAACTGCAAGTGCATGATGCGAAAGAAAGAGAAAAGCGAAGACGGCAGGAAGGGCTGCACGCTGCATTGTGCCTGGGGAGAAGGGACGGTGGGGATGAAGAGATCTTCCGACCTGAGCTTGCATCTGCGAGCTTAGCGCCAAAAGGACGAAGCGATAAAATGGAGCCAGAGGAGAGTTCAGCGTCCTCAGTTGACAGGAATACCCGTCTGCGCCGTTGGCTGGCTGAGCTGCCGAGTCAGGGCCAGGGGAATGAGCTGCTGGCGCCCGACGTGTCGCCGCCTGACGAACAGGAGTGGGACGGGCACCTGGCTGCTTTGCAAAGCGAGCTGCAGACCCTACACATTGAGCATTTCATCAGACACACTGAGATTAGGTGAGGAAACGAAGAGAAACGGGATGAACAGGCAGGGGGCAGTGCACCATAGACGGTGGCCTTTGTCTCTCGTGCGCAGGCATTTTGGCTTTGACGACGCTTCGAGTGGGATTGTGGAGTACGTGAGACAGATACTTGACGACCAGGTGAACAGGGAAAGCCGCAATTGTCATCCCCATCCGTGTGAGTACCATTCTCTGTTGTGTTTTGATTGTGTCAGGCCGCCGTGCTGGAGACGGAGCTGCAGATGCTCCTCCATCAGGTGCAGACACAAACTGCCACATCAGACGGAGAGAGACAGACAGCAACAATTCTGCCGTCCATTTCATGATTTCGTGGCTGATGGATGCAGCGTGAGATCCTATGTGCTCAGCTCAGGGCCATCGCAACGCTGTCTGTGGGCACCACAGTGTCCTCGCTGGTATGTCAGCTGGGATGCGCCGCATGAGTGAATGGCGGTCTATTTGTTGTGCCTTCGCGCATGCAGGCCCTTCAGGAGCTGATGGGTGAATGGGAGGCGCTGCAGAGACGGACGAGTGAGGCGCCGGCCGAGCGGCGCCGTCAGGAGCCGAACCTACGCTCTGTCAAAGTGGGTAAGATTGCTGTGCTGTAGTGCTGGCATTCCGGCTCTTCTTCCGCATGTCTGTGTGATGTCGTGTTGCCGGCAGATGCCATTCTCGTCTGTCACGACCTCCTGCTGCAGGTTCGTGAGTGAGCGCGAGACACGAAGGACGAGTATGGATGATGTCTTTTGTGTCTGTCCAGATATTGCGTGCGGATAAACTGATGGGCGAGGGGCTTGCGGGTCTCATTACGGCCAAGGAAGAGCTGAAAGCAGCCATGAGAATACTCAACCACAGAGTACTTACTTCTGTACACAGAATGAATGACAGCCAGCAATCCTTGTGTGCAACTCGTGTGTCTCTTTCCTCCCCTCTCTCTCAGGGTGACATATTCTCCAAGCGCCGTCTGTGTCGCGTCGGCGGCATTCCCCTATTCCAGCTGGAGTTCTGGGAGCAGCAGCAACTCGACACTACCAAGGCGGCTCCCTCATCTGACAAGCGGCCGTCCTTCCCCCCTCCCGCTCCATCGGGCAGCGGCCAACTGGCTCTCGAAGGCATCGCACCCGTCTGGCCGGCACCATTTGTTGAACAGGTGAGTGCGTGAGACACACACAGGACCTCTCGATCCGCGAATGGATCTGTGGTGTTTTGTCGTCGTGTTGTGTTGTATGTTGAAGAGGGTGGCGGTGAACAATTTGGATGCGCATTACTATCAGCTGCGGTATGAGAATGCGATCCTCAAGACCCACCTTGAGATCGAGCAGTGTGCCGCGGAGGAGCGGAAGATGGTCCATGATTTGTTCCTCAAGAGCACACAGGAAATCACCAGGTCAGCGAGACACATGATACACACGCAGGCGCTATGTGAATGTCGATGTCTCCACTTATCATCATGGCCGCAGGACGCATGCCGTCGGCACTCGTGAGAGAGCGCTGCGATGTCTGTCTCAGTGGAAGGCCTTCTGCCAGACAGAGAGGCCCCTCCCACGCATCGTCAATGCACTCTTCACCGAACAGGACAGAAAGGTGGCCGCAGGACCGACACACACAACAGAGACCCACCCACACACCTTGTTTGTGTGCCTCGAGGCACTCTGCATGTGTTGATCGGCAGGATGTGGCTGAGAGGGAGCCCCCCGCTCCTCATCACTTCAGTGGCTACACGGATGAGGATGAGCAGCCCGTGCAGACCACTGATCCCAGCGAGTCGTGGGGGCATTTGCTGCCCGCACTCGAGAGGTGGACGCCCGTCTCTCAGACAGATACGTAGGAGGAATGCACTGTGTGTGCGTGTGTGGTCTCTGTGTGAAAGTGCTGGTGTTGGTCTTCATAATAAGAGCATTGACAATAGTATTGTGACAGGGCCAATCGTTCACATGCAGTGTGAGCAATAAGCTTTCATGTCTCAATGATCAGTTCCCCTGTGCACTCTTGTCGAGAGCTGGCGCCTTCGCATCCTGAACAAACGAACGACACACCAGCACACACACACACCCCACATCCGTCCACTGAAGGGCTGCATGCTACGGCACCAGCTCACTTTGTAGAGATTTTCAATGTGTCTGTCCACAAAGCTGGTCAGCTTGGCAACGTAGTCATCATAATATATACGCCTGGAATGCGGGCCGAGACACACACGTAAAGCCTTCTCCTTTCTGTCTCTCCCACCCACCCTCACTCACTTACGCGGCCTCGCCTTGCTCCTTATCGACAGCAAAGTCCACAAATTCCGACATCTCCTTCTCACGCAAAGCAGAGGACCCCGACGCCAGATACCGCTTCATCTGATCAACCTCTATATACCCCCTGCCCTCCGGGTCAAGCACCTGCACCCACCCACACACGTGACACTGTGTGGTCATTCCTTAGTCGGATTACTCACTCTGAAAGCGGACAGGAGGTTGTCTTCATCGTCGGGGTCGAATCTCTTCTGCAGCAGACACCGCAGCATCATCTTCTCAAAGGCGTCATACGGCACCACATTGGACCCGGAAGGGCCACCGACACCCTCGTCTTGCATCTGAACAAGGACACAGGACACAGCGGCTATGTACTGTGCCAGTTGCTTCTGCATGTGCTCACATCTCTGAGGAGGTCTGCGACCTCCATTTCGTCAGGGAACTGACCGAGGTACCGCATTATGGTGCCCACCTCCCTGCGCACAAGACAGTGAGGCCATCAGCTCGCCCTGAGCACGGCGCCCCCTGTCCAAACCTTACTCCTGGAACACAGTGTTGATGCCGACTTTGTCGAAGTAGCTGAAGGCCTCCTTGATGATACTCCGCAGACGCGTCAGGCGCTCGCCTTGCTCCTCCATGATTGGAAACCGAGACTGGGGGCGAAGGAGCCCACACGTAAACACTTCGGGCTGTCGCGATCAAACACCCACAACGGCCGCCAGAATGGGATCTAAGGGTGGATTGATTCCTGTGCGGTTCCTGGTGACATTGGGGCAGATGCTGGGCATCATTTTCCTCCTCTACTCCAAGGCAGAGGCCGCCGGCACACCGGGGAGGATAGGGCATCCATCGCTGTCATTGTGTTTGTGGTGCAGGGTGACCACGTCCGTGCGGCGCTGCCCTTTGACTACGACAAAGAGGAATACAAAGACGCCGAACGAAGGTAGCACACACAGAGGCCAAGCCCCACGGAGATCCATCCATGGTTGCACTTGTGTTTCGCTGCAGTTTTGAGGCGGCGATAGGCTTGTCGATAGCGTTTCTCATTGTGGAGCTGATTGGCCTGCTGGCGGGGGTATCGCTCTTCTTCACGGCCGTGGCGTTCGTGGACTCTCTGCTGCACGGCCTGGGGTGCGTCCTGCTGGTCATGTTCATCACCAACGAGTGGCGCAGCGAGACTCTGTGGATACTTTTCCCTTTCATCAGGTGGGTGCGAAGGGGCCAGCACCGCACTCATGGCATGGATGTGAGCAGCAGCCAGAAACCCTCTCTCTGTGTGATGTGATGTGATGTGATGTGTGCAGTTTGGTGCCCTTTGTGTGTGAGGTGTGGGCATTTGTGGCCGTCTTTGGGCTGCAAGTGATGCCATATTGACGCGCCAACAAAAGACCATATGTATTTCATCAAACTAATGCACGAATGAATGCGTGTCTGTCCGTGCCAAAATCTATGCGCACTGACCTCCACATGCACACACACACACATATGCAATCGGCTGGCTGCGTCAGCCACATGGTTCTCCCACTGCCCACCCGTATAAGCAAGCAAAGCAAGGATGCAAAACATTCGGGCGGGCGGGCGGACACCAAATCGTGTGTCCCTCTCCCACTCCACTCGCGAGTGCTCACGCAACACGCTCACGACAGGCATGCAGAAACCAACCCACACGTCATGACCATCCAGACCCGAAACCCCACACTCCCGAAGCAACAGAAACGCAGGCGGCAAGAAAGCTCCCTCCCACTCGGCATCTCGCCCTGCCTGCCGATCGTCCCTTCGTCAAGGGGACGATGGAGTCCGGTCGAGATGATCAAGAGAGGGCTGCCTTTCTGCCTGCCGTCCTCCCCATTGATCGATCCCCTCACTCACTGTTGGTTCTATCTATTTGCCGTTGGCCTGTGTGTTTTGCAGCTGTGTGATGGCCTCCGCCAGCCGCTTGACGCCCACCTCGATGTCCTCGGCGCTGTAGTAGGAGAAACTCAACCGCAGATACGAACCGAAGCCCTGAACCCACACATGACACGCCACACACATGACACGCCATGAGCAATACAAAGTGGCGGGGTGTGTGTGTGTGCACACCTGTCCGAACGAAGTGCCCGGCAGGAATCGCGCCTTGTTCTTGACGGCAACATCCAGCAGGTCCGTCGACAGCATACCCTGCACACAGGCAGCACCACAGCAGGGCAAGACATGCACACATGCGATGGTGATTTCGCCCTGTTCTCTGAGTGTGCGAATCCAATACAAGAAATACCTCAGGCAGTTTGACAAGGACGAAGTAGCCGCCCTTGGGCACCTCGTGCGTCACGCCAGCTGGCATGTACTTGTCCAGTGCAGACTGTACACACACACACACACACACACCACATTCAATGGGTGGTGGGTCGGGTGAGCCGTCGGTGAGTGCGTCCTTACACACCATGAGTATGTTACACCTCCTGTGCAGTTCTTCCTGCACGTAGGCCAGGTGCTTCTTCTGCAGTCCCAGGTCGATCGCCTGGTGCACGATGCCGCTGATCACCGGATTGATGCCCTGACACGCACACGGCACACACAGATGGATGGGCAGTCAAGACACACACATGTCTTTGTGTTTTGTTTGTCGGCCACTCACTGACCCCGCTGGAGTCGAGTTGTCCGCAGTCGATGATGGGTTTGAGTATCTTCATGGGCCCCTGCATCCACCCCAGCCGCAGGGCGGGCGCCAGGATCTTCGAAAACGACCCCAATGACACCACACGCTCCTTCTTCTGGTCGTAGTACGGCATCGGCAACGGACTCGGCACACCTGGTTGGCTCACCAAATGAACGGAGGAATGCATGCTTCCGTGGTGATTCATTGACTACGTGTGTGTGTACCTGGGAATCCGAGAAGGTGGTAGACCTCGTCTGCGCAGATGACGAAGTTGTATTTGTAGGCGAGCTCGACGATTTTCTTGCGTCTGTCCTCAGCGAGTGTCCTGCCGGTGGGGTTGTGGCCGATGGGGATGGTGTACAGGAACTTGGGCACCTGCTTCTGCAGCTGCTTCTCCAACTCCTCGGGAATGATGCCGTCCTGACACACACACACGCACACACACAGATGAGTGGGCCATTCACATACCTCTCTCCCCCGGGGTGTGTGTGTGTGTGTGTGGCACCCACTAGTTAGTTACCTCGTCCATGGGAATCTGCACGACGTTGAGTTTGAAGTCCTCAAAGATGCGGAGCGCCAGGAAGTATGACGGGTCCTCGGCAAACACCAAATCGCCAGACCGACAGAAGATGCTGAATGTAATCGAAAGCACACAGACAAGACAACACACGATGCGGCTGAGTGCACTCACTGCCTACGGGCCCCGCCTGTCTTGTTCTCCCTTACGTGATGAAGAGCGCCAGCCCGCCGGTTATGCCATTGGTGACCATCAACTCATCCGGGCTCACGGGCGCACCATATTGCTGAATACACGAAAAACACACACAAGCAAACCACACGACACACAGTGACCTCCATGAAGCCGGCCCCTCACACACAACACACACAGACGCACCTACCTCAGTAAGGAATCCCGCGAGTGACTTCCTGAACTCCAGGTAGCCTGGGATGTCGCCGTACTGGAGAAACTTGGGGTCGGTTTCTGCGAACTTGGCGTTGGCGGCCTGCCGCACCAGGTCGAGCGGCAGCAGCGTGTGGGGCGACGGCTGGCCGACCTTGAAGTTCACCTCCTGATCCACCGGAGGCACGTCATACTGACCGTAGCGAACCATTGTCGGCAGGGAGATAGATGAACTTGCTGATGCTGGAAGCTCTCGACAGCAGGGTTTCAGGGTCAAGGGCTTAGCTCGCGTACGGGCGGGGTCGTTCCTTCCCTCTCTCCCCTTCCTTCACAGTTCGGCAGCTGGGGCGACTCACCTAGCGCGGCCCCATCCGACAATCGACAGCCGCGGCGCAAAGAGTCATCTTCTGAGAGGTCTCATCTCGCGGGTCATGCATGCCTGACCAGCCCACCCATCGATGCGGCGGCGTCCACAGCGGATCACACCCCTGTTAGTGGTGGCCACCCTGCTCATATTTGTCCAGCCATCCATCTGGCGAGGCGTGCGTGGCGAGGTCGGCAGCAAGGAGGAGAGGCAGCGGGGCGGCCGACGTTCCAAAGAGAATGGCGGCGGCAAAGAGCTGCTCGAGAGGCGGGACAACAAGAGGACCGAGGCGACCAAACACACAGCACAGCAGCCGACCGCTCCCACCAACAACGTGAGCAACCAGACACAACGGGCAGCTGCCGACGGTGGCGGGGGTGGGCGGAGTGCTGCCAACAGCACCAACAGCACCAACACCACTGCCAGCACCAACGCCACTGCTGCGAAGGCGCAAGAAGCAGCAGCAAAGAAGAAGGCGGGCATCGTTGCCGATGACGATGGCGGCAAGATATCGCTTGAGGCGGTGATCGACCCGCCCGGGGGAGACCAGAAGGCCGAGAAGATGGGCCACAGGGGCGGCCGGCTGTTCAACGGTCCCATTCTGGGAGGCCGCTTCGACGATGACGGGCCAGATGAGCCGGAGACCGCCGCGTACCAGGACGACTACTATGCTGACACAGACCCTGCCATGGATGTCGGGCACAAGTATGACAGCCACTACACATACGACGACACTCATCCCATGCTGCCCGACCACCACACGTCGCACAAGAAGATCTACTCGACCACCGAGATGGACGCCTACTACCCCGACGAACACAAAGATGGCTTCGACGACTACGGCTACGACCACAAGATGGACCACCACACGGAGTGGGTGGAGGTGCCCGGCAAGCACCACAAGGGCAAGGAGCACGTCTACGAGGTCCATCCCAGCCCGGTCCGCAAGACGCCTCCGCCCCCTCCACCCATCCCAGAGGCCACACCGCCCCAAGAGAAGCCCACAAAGAAGCCGAAGCCCAGCGGGTCTGAGGAGATTCTGGAGCAGGCCCAGCCGGCGTGCTGCGTCGACGCTGAGATACGGCAGTACAATTGTCCGTTCGCTTGCTGTACGGTCAAGGACGGTCACTTCGCTGACAAGGACGTCTGGGACTGCGGACGGGTGGGCAGATGCCATGGCAACACACACGCCACCAACACACACGACACACACATGTATGCGTTGGAATGTTTCAGATTCCGAACGAGCTGGATGCGGCCTTTGTGCGTCACGTGATCCGGCTGACCGACCAGGTGCCCCAGTCCTTCAAGACCGACTCACAGCAGGTGGACATCACCGTCAGGGCCCTTCACGTCATCAACTCGCAAGATCCTTCCCTCACCGAAAACGGCACCAAACCGCAAGTGGGCTTCCTCCGCGCCGGCCTGCCATCGGGCGACCTCTGCGGACCAGCCGACGGCGAGGGCGAAGGGAATGGACGGTCCCCACCCCCTGTGTGCCCCGAGCAGCTGTCGGCTATGCAGAAGGCATTTGCTCGTCTGCTGCCCCCCGACTCGCCCACCGCGACGCCCACGCAGCTGTGCAAGGCCTTCCTGGGCGGCAGCAGCTTCAAGCAGACGGACTTCGGCCTGGCCTCGACGGTGTTTTTGAACATCCAGCCGGCACCCACGAGCAACGGAACCACCCCGACGGGCATGGCGGGAATGGCTGCCAGTGCTGAGCTGGCCATGATGGCTCATGCGTCTCCTTCCGACGTCACGGGCAATGATGGTGGCCACAACAGCACCGACGCGAGCAAAGACAGAAGCACAAACACGAGCGACGCGAGCAGCAAGCGGGAGTTGGCGGTGGTCCTTGACGGCGACAAGGCCATCTCGATGGCTGGGGTGCACGTCGGCCACAGCAAGCAGTACACCAAGAAGAAGATCCTCCCCGTCCGCGACAAACAAATCGGCGAACGCAAGATCCGCACCACGCGCAGGGATCCGCCCAAGCCACGCGTGCCTGAGGGCGCACCCGAACCTGCCGACGATGAGCCGCCCGACGAGCCTTCCCCCAAGCCCACACCAGCAGCCGAGGAGGATGTGTTGAGTGATGTGATAGGGGAGGGGGAGCCCGAGGGGCCGTCGGTGCTCGTGGTGGAGCTGGGGGCTGCACTCATCTTCTTCGGCAGGTGAGTAGTGGACAACGCACAGAGAGGGGTGGAGGAGGAAGGAGGGAGAGACACGACGTATGTGTGTGTGTTGCGTCTGTCTGTCAGTGTGGCGACGGTGGTGGAGGGCCCCGTGAGCAACCAGGGAGTGCTGTACATGGACGAGGCACTCGACCGGCCGGGCTGTGTGACCCAGCTGGGGCCCAGCCCCTGCCGGGTGCCCTCCCTGTCGGCCTACGGCAGCATCATCGCCACCGAGCCCATCCGTGCGCTGTGGCTGCAGATCGGGGTGGGGGCGCTGTCACCCCCCACTCGTGAGGTGTGGGAGGGGGTGGTGGAGTGGGGCAACGACCTGCCCAAGAACCAGTTCAGCCAGATATCCTTCTTCGGTGACAGTGTCGTGCAGACCATCAGGCCAGGAACGGCATTCTCATTTCGGTGAGAGGTTGGGCGGAGGGGAAGGTGCAGATTAGGCACCACTGCATGTGTGTGGGTGTGTTTGCGGTGTGTGTAGGAGGATATCATTCCCCTTCAGTGACACCAACTCGACGAGTGTGGCGGTGCCGTCAGGTGGGCAGAGTGCGGGCCTCGTCATCTATGTGGATGTCTTCGACACTGACGGCTTCGTCGGATGCTGCGAAGGTGAGTGGGGGGCAGACACATGCAGACGTCGCACGACATGTGTGTGTACGCCTTTGTGTGTGTGTGTATGTGTGTGTGGTGCAGACGTGTTTGTGGACGCCGTGGCTCAGTTCGACGTCAGCGGAGTGCCGCTGCGTCTCGCGAGATACCACAATCTGCAGAAGGACATCGGCGAAAGAATCGGGCCGGCCGTAAGCAAATATGATTGAAACGGAGAAGCGCTGCGGCACTCACCTCACCCACCGCGTTGTGTTTGCTCCACCCATTCCCCTACCAGATATCAGAGCAGGTGGTGATACGTGGCGACGTGATCGTCACCGACCAGTCATTCGCTGGCCTACCAGCAACCATCCCATCCAGCAGAGTCCGGCTGGTATATGCGCTTGGCCACCACACACGCATCTGCCATGCCATGCCATTCTTACACACCTGCCTTGTGTGTCCTTGTGTGTCGTGTCAGACGAACGAGGAGCGTCCTCAGATGATCGGCGGCCCCAACCGAGACATCTTGTATTTCCAGTGCCGGCAGACGTGCACCATCACGCAGCAGGCATTCGCCAACACGGGCGGCGGACAAAGCGCATTCGTCGAGGTCAGCAAAGAGGTCGCTCGGGAGAGGGGCACGGATCATGTGCCTGTCTCTTGCTCTCTCTCTGTGCGTGTGTGTGTGTGTGAGCAGATAGCGCTTGATCTGCCTCGCGACAGGGTCGTGTTGGCATAGAGAGACATCAGGTGTCTTGTGGCACGTTGACGAATCGCAGGGATGGGGGGTACAGGCAGGCAGACATGGGGGGGGTACAGGCAGGCAGACACCTTCAGGCAGCATGACCCATGTATGTGTGTACATATGTGTGTACTGACTGCACTTTGTTGCTCTCCGTTGTGTGTACATCGATCGCTACGTGTGTACGTTTTTTCCCCACCCACCCATGGCCACCCAGTGAGTGCGTCCATGCCATGCGTGTGTCGAGGTCTGTGTGCACTCTGTGTATATGGCGCTCTCCTTTACTTAGCTCTCCCCAAAGTGTGTATCTCTCTGCACACACACACTCACACGCACATACATCACATCTACACATTTGTCTGTCCACACTTCGGTAGCCAAGTGCATATGAATGAGTGCCTAAGGTGTGTGTAGTGCTCGCTTTCTGTAGTCAGGTTGCGTACTCGTCTAGGTTGGGTGGTTGGCTGGCCGCTACAGCTCACGAGGGCAGAACCTCAGTGTGAGCTCCCCAGCCCCGTTCACTAAGGCTTTGTAGTCAGGTTGGTTACATAGTTACGCACGAACTTATGTGTGTCAGTTTGTGTTGCAGACAGGGAGGTCATTAATTGTGGATGTGGACAGGGTGCGTGTTTCTATATATTGGTCGCCACGCCGTGTGTCCGTGTGCTTTCCCGTGATTTGTGTGTGAAGCAGGACAGCCATTTCTGGACACGCCGACATGATTCATCCATCGCACACGCCAAACTGACTGATATTCATTGATATTGATTGAAAACACCAGAGGGTTGTCATTGTCACCCAGTCGACCACTCTCCCTCTCACACACACTCACTCTCTCTTTCGCTCTCTTGACAGACCTCATACCATTACACACCCACACAGACCTCTCAGCAGAGTGTTCCTCATCTCTCCCATCCCATCCAGCGATTTTCTATCTAGCCGCGTCCCCTCCCCCCTCTCCCCCCTCTGAACCCCGCCGCAGCAGCGCCCCTCTGCCGCATGGCCTGTGCCCTCCTCTGTGCGCCCAGTCCGAGTGCCCTGCCCCTGCCCTTGGGACCCACAAACTTGAACATGGGTGCGTGCCGCAGCATGTCGGGCAGAATCAGGAAACGGATCTGGCTGCCGCGGATGTACAGTTGCTGCACACAGACAGGGTCACACGGACACACAAACAAGGGGAGAGGGAGAGAGAGAGAGATGCGCATGAGGGTGGGTGCGTTCATCCTGTCGTGTGTGTGTGTGTACCTCGAGTTGTGACGTCTTGCCGTCCTTGGCGGTGACTGTGATGGACTCGAGCATGATGTTCATGTTGTCCTCGGCATTTTGCTGCACATAGACACAACACACCCAGAGAGAGCACATGCATTCTGCTTGATCTGACTCTCAGCGTCTGTCGTCCGTGTGTGTGCGCATCTGTGTGTTGCCTAGGAAGGACATCGTGCATGGCCTGATCTCCCACCAGAATGCCTCTGAAGAGCTCTCCCGATTTGGTCTCCACTGTCACGGTGTGTCCGAGCCCTTCGTACAGCACCTTGATGGGAATGCCGACCTGCGCCATCCTTCAACGAACCGCTGCGCACCTCAGAATCCCTTCCCTCCGCAGGCTCAGCTCGCAAACGGTGTTCGACGGCCTAGGACATTCCGTAAAACTGCTCTCGCGGCTCTGTCGCCCCTGCGTTATTCTTCCTCACGAGGCTCTGCACCGTATTGAAGTCTGACTTCTATGCGGTGCAAAGGCTCTGCCGCATCGAAGTCAGGCTTCAATGCGCTGGAGAGCCTCCTGAGTGGGAATGATGCAGGCGCGATAGAGCACGCCGGGACCGCTGCTACTGCGACCAGCCTGATGACGCAAAGATGAAACTGGGAAGCGTCTTCGTCCCGGTCGCGATTTGCTTCTCTATCTTGCAGGTGAGTCAGATGGCCACGCATCACAGTGCATTGTCCGCATCACATGCAGCTTCCATCTCATTTGCTTTGCCTCTGATCTGACGGCTGCGTTTGTGTCCTTTCAGTCTGTCTGCTTGTCTGCGGCGTCGCCATGTCAAGCACGGGCGGAGAGCGGCGGCTGGGAGGCGTCGGCAGTCGCAGGTCGACGATGACGAAGGCGAGGCACCAGAGGCATCTTTCGCCCGATGCGACAGCTCAGTGATGAAGACATTGTGGTTGGTGCTTGTCAGTCTGGCCTTCACCCTGCACTTCGACGACCTGCCGCTCGTCGAGCGCGTCGCATCCGACAACCTCAGTGTGGTGTGCTTCAACTCTTCACAAGCCGACTCCCCCACCCCAACCACACAGAGGCGTATGCGCTCTACATGGCTGTGTGTGTACTGTGTGTGTGTGTGTCTTGGTCATCTGTGTGGGTGGTGGGAGGTAGGGGTGCATTATATACTGAGTTGTAGGTCTGTCTTGTGTGTCGGTCGTGGTCGTTCCTTCCTTCGATCATCGGAGGTATGGATGGCCAGAGTGTCTCTCTTGACTTAGTCGTGCGTGTGTCGGCTTGCCTGAATCAAAGGTGCTCGTTCTGCCCTGGCCACTGATCGCTTCTTGTCGCAACACACATACCAGTAGAGTGACTTTTGTGTGTTGTGTGCGCATGCATTGGAGGGTTCATTTGGCGTCAATGAAGAACGTTCGGTTGTGATGTGGGCGAGCTGGCTTAGTGCGAGGGACGTATTGCATGCTCTGTGTCTCAGTCAGGGCTTTCTGTTGCCTGGGTGGACGACTGGCTGTGTGTGTGTGTGTGTGGGACTCGACTGGCTGCTGAACGGACAATGGCGCCTGCACGGAAGGTGTCAGTTGACAACAGACAGACAGACAGACAGACAGACAGACAGAGGGCATCACAGCCGGTCTGGTCCACACGATGTGCAGTTAGCGCACCTGGTGGGCTGTGAAGATCCGCGAGCCATCATGGTCCGTGACTGCGTGGTGGTTCCTCACAGCTTACCACTTAGTCGGTGTGCCTGTGCCAAAAAGCCGAGCACTCACCTTCACACAAACACACACAACTTAACTACCAGAGACCGTCCCACATCTTCACCGCATCACCCCACCAACCCAGCCCCAGGGCTCCCGACACGAACGGACTCATTTAAGACGACAAGAAGCCCTTAAATGCACACGCATGGCAGGCAAAAACGAAATGTCCTGTGAGTGAGTGAGGGTGTTGCAAATACCACACCCACAGACTCCCTCTCTCTCTCTCTCTCATCCAGACACCCTGCCGTACGAAACGTACCTTCCTTTGGGCAGCATGACAAGCACACAAACATACACATACAATGAGCGGGATCGACGGACATCCACACGCGCATCGCATCGCATCGCATCCAGTCGGATTTTGCAAATGCACACACAACACATACCCACACACATGGCATGGACCCATCAACCCATGTTAGTTAGAATCCACGTCTCGACGTCTCGACAGTGAGATCGATCACGCCTCACCTCACTCAGGTCAGGTGCTCACTCACTTCATCCAGTCGGCGAGCGACAGACGATCCAGAGGGTTCCTGGGGATGGTGGGCGGGTTCTTGGGGATGAGGACGGGCCGAGGCTTCCTCGGGGTCACAGTGACGGAGTTGCGCCGCGAGTACTGCATGGGATACACCTCCCCGCCAGACACCAGCCCATAGAGGCATGGCTCTTTGACACGGTGAGCCTGATTGACGCACACACGCCGGGGCACATGCGCTGGGTGCATTGCATTGCCATTTCGGTTGGCCCATGCACTCACTGCACTTGCCTGCAGGCACTCGATGGCGTCCTCGACCGTCTTGAACTGGATGAAGCAGATGTGTGAGACGCGGCGCACATCCAGGGGTGAAGGGCCGCTCTCAGGCAGACCCTTCAATCATACAGACAGACAGACAGACAGACAGAAGGACGCACCGCACAAGGACACGACACCCAGGGATGAGATGCAATGCAGGCACCAGTGCCAACCCACCCCCCCATCGACCGACCTCTGTGAGCAGCTTCTCCAGTTCGGCGAGACTTTTCTCGTAGGGCCAGGTCTCCATAACTATCTGCACATCCATCTCACACAACCAACCCAACACAGGTGGCCACAATGATCCGTGCGGTCTCGTTGGTCGCCCACGGTGTTTGTTGGCTGGCGAATGGGGGGGCTGCTGCCTCGCGCAGGCGGCGACCGCGGTGGCGATGGCGAGGGCGACCGAAGCCGACGTCGCTTCGGTGTAGTGCTACGTCTGGCACACAGGCAGCCAGCCAGCCACCAGTATGTGTGTGTACTGATTGACACACCCCTTGTGTACTCACGAGCGGTTCAGGATGTTCCCTGGGAAAGGGTCAGGGTTGGAGTTGCGCCTCGAATACTGCAGGCCATAGACCTTATCGCCACACACGAGCCCATAGGCGCACGGCTCGTTGACACGGTGCGCCTGACACACACACAAGCACGCCTGTTTGGCTCACTCCCCTCACTTATTCACTCACCCGCAGGAACTTAGTGGCGTCGTCGACGGTCCTGAACTGAATGAAGCACAGCCTCTGAAGCGCAATGCTGTCCCCCGCTTCTCGGCGGACATCCAAAGGAGGATGGCAGCTCGCAGGCAGCCCCTACAGACAGACAATTAACACACAAGCGCGCGGTTCATGTCGATGTGCGGGCGGGTGCCCTCACACGTACCTGTGTGGCCAGTTCCTCCAGCTCAATGAGGCCTTTGTCGTTAGGCCATCCGTCAACCACAATCTGCACCCGCGTCACACACAGATGGCTCCTTGAGTGCTCGTGTGTGGTCTTGTTGGCCGCGCACGGTGTTTGTTGGCTTGCGAATGGGGGGGCTCCTGCCTCGCGCAGGCGGCGACCGCGACCGATTGCGACGTCGCTTCGGTGTTGTGCTGCGCCTGACAGACACACACCCACACAGCCAGCCACCCATATGTGCGTGTACTGATTGACATAAAGCCTCTCGTCACTCACAGGAATGGGCTGCTGACGGAGTTTCGCATCGAGTACTGCAAGGGATAGACTTTCTCATCACGCACCAGCCCATAGCCGCACGGCTCATTGACACGGTGCGCCTGACACACACACACACACACACACACGGACACGTGTGTGGGTTGAGTGCGGCCTCCCTCGTTCACTTTCTTTTGAGCCATGCACTCACTCACCTGTAGGAAATCAGCGGCGTCGTCGACCGTCCTGAACTCGATGAAGCACAGCGGCTTCTGGGACGCCCCTGCCGCCGCTCGCCGGACGTCCACAGGAGAAGGACAGCCGTCAGGCAGCCCCTGCACGTTCGCATAGAGGGAGGGAGGGACACTCACTCACTCAGAAGAGATCACTAACTGTGGCCAGCCGGCAGGTTACCATGGACGAAAGCGCATGTCCATACCTCTGTGGCCAGTTTCATCAGTTCCGCCAGAGGCTCATTGCTGGGCCACATGTGTACTACTACCTGCACCCATCTCATCTCACACACGACACATACATACAGGATGGATGGATGGACGGTGGCTGCTCGACTGTGTCTGTGGGGCGTTTGGCTGTGTACCTACCGTGTCTGTTGCCGTGCACAGCGATGGCGACCGATTGAGGCGGATGGGCGAGAGCGACCAGAGATTGCGGGGGACCCCTCTTTGGCGTCGTGCTGCGCCTGACACACAACACAACGCAACACACCACAGCTCGCCACAGCACCCAGTGTGTGGCCATCTTCATCTGAGGGGACGCAGGTAGGTACCTCACCGTCGCATGTCTGCAGACACAAACAGACGGACACAAATGGTGTGTGTGTGGTCGAGTGCGTCTTTGCCCGCCTAGCTCACTCACCCTGGCTGTGGGGTGACCGGTCGGACCGCTCTCGCCGCTTGCTGCTTTGGCGAGGACGGGAAGGGGATAATGGCGAAGACGGCGAACGACCCTGATGGATGCACACACGTGAGACCCTACATGAGCCTGCTAGTTGTCGCTCGTGTGTTCATGTAGGTAGGTACTTGTCGGTTGTCTGTCTGTCGTCGGTCGTCCCGGTCGTAATAATCCTCGTCGCGAGGGGAAAGCCGCCGGTTGCTGCCGCCCCGCGAGACGGTACGGAGCGCTGCACAGAGAGATGAGATGAAGGCAGTGCAGACACGGTCATATTGGCATGGTTCACTACTTTGTCTCTGTCTCATGTGATATGCCTGCGGTGTGTGTTTGGCTTACATGGGCTGCGACTGTCACGGCCGTGTCCACCATCCTACACACATCCATCCATTCATCCCACACACAGACAGCAAAGCACAGCACACGGGCGCAAATGCCGCACCACTCGACCTGCGTACATTGTCACGTGAGCGCGAGCGACGGCGGCTGACGGACGGACGGACAGACAGACAGAATGGATGGATGGATGGACGATGCATGTGCTCTGCCTGTCTGGCGTGCCAGCGTACTCTCTGTCCCTTGACGGCTCTCTGGAGTGGCCACTGTCATACTTGTCATCGTACTCATCGTCATAGCTGTCTCGGCGGCGTCTGGTTCTGTCGACAGATGGCGACATGCTGCCGCCTGGGGAACGAGAGCGTTCACCAGAGCCTCGGCCGCTGTCTGCTGCTGGGGGTGGGACGTCTGGGTGAGTGAATTGCCAGAGAGAAAGAGCATATCACACCAAGCTTGGTAGGGATGTCTGTGTGTGCGTGTGCATCCCTACCTCGAGGCGGGTGTCCATTGTCTTGCTCGCGCTGGGCGGGTGGCTCCTGTTTGACGGCAGGCGGTGCAGTGGGCACCCACAGACGGCCCTGCATTGCATGTGCGTTCAATTCACCACACACAGAACGGACGCACACCCCACGTGTGTCGAGTGGAAGGTTGAGTGGGTGACCTACGGCGTGTTCATTGTAGATGTGTTTGAGCCAGTTGCAGAGGTCGAGTGCCTGCCCGCGGAACTGGGGCGTGTTGCCCAGGCAGTCGCTGTTGATCTGGGTGGCCGTCTTGCCACTCATCGTTGCCAAATGAGAACCCTTGTACCGACTCTGACAGATTGATTACATCCATCCCACCCACCCATATATCGTGAATCGCCTCGCATCGCCTCTGTGTGTATCCCACCCCACCCACCCCACCCACAAACACACATACCTCGATGACAATCTCCAGAACGCTCTTGGCCAGCTCGCTGTCATCTCGCTCGAGCGCCTTGACCAGCTGGTGGTGGTCCAGGTTGATCAGCTGACGCTCCACGCACCCAGCAGGCGCCCTCTGCTCCGTCGGTGACTGCCTGCGGGCTGTGGAGATGGGGTCGCCTTCCTGCTGATTGCCACCCCCACCACCACTCGTGGCTGCCCCAGCCTCAGTCTTGACTCGGACGCCAGCACCCTTCCGCACGCGCCTTCCCTCCCTCTGCTGCTGCTGCTGCTGCTGGTGGTGGTCGTCATCAATGACGATTGCCTCTCGCTGCTGGTTGCAAGCACGGCGCCGGGCCCCATCAGTGCGTCCTGGCAAGCGCCGAAACAAGTACCACATTCTGACTGTATCCATCATCATGGCTTGTCGCTCTCTCGACATACCTGAGCCCCGAGCAGTGCGCATCGCCCCTCCTACGCGCTTGCCGCCCACCCCTCCCTCGCTCCTGCGCGACACAGAGTCCGACGGGAGTGGGTTCTCGTCGCCACTCGGCACAGTTGCATACCTGTTGTCGCCATTTGGTGGTGCCGGTGGTGCTGCGGCGGCCTGTGCTTGTCCGTCCCCCGCCTGACTGTCATCCATCTGTCGCTCCTGGTCTAGCATTTGCTGGTCGTCTTGCATCGGCTGGTCCCCATCGGCAGCTGGGGGCTGTTGCGGTGGTGGGTATGTGACGCCATGGTGCTGGCCGACGTGCATTGCTGCATCCTCAGGGGGGGTGGGGACGCGCACGGGGGGCCGCACAGCCATGGGGGCAGCGGCAGGCGGCGGGATGGGGCGAGGGCAGTGCGGCATCGCTGACGCGGATGACACAAACGACATCACACACCCATGTTATGTGTGGTGGATGCAGTTCACTCTCCCACCAGTCACCTGGGTGGACGAACGCTCCGTTGTGGCTTCCTGGCGGCAACGGGGGACCGCTCACGATGATGCCGCCGTGACCTGTCGGCAGCATGAACGCATCGAGGCAAGTATGGGCGGTTGTTTGAGGTCGCCTGTCTGTTCCTGTGTGTCTGAGTGTACCGTAGAAGAATGGTGGGGGCCAGAATGGGGGCTGTGGAGGGCCGTACGGGCCCATAGGAGGCCAGGGTGGGTAGGCAGATGCTGCTGCATCGCCTCCCTGGCCACCAGGAGGGGTGGCGTACGCTGAACACGGAGAAGATGAGGTGGCTCTACTGCTGTTGTTTGTGTGGGTGTCTGACTGACTGACCGGCGGATGGGTCTTCCATGTCGTGTGGCTCGGTCTTGGTGACGGTGTCCTGTGCGCCGTAGTAATGGTCGCCCCCCTCCCCCTCCTCTACCGCTTCCTCGTTCTCGTCACTCACTGAAGTCCACAACACACAACGCAACACATCTTCATAGACAAGCGACGGTCTTCACCTTCACCCTCCTCCCGGGCGTCCTCCTCTCCACCCTGGTCGTACTCGTCACCCACTGAAGGAACAAACAAAGGAAACACTACACGGCACATCCCTGGGCCACATGATGCGGTCGGTGTGTGTGCCCGTCCGGCTTACCACCTGAGAGGTCTGCTGCCGCGGCCGTGGCGAACCTTGCTGCCGGACGATGACCCGCACCAGCACGATGCCCGTGATGGTAGGGTGTCTGTGGCGCTTCGGATGACACTCGCCTTGGGGCTCGCGAGGCTGTTCTGGCGAGCTCTTGCTTGACGTCTGCACACCCTGCTGACAAACAGCATACAGCACAGAGAGCACACAATACATCCAGACATATATACATGCACACACATCGTGTGCATCTGTGGAGGGAATCTCTTCCTGTGGCGTACCTGCGACGCCCCGGCTGCTCATGACAGGCGGATCTGGCCCTCTCAGACTTCACTCACCGCCGCGAGCCCGGCTGGCGTGTGCTTGTGAAATGGCAATAAGCGAAAGAGATCAATGTATTTCACACTCAGCAGATGCGATGACAGACAGCCCCGCCACCGCCACGGACGCTCAGACGCAAAAATTCCTCTCTCCCTTTCTAAGCTCGCACAAAAGCTCGCCAGGGGGTGACAAGTGCGTTTTCCCGATGCCAGCGACTGCAGCAGCCTCTCCCGTGCCGATGAGTACGCAGCAGTCATCTGCCGACTGTTTCCGTCTGAGTCTCAACCTGTTCGCGTCATGCACCACCCCTCGCTCCTCGGCGGCAGATCCGTCGCGCTTCCGCGGCGGCATGCATGTGGAGCTCTACGAGGAGACCTTCCACGACAGACACCCGCGCGACACCGTCACCCACATCACCCTCGCTGACCTGGACCGGCCGCAGAGCGAACTCGGCGACTTCGACATGTACAGCGACGACGGCCTCTCCATCGACTGCACGGCGTCCCACCTTGACGGCACCAACGCGTCCGAGGACTCGGTGCGGGTCATGAAGAGCGTCGGCCGGCCGGTGGTGGGGGCCACCGCTCGGTGCCACTCGGTGACCTTCCACCCTCGCACGCCCTACCCAAGCGAGTGGGCGGACTTCGTGTTTGAGAATGTGGCGGTGCCGCGGCGTGAGTGGCCGGTGGTGCTGCCCCGCCGCACCCAGTCGCGATCGGAGCTGTCGGAGGTGGATGTGGACCTCGACGACGGGTGGACCCGGTGGGAGTGATGGATGAGCGGTGGCAGGACAGCAAGTGCTTGTGGTAGCGTAGAGTGGTTAGATGGATTGGTTTGTGTGTGTGTGAGGGAGTGAGTGATTTGGTGGGGTGGGGTGGGGGTGGTTTTACGTACATACCAAACCTGTTTGCAACCATATTCAATCAATGGGTGGTGGACGGGTCGAATGATGGAAATCGTTTTTTGTACCACCAGGGGCAGGCCCTGGTACGTACGAATCCATTGCATGTATTGCGTGTGCGGTGGGTGGGTGGGCGAGTGTTATGTGTGGCGGGAGGGAGGCAGCCACGTGCCGTGCGTGTGGGTGTCGGTGCTGCAATGGACGGACGGGGTTTTGTCAAGGGCTGGCTGGAGTATTGTCGTCTTCAGGCTGTCGACGCGTGTGTGCAAGGGGTTTCTACCTTCGCGGCGTCCTTGGTGTTTCGCCTCGGTTGTCGCCAATCGAGGCGAAAGACCATTAACGACGGGAAGGTAGCAACCCTCTGTCACACATTGCAAGTGAAGCCTCTCACTCGTGTGCGCATGTGCGAAGGGATGGTAGGTGTGAGGCATGGTCAAGGCGTTTGACACGTGCGGCACACAGACAGCCAACACCAACACCAACACCACAACCAACACACAGCACTGACTAGAAGGCTTTTTCCGGTGTTATGCGAATGAATATTAATGCATACACGCATCCCATCGTCCATGCCATGGGGTGTCATGCTTGTCTGTCTGTCTGTCTGAGTGACGCTTTTATCCACTGGATGGATGATTGAATGAATTCATGGATGCTGCCTCCCTACCTGGTGAGTGTGGGTGGCTTATTGGTGGAACATTTATCTACCTTGTTGCTATGCTACCACGATGGATGGATGGATGGCGTTGCCGGCGGTGGGTTTCGCCTTGTCTCAGGGAGCTGGTGCCGAGAGTTTCACCTGATGGCTTCCAAGCCACCAGTCGAAACTCACACATCAGGTTCGTGAGTGCAGGAGAAACGCCACCACTACGGTGACGTGACAGGAAGCATGTATACGTACATCCGTTGCTGACAGTGACACTGATTGATGTCGTGAGATCATTTGAATGTCACTCTGCCACGCCACGCCCAGTGGTCCCCACCATCCCATATGCACAATCCCCCACACCAAACCCATACCCATCGTCAGTCACGCCAAAACTGCATTGTCCCTCACACACCTCCATCAGTCAATCACCTCTCCCTGTGCACCCAGCCCACATTCGGCTGTGGCACCTGCTCGGCGATGGTCTCTAGCACATGACCAGCAGCAGGGGTGGACGGGGCAGCGTCAGCCCGCGACACCGGCACCGTCCTGTATCGGTGTGCCCGTCTGGCGGTCATGGTGTCTGCCAGCTGTATGCGATGCATGTGCAGCTGCTGCAGGCTGTCCTCACACGCTTGGCTGCACGGCGCACACAGACGAGAGGGTAGTGCATTGGTTGGTCTGTGTCTTTCGTGCGTGTGTCACTACCTCTTTTGTATGTCCTCTGGCGCATGTACTTTCTCAAAGATATGGCGCTGCCGATCGTACTCCTGCACACATGGATGCATCCGAGAGAACAAGACACTCAGATACATCACATGGGGAGGTAATGCGCGGAATGAATGCCATACCTCGGCGAACGCAGACACTCTCAAAGTCATGGAGTGGAGCTCACGAAGCTTCTTGTCCATGTAACGCATCATATCGTCACCTGCACAGACACAAAGACAAGGAAAGAGGCAAGCCCCATGATCTCTACTTCACGCCCCCATCCCCTGTGCCGTCCCGCCCCGCCCACCCTCCATCTGGTGTGTGAGCATAATCTGGTGACACACCCCGTTCAGCTCAGCAGCCGTCCGCACCATCTCCCTCACCACACCCTCCACTCGCCGATCACCCTCACCCGCCACCGCCCCTCCCTCATCCCACGCGCCAACACCAACACCATGGCGCGACTCAAACACAGCAGAAGCAGCAGACCGATGGGGAGCAGCAGCCGGGAACTTCATCGCCAAGCTCTGTGCGAGCCTCGCGTGTGCGCCCTGGGCGATCTCGTAGCACTGTAGGTTGGGGACGCTCTGGGAGTTGGCCGAGACGACCCCAGACGTGCGTGCGAGGTGCATGTTGAACTCCCGCTCGCCCATTCTCCGGCCCTGTGGCACCGGCAGGCTGGGCAGCCCCGGCATGGCCATGGCCGTCGCGTGCTGTGTGTCGGGGGAGGGGGGCTGGGAAGCCGACTCGCGGTGGGAGGGGGATGGCCTTTGGTACTGGTAGAAGGATGGTGCTTCGGTTGCTGCTTCTTCCGGCTGTTCGGCCACGACGGATGGGAGGGCCTCGTCATCTCCTCCTCTGAGCAGCCGCCCTGTCACCCCTCCTGCGATAGGTGAAGCGCTTGAATGCCTTCTGTTGGAGCCGTAGTAGGATGCGTGGCCCATTGTGGCGTGGTCCCCTGAGCTCCGCGAGCGCCGTCCTCCCCTCTCCCTCTCCCTGTCGCTCTCCTCCCTCCGATCAAGGTGCGAGTCGTTCTCGCCGGTGCTGCCGAATGGCGATGCCGCCGTGCTGATGGTCTGTGCCAGAGACGCCCGCGCCATCCCTGTTTCTTCTGTCGATGAAGGGTGCAGCGGGGGTGCAGGGATGGGGCGCTCTCTGGCCGTGGTCTTTGGGGAAGGAACGAACTCGCTCTCCAGTGAGTCGGCAGGGAGCGGGGGAAGGGGCTGAGAGCCGTCCGTGGTGTCCTTGGGGGCCGGGTACTCGACTGTCTTGGCGCGGCTCATGGACCGCCTCTCCACCGCCCTTGAGGACAGCTCGGGCTCCTCGTCAGTCCACTTGCGCACACTCCTGGTCCTCCTGTCCTTCCTCTCGGCATCAGCCGAGCTCCCTCGGTTGGGCGGCAGAGACCACTGCATGTGAACTGGCGCCACGGCACGGCGGGGAGAGAGCCGCTCGGGAGACGATACATGGTCCCCCAGAGGCACGTCTGCGCGCATGAAGAGGCCGCTGCCGCCATGGCGGAGAGCCGCTCGCGACCGGCCGGTCTCGTCGACCACATCGATGGTGATGGGGCTCCTTTCCCTCTCTAGGGAGTGGGGAAGTGGCGGGGGGGCTGACGAAGGCGGAAACAGAGGGCCCTCAGGGTCGCCGTGCTCCGTCTTCTGCAACGCGTCAGGGGACACGCGGATGCCGGCCATCGACTGGAGCGGCCGGGGGTGGACAGACACGCTCAGCCGCATCACCGACGGCTGCCTGCGTGCGGCCCTCCTCTCCTTGATGGTGGGGTCGTCGACAAAGACGATGTACTGACGCGGCGAGAGGGGCTGGTCCAGCAGGATGAACCGCGCCACCTCTACCTCCACATAGCCTAGCCGCCTGCCCGAGCCGTCCACAATCTGCAGGAAGGCATATTTCCTCTCCACCGTATGTGTCACTTGGCCGCCAGCACCACCACCAGCACCAGAAGCACCGCCCTTCTCCCCCTGGCCGTGGCCGGCTCTGACGACAGGGAAGGACACATAGGCCACGAACTGCAGCGTGCCTTCACGGTCGCTCCACTCGATGGCATGGCCGTCTCCCGCACTCTTGAGAGCCGTCGCCTGCTCGACGATGCCCTTGCGATGGATCACTCTGAGACCGGCTGTGAAGCCTGGGGCGAGATGGGTGAGAGAGTGGACAATGAGGGTGAACTCGAATCTGCGCATGGCTGGGTGCGCGTGGGTGTGCTTGAAGTTGAAGTGGGGGAAGGGGTGGTAGACCAACGGTAGAGGGGGCGGATGGGCGGGGAGGGGCGGGTGGGGATAGTCGTTGGCCATTGTGTGTCAGTGAACTTGACGATGAATGACAGAAATGCCAATACTGAGGACAACAAAGAGCAGACGGAGCAGCAGAATAAACAACATTTCTTTGCACGTTGTTCGTTGCACGCAGTGCGTGTCAGCCACGCAATGTCGTCCTCTCTTTCTCCTTCTGCCTCTCTGTGTGAATGCACTTGTGAAGTTGAAATTGTCCCTGAAATGGCTATTCTGCTGCTTTGCTGACTTTCTTTGCTTCTTTGCCCTTCCTTGTCTACCTGTGCTGCGCCTCGACGGCTTCTGAATCCGTCCTGAATCAATGCCTTGGCCTCTGAAGCGCCCTCAGGCTCATATCAGCAAAATTACATCAGCAGTGCAGACTTTGCCGTCGATGGACTCAGCAATTGATGGCCGGTTGAAATGAACTCCGGCGATACCACTTCCTGCAAGCTGCGAGCTTAGTGTGGTAAATCTCCGCGCCGGACAGGGCCTGCAGAGGGCCGATATGATGATGCACAGCCCTTCCCACGAGGGCATTGACATCTGCATCTCACCGCCACCCAATCTGACCACCGCAGCCAACCGTAGCACACAGGCACCACCACCGGCAGCAGCAGCAGGAGGAGGCCACCATGCCCATGGCGGTGCGGCCATCAACACGCCAGTAGCAGCCCCTGGAGCAGCGGCGTACGAAGATCCCGATGTGCTGCAGCGATGCCGCGTGTGCCTCATCGACGACAATCATGGCAATGGCGGCGGTGATGGTGGGAGTGTGGTCCACCATGTGGTGCGTCTGCCGCACCCCGGCTGCGGCAAACCGGCCATGTATGTCATCCGCCAGCCACAGCAGCACACAGGGGGGAATGGGGATGGCAACACCCCTGCAGCAGCTGCCGTCGATGTGCTGGAGATGGTGAGCTGCCGCCGGGCGGTGGGCGAGTGCTCCATGTTCGTCGGCAACACACTCATCGCTGGTACCCACAGAGGGACAGGGAGGGAGGGAGGGAGGGAGGGAGGGAAGGCCACATATGGATGGATGGATGGATGGATGGATGTGTGTGTGTTGTGTGTTGCCACAGATGGTCGGCTTCATTTGGTGGTCCGCATCGATCCGCTCTTTCTGTTCATTCCGCTGCTCAAACGCGCCAGGGGAGAGGTCAGGGAGCGACATACACACGACACATTGCACTTCTATAGGAGCCTCTATCTGTGTGTCTGTCAGCAGGGCACCGGTCGGTATTGTCCCCTCACACAGACACTCGACCCACCGCCATCTGACCACCGCACGTCAAACGTGGCCGCCAGCAGCAGCAGCAGCCACACGCACCCATCGCAGCACCAAGATGTCGGCAGCAGCAGCAGTGGTCAGGGTGGGGGCGGCAGCCCGACGGACAGATCGGTGCAGGGGGGTAGGGGTGGTGGCTATAGCTATGAGTACGTTGACAACAGCGGTAATGGCTGCCGCACCGTCATGGCGCAGCTGATGCGCACACAGGACGTCAGACACCGAATAGTACTCATATGCGACACCATCCCCGGTAAGACAGAAAGAGCGGAGGGGGTGGGGTGCATCCATCCGTCCATCCATCCATCCATCCACTCATTGTGTGTCAGGTGGTCCTGATGGTGACGATGTGCCGTTGGTTCGGCTCAGCTATGACAAACTCGCCCAATTCATACAAAAGAAAGTACGTTGTCAGCAGCAATGGCACACACACACAGATTTATGTGCGGTGTGTGTCATGTGTGTGGCAAAGATGGATCGCATCATGGCGGTGGTCAAAGACACAAACCTCTACGTCAACGGTCAGCTTGATGGACACACACAGACACAGACAGCCCCCGTCTTCCTTTGTCTCTTTCTCTCTCTGCTGTGTGTGTGTGCAGAGGTGTGCAGCAGTAGTGTGGCGTCTGCGGCCGACGACGTCGGCGACGACCCCCAAAGCGAGCACACATTCGACATCAACACGAGTCAGCCAAAAGGGCTGCCAAGGACGACATACCCTCCCTCTCTCTGCTCATCTGTGTCGTGTGTGTGTTAAGGTGCATTGAGAGGTGTGGCGTGGGAGTTGGCGAGGGCCCAACTGGAGCCCCAACTTCGACAGATCGTAGCTGACATACTCAAGTAAACCACATGTGTGGGCGTGGGTCTGCTTCCTCCCATCGCCACTGTTCACATGGTTTTGTCAGGATCGACGAGGGCCCCAAGAGTGACCTCGGCAAGCGGCCTGCCGCTGCTGCAGCAGCACCCCCAGCACCCAAACAAAAGGCGAGGCAGATACACATGATGACGCTCAGGCAGACGACCGACGGCTGCTTGTGGGGTGTGGATGTGTGTGTCTTAAGGCGGCCAAGCCGAAGCCGAAAGCCAAACCGAAAGCCGCCAACCCGAGAGGTATAATGTCATGTGCATTGAGACAGGCTGTTGTGTCTCAATGCATTTTATGCCTTCCCTCTCTCTCTCTCTCTGCGTGTGTGTGTGTGTGTGCAGATGTGAAGGGGATGAAGAAGATGACCGACTTCTTTGCAAAGAAATAGACCGCCGACACGCACAAGCACACACATACGGAGCTCTTCACATCGGTGTAGACATGTAGATGCATACACGACATGTCCAGCTGCGTTTATTCTTGTATGGTGCTGTCATATGGACCGGCATATGAAGCTCATTGATGCTCAGGGACACAGTCTGCTTCTGTCCGGCTCACGGATACACGCAGACGGCTTTGTTTTGGCCGGACTGGACAAATATACATACAAACATACATATACACACAAAGATGCCTACGCAGAAGCAAGCAGCGCCATCTCATCTACTACTCTAGATCAAATCAACAGCTGCACAGCGAAGACCTCCTACTGGCGAATGAATATGAAGACACAGATGACACACTGCACATACGCAAAACGCATTCAATGAACTGTACACAGCGCCATCCACACAACGCAATGCAATGCAAAGCACCCGACTCACTCACCCACCCCCTCAGCTGCACAGCTACGATCTGTAGACGGCCCCTGACCTCTCGCGGTCGAAGGTTTTGCGGCACATGGGGCACTCTCTCTTGCGGTACTTGCGCCAGCACTTGTCGCACAGGCACATGTGGCGGCAGGGACTCAGTACAATGGTGGCGCGCTCGTCCAAACAGACCACACACTTCTGCAGGTCCTCGGCCTTCTCCTTGGCCTGCACCTCGAGCTCACGCAGCTGCCGCTCCTGGTCAGACAAACCGGCCAATCGGCCCACTAGCCGGTCGCGGGCAGATGCCAGCTGCTGCAGGGCCTCCTGGATGTCGTTCTGCAGACTGTGGATGCCCTCCTGGTCGGTGTGCTCGAGCCGATCGGCAGACAACCTGATGACAAAGGCATGCATGACGAGAGACAGGCCAGCGATACGTTGGCTTTTCGTTCTTTTAAGCGGCGCCCACTTGTCGATGCTAGCAGAGTCGAGGCAGCCCACGTCTGCCTGCAGCTCGCGGACAGATGCCTCTAACCTGCACACACACAGACAATAGAGAAACACGAAATCTGTGACCCTTTCATCGCGCCGCCTACTCGCGGATCTTCTTGTGTGCGGCGTCCCTCTCTTTCACGGTGCCGTCCAGGCGGGCCTTTAACCTGTGAGGGAAACCAGTCGGCATGTGGCTGAGCGGTGCCCTGTGTGGCTGGATGGCCGCTCACCTGCTCTTTTCGTCACTGAGGGTGTGGGCCTGTCGCTGAGCGGCAGCTATGGCCTCGCCCTTGCTGGCCTTCTCCCTCTCGGCCACCTCTACCTGCTTGTCTAACCTGCACCAGACACAAACCCGTATGGCCGATGCAGCTGTGCCTCGTTAGTGTCCTCACTTGGTGGTCAGCTGCTTGGCCTCCTTCTGGGCTTTGGTGCATTCTTGCTTCGCCTGCTGCAGCGATGTGCTGAGGGACTTGACCTTCTGACGGTCAGGCTCTCCCCTGCACCGCACGTATAAGTGTAGTCTCCTGTTCTCTGCTGGCTGCTTCTTCTCACTTGTTGCGTTCGGCATTCAGGGTGATCTCTGTCTGTCTGAGGGCCTCTCGGGCAGCATCGCGCTCGCGGATGGCCGCCGAATACCTCTCCTCCCAGCCCTTGACGACCTCTCCATACCTGCATTGATCCATCAGACACAGCCAAATGCAGGGAGTGGTGGTGGCGGTCGCCCACCTGGCTTCGCTTTCGATGGGATCGATGTCTGCCGGCCTCGCTGGGGTTCGTGTGGCGTCCTTCATATCCACAGCGTCCCTGCAACCCACCGAACACACAAAACAGTGCTTTCTGTACGACGGTTGCTGCCACCTACTCGGTGGTGCTCTCTGCGGCATCAGTGTCTGGGCGCCTCTCCTCCACTCGTGTGCCTTCCCTCTTGTCCGCAGGACGACCCTTCTTCAGTCTGTTCTTATCGCGCTTGCTGAGGCGCTGTGTGCCCGCTGGAGTGGTGCCAGCAAAACCACAGACAGACCCATCATGCAGCCGTTGTCATATTCCCTGTCCTTTGTCCCTTTCTTGCCTTCTTCAGATTCCTTCAGCCGATCCATGGGCTTCTCCTTGAGCCATCTGGTGGCGAAGAGCAGACGGCGGCGCACCCGCCGATTGGCCAGCAGCGAGGCGACAACACAGCAGAGCACCAGAGCCACAGACCACGGCGAGGAGAAGAACCGCATGAGGTGGGTCTTATCTAAAACCACACAGAGACAGATAAAAAATGGTCTCTTCTTCTTTCTTCCTTCGGCTGACATTCGTGGCTGAGGAGAAACCATCCGAGGCTTCCGTGACCCTGAAAGCACGCAGTCATGCAACCAGTACCATTCCACAGGGGTGAGCTGCGCAGCTACTGTAGAGCACGGTCTGCCTACCTCTTTGAAAGCCTCGCCAGCTGGCATGCGTCCTTTGCGATTTGAAACGATAATCGGATCTGCAGACGCGCTAAGCAGCTTGGTCACTGTATCCCAGCAGCCACTGAACACAGATATTCAAGATCTATGGGGTGTTCAATAGTCCACTCACTCACCCGATTGCAGCAAAATGAAGTGCAGTGATTTTTTCATATCCGACAGCATTGGCATCTGCTCCGGACGCGAGGGCCAGCTCAAGCATTCTCCCATGCCGAGCGTCACACGGATGGGGAAAGCGCCGGGAATGACTGCAGGTGCATGAGGTTGCCCACAGCAACAGTGTCAATTCCTTTGCCATCCGACTACTGTCGGCAGGCAATGGATGCTTCACTACTGCATTGACGTCCGCTCCGTGTCGGAACAACACCTCTACCGACTCAACATGACGCCTGCGCGCGGCCACAAGATGAGGCATCCACAAATCCGGCCGGTGTTCCCTCGCCTCGACACCCGCCGCAAGATGAGGCAACCGGTGTACGGGCTTCACGTGTGCGCCTGAACCGGACTAAAGGGACATGAATGACTCGCGGCCGCATCATTTCGTGGTGCTGACCGAACTCTATGAGCGTTTCCACGACGTCTGGCCAGTCGCCATCGTTGATGGCGATGAACAACGGAGTCTGCAAATTGTTGTCGCGGCCATTCACGTCAAGTGCCCGCCTGCTGCTGTTGGCTGCCTCCATCAGTGTCCTGACGAGTCTGGAGTCACCCGTCGTGGCAGCATAGTGGAGAGCCGAGAACCCCTCGCTATCGACGTCGTCCAGCGCCCGCATGCGAGGCAGCAAGAGCTTCATCATCTGCAGGGGACTCATGCCGTTGATTGCCAACATGAGTGACGTCTTGTTGTCGGGCCTGCCCTCATTCGGGTTGGCGCCCTCGTCCAGCAGGTGCTGCGCCGCAACTACATCCCCCTGAAAGAAAAAGAGAGGATCACACACGACAAATGCAGCAGGCGCTGCCATGCCCCTCACACACCAAGACAGCAGCGTTCTTCAGCGCCTGTACAGCCGCCAGACTGGCCGATGGCCGCCCTGCAAAGCAGAAGGATGTTGACAAACAAATGGAGTGACGGTCGGTGTGGGTGGCTTACCTGCGTGTCCATTTGCTGCAAGGAGGAGGGAGATCAAAAGCAACATCATCATCACGCCATCCCTCTTCATCGCGCCCAAACCTGCGAGCTCATCGTGGAGGAGATCTCGGGGCGTTGCGCACCAGCAGACGGCCTCATTTCGGCACATAGAAGCGAGATCTATCACTTTGTGTCATCAGCGGCCATGGCGCCGTCATCGCGAGGTCCGAACGGCACGCCGCTGAGCGACGCTGCGCTGGTGGACAAGCTGCTGACGGTCATGGAGCAGGAGGTCATGCCCACCACCGCCAAGGGAGTGGAGAAGGGCAACAAGGTGTTCGGGGCCGCCATACTCGACGCTGACTTTCGGGTGGTGGTGGCCAGCACGAACCACGAGGCCGTCTGCCCATTCTGGCACGGAGAGGTCAGTCAGCAGACCGACAGCAAACACAGGGGAGAAAAGAGAGACGCATTCATTCTGCTGGCGTGTTTGTGTCAACCACCTGTGCGCAGGTGCACACGCTCAAGGAGTTCTTTGCCTTGCCTGCGTCGTCCCGTCCGAAGCAGGAGGACTGTTACTTCCTCTGCACCCACGCCCCCTGCCCCATGTGCCTGTCTGCTCTCACCTGGAGCGGCTTCAAAGTCCTGTACCAGTTCTTCTCATATGACGACTCCGAGGGAACGTAAGCAGCAGCCATGCAAGAGCAGAGCCTGGGTGTGACATAACGATAATGTGTGTGTGCAGCTTCAACATCCCCTACGACAACCAAGTGCTGAGGGAGGTCTTCCAGTGCAAGAGACCAAGAAGTGGGTAGAGCGAGATGAATGCACACACACCCCAACACACGGCCCACACGCAATAATGCCGTCCACTGTTGTTCTCTCTGCTTATCTGTGCAGGGTCGACCCCCTACTACGATTCATACGACCTTCGCGAGTTGGTGCAGCATGGTGCTCTGAGTGACGATGAGCGGGCGAGTGCGTGGCGGCGCATCCGGCAGATCGAGAGCGAGTACGACCGGCTGTCGGAGGTCTACCAGCAGAGGAAACACCTCTCCACCAACATCATGCTCAAATGACTGCACTCAGCGAGGGGTGTACATGTCATGTTGTGTGAGTGTGCGTGTGTGTGTGAGAGAGACAGAGAGATGCAGCGGTCTTTTTGCCGCTCGCTTTCGCTTCTTGATCGGATGGAGTGTAGTCTGTCTGTGCGCCCTGGTGGTTGGCTGCATGTGGGTCACTTAGTCCGCCATCAGGCACATGAGGGTTCACGGTCCTTGCACGGATCGTGATCTTTCGGGTGCCTGGTGGTTGGCCAAGTGACGTCACAGCCGCGGACGAGTGGTGCGTGAGGGGTTGGTATCCTATGTCTTGTCATCGTCTGTTGCGAGTTGTGCGGTGCGTGACCTTGTGAGTGACCAGACATACACTATTCCCGAGTCAGGAGCACACTGCTGTGTGCGTTGACAGGGGTTGGGGGAGGCGCGAGCACGGCTCGTCGTGTCGCGTCGGGTCGCTGCCGCGCAGGGCGACCCGTGGGGGCCGAGCACCGCGAGCTCGTGGGCGTCTTCTGCGTTGGTGGCTCGTCGTCCGGCGCAGCGTGTGCGTTTTGTTTCTTTTTGGGCTGTCATTCGTGACACGCAGGTGCCCGGGAGGTGACGCCTGTCACCTCCCGCTGCGCTGTCTGCGGCGCGTGCCAACCTTGCACTGGTTGTCCTTGTCTTGCGGTGGATCTGTGGATCTGTCCGTCAGGTGTGGATCTATCCATCGGGCGGGCGCGAGCGCCGTGCGCGAGCGCCCTGGTGGTGCGGAGCGGCCGGACCCAACGCATGTACGGTAGTAGTACCTGCCCCCAAATCTGCGAGCCCGGCTTGGGGGCCTTTCTTCCTTCCCCTCCCTCGGGGGAACCGCGAGAAGGCGCCATCATGTCGGCCGCTCCCCGCCTACGCATCGGTCGTAACGAGATCACGTTCAGTGAGGCAGACAGACTCGGTGAGCTCCAGACCAGTGCCCACCGATGTGTCAGCTGAATTCGTGTGTGCGCGCCCACCAGGAAGCGGCGGCTTTGGCACCGTTTTCAAAGGGTCATGGAAAGGCCAGCCGTGGCTGTCAAGGTGGTCAACGAGGACATCAGGAAAAAGAAGGATACACATGTGGGCAGAAGCTTGTCAATGACCAATGAAGACAGTCACCGGTTTTTCACTCAGGATCTCTACGACGAAGTCTTGAAGGAGGTGGAGCCGATGCTGCATATCAGGCACCCCTATGTCGTCACCTTTCTAGGCATGTGCTCAGACAAAACGTACGGGCCCATCATGGTCACAGGTGAGGTCTGCTGTCGCGCTGTCTCGATTTGCGTTTTGATTGTTTTCATGGGCTGCACCTCAGAGTTATGCGAGGCTGGCTCGCTGGAGGACTACCTTGAGACAAGAGGACCTCTGTCGGCCACTATCCGCACAAAATTCGCAAAACAGGTAGAAGAGCAATGAGTGAAATGGGCTGAATCAGGACGGTGTCTGTTTTGTTGCTCAACAGATTTGTGAGGGCGTGCAGGCGTTTCACGACAAGAACATCGTGCACCGTGATTTGAAACCTGGCAACATACTCGTGAGCAGGCATATGGAGAGACTCACGCTGGTATCGTCCCTTTGTCTGTTGTTGTGCAGGTGACCGAAGGACTGGACCTGAAGATCACAGACTTCGGTCTCGTCATCGATCTCAACCGCTCGTTGGCATCTGCAGGCGGTAAGCAACGTATGAGGCAAAGACAAACTCGTTAGTGGAGACACAATAGATGCCCTTGTACGATTGCACGTGCAGGAGCTGGTACAATCCTTTACATGGCACCAGAGGCGTTTGATCCCAAGGGTGAGCCATGTGTAAAGGCATTGAGATCGAGTCGAAGCACACCTATCGACCTTTCGTCGCTGTTCTGTGTAGCAGCCAAAGGATTAACAACTAAGGCGGACATCTGGGCCGTCGGGGCCATCATTCTGCAAGTGCACGGCGTCTCTTTGTCACATCTGTTTGTCAAACTCATCCAACTGAGACAGGTCAATTGAACAGAAAAAATGGTATGTGATGAAATGTCACAGCTATTGTCACCGATGGTATATGAAGGCACCCGACATTCCCGAGTCCATCCCTTCGCACGCCAAGGCGATCATTATAGTAAACGGACGTGACCATGTCGATTGCGGCACTTCAGCGACCCTTGTCGTCCCTCTCTCTTTGTGTGTGTTCGATGAATGGATCCACCAGAAGTGTTTTGCCCTGGACCCTGCCGACCGACCCACGGCGGGACAGGTGAATAAGAGCGCGATTTTGGGGAGGACACACATTCAGTGTGTTTATTGCAAATCCGCTTCTCAAGGAGCTGACAAGGACTCCCACGCCCCCACCCAGGCCCACCCCGCAACCGATGATCAAACGCGTAAACACACATTAATGGACACAACGATCACACAATGAGGGACACATTCTTGACTAATGCAGCTGAATCCCGCACGTCAATGGGCCGCTCTTTTGTGCTGGTTGTGTGCAGAATGACATCTTCGAGGCCTCCAAGGCTGGCGATGAGCAGTCCTGCATAATGCTCATCAACAAGGAGGGCATAAAAATCCTCGACAAACGAGAGGGGGTCTTCAAGGTTTGCGCAGTCGCGAAGTCGCCAGAAATGCACTCAATGGTCTGTCGGTGTGCTCTCATTTCTGCGTGCAGAAGACGCCCTTCCTGGTGGCTGCGGGGGAGGGCCACGTGGGCGTCATGTCGGTCATGTATGCGAGCAAACCTGACGTACTGCAGCAAACAACTGTGGTACCTACCGCCACAGACGAAGCACTTTCTGTGCTGCTGCTGGTGGTGATGAGATGTGTTGGGTGTGATGGAATGCAGCGTGGTGACACTGCTATACACAGGGCTGCCGTGAGGGGC